>OY970829.1:71047199-71647199 GCA_963853835.1 Calendula officinalis | reverse complement strand
AAAGTGGATCGTAATTTTTTTACTAATTTTTTTTTTTGGGTCAAATGTAGTAATAATCATGGGGAGTTATATTTTTTTTTCAGAATTTTTTGAAATTTTTTCGAGGTGTCCTCGCCGTCCTTATCGTTTTTTGAGTCCTCACCGGATCCCACTTCTATGTGTTTGCATACCCTGAAGAAGATTTTGTAATATAAAATGTAAAAAAATAAATAAAATTTGTCATTGTATTGCTACCTTGTACAGAATTTGTGAAAGTAAAATGAAGTAAGATATTATGAGGTAGTTATACGAAAGTTTTAAACTTTTAATAGATGGGTGGTTTTCACTAAAAAAAATTTAGAAAATTTAGATAGACTTCAGACGCCGGCAAACAAATTTACCGAATGATTTGCTGAATATTCAATTCGTTTACATGACCTCCATATAAATTATGTCTTACAAATATATTCCAAACAATGGAAAATCCAGTTTACATACTTGTGAGATTTTATTACTTATTGTTTGTTCATGTGATCATTCTACATGTTTAGATCTTTAGTGAGTCTATTTTTGAGAATTTGTAATGAATGTTACCTTTGTCTAAACTTATATTGGTTAAACTGCGTTCCTCTAAACATAAAGGTTGACCACATTGTGACATTGAGTGTCATATAAGTATAACTAATAATTATTTATTATATGCAATTTCAGGTGTACATTATGTTGTTATAGGCATTATTATCTTTCTAAATGTTTTGTCTCTGCATATCGGTTTAGTTTATTTAAGTCTTTTGCCATTTGGGCTTATAGTAGTCTTAAATAAGCATGAGAGTATATGACCAAACCAGCCCAACATTGTTGAGATAGTGGTCCAAACCGCCCGTTTAAAAAGGCTATTGAGAGTTCATGATTTGATCCTATGAGGCTATGATTGAGCAAAATTTTAATGACAAACTAATATAGGGGTATGAGGTTATTTTCCTGATTATCTATATAACATTTATCATAGGGTGAATAGTGACATTTTGTCCTGTAGATCTGTTGTTTTTCTGTCTTTAACTTATAAATACAGAAAAGTCGCTACAGAACAAAATGTCACTATTCGTCCCATGATTAAAGACGGAAAAACAACAAATCGTTGTTGTCAAAATGTAATATTTTGTCATGTGTTCGACTCTTGACAACAACGATTTTTTTTTAACCTTTTTCACAACTTTCCATATATTACATTTTACACCCTGAACATTAACTTTTCTAGAAGGACAATTATTACCCTTAACTTTAATATTTAATATTTAAACTTTTTCTCAAATTTATTTTTTATTCTTTTTTCCAACGTTATTAAACTTTAATTTTTATGAAATTATAGTTTACTACTCTAAATTTTAGTATTTAAAATGTGTATTTTTTCTAAAAATAATGGTTTATCTTTAAAACTCTTATGTTATATAAAACATATAACTTGACGTTATACAAATGAAATGTTTACCGGTGTAAATATTATTTTGGACGTTGTATGAAAATCTCCGCGGCATCGCGCGGGGTAATGTATACTAGTTTCATCCATTGAACATTTTTATATAAGCTCAATTAAACTAAATAATTGAACTTATTAACTTATTTAAAATGTTTTTTATTCATTTTACAATAAATTTATATAAGCTCTTCCAAATACTTTATTTAATAAAAGCTTATTAACTTAAATAATCTCATAAGCTTATAAGCTAATAAACATGAGTCTTTTAAATAAGCTTTTTCAAACACCCCTAATAGTGAGATTGATTTTATTAATAATTTCACTTTTTTTATTTAAAATTTTCATTAAATTCAGTTAAATTTGTGGATTTGTATTTAATTTTTGTACTAGTATACTAGGTTGCATGGATTATAAAAACCATTAGCTTTTAGAGGAAGTAACAGAGTGGAGGCACGTGGCGTGTTGTGCAAAAGAAGATTTTGTGATTTGGTGCACCGAACGTTGACGTTAGCATCACACATAACCCATTGCCATTGCCTTTGCCTTTTATTGTGGGACTCGTTCTTCCCTTTTGGTTGGCAATACTCGATAACAGAAACAAGTCCCTAAAATAACTTGCAACATTACATACAAATAAAAATAAAATAATACTTGTTTCTGAAATTACAGAATAATACATTATTTTTCCTTTCTTTATAAGACAAAATTGATTAACCGAAGAGGAAGAAGTGACGAAATAAATGTTGAAATCGTTCCAACGATGTTTCAAACCAACGAAGCAGTTGGTACTGCTCGAATAATATTTCTAAAACCTACCCAAAAATCTTTTTCCTACCTAATCACCCGTATATTTGAATTTGACATTCATCTCCTTTGTAGAAAAGTTTATAATAATCAAATGCTTAGAATATACACTTCAAATATGATGATTTTGAGAAGGACCTTGTACACACAAAGGAAATAATCATTTCTACCATCAAACTTCTGTATATTTGAACTCTGAAATCATTATAAGTGGCCCTTTGCTTGTAAGAGAAGCAAGTTGTCCAATCTTATATACTTTGGACATATGTGTTATCTAATACTTCCTCCCTATCAAAATAAATGAATCACTTTAAAGTTTACATTTTCCTAAGCAAAATAAGATAAAAATCAGTATTTTCGTGACCGGGTCAGACCGCCCGGTCGGACAGGTCAAACCGGAAAAAACACATTACAGCGGTCAGACATAGCGGGCCAATAAGCCAAAACTAGGCCGGATGAAAGGACTCAAGAAGTGAAAGTTTTTATTTTTTCTTCCTTTTTTCTATTTCATGCGTGAGGAGGATACTTCACTGCAACAAGTTTACTTTTTATTCCTTGAAATTTGCATTATACTGTATTGTGAATCCATTTAATTTTGGTTGCAATATGACAATATTGTTATAAAATATATATAAATATATATATGGATGGACACATTTTCAATCCTAGCATGAACATAATTCAATCCTAGGGTAAACCATTTTCAATATTTCCAAATCTATCATAAATGTTCTTGTCTACTAATTAATGTAGCATGGTAAATCAATAGTAAATTTTGTAGTATAAATATCCCATCATGTAAAGAAGCAAAGTGCACCTCATAATAAACTTGCAAAAGTGATTATAATTCTCTCTATCTTACTTGTTTCTTGCTTTTATAATCTTCAAGTTCTTTGATCAATTGCTAATAGGGTCTTAATTATAGTAAAAATTATAACACGTTATCAGCACGAAAGTTCTTAATCAAGGAAGATCAACTCAATCACAAGGTACATTTACTTAATCAAGTTAATTACTTAAGGTAAACATTTCTTATAACAATAAGTTATAATATAATAATAAATTATATGAAACCAAACACCTTTAATCAAGGACATTATGATGACATTTGGACTACTAATCTTGGGACTACTAACATACTTACATTTATTATTGTACTAATTTTATTCTTATGTTTACTAACCCTTTTAATTTATGCAAATTAACATTTACATTTATGTATTCTAACTTTTACTTATTCTTATGCTAACATTTACATTTATGTATTCTAACTTTTACTTATGCAAACTAACATTTAATTTTATTGCATCTAACCTTTATCTATGTTACTAACATTTATTTATATATACTAACTTTCCTTTATGTATACTAATACTTATGCATATTTTCTTTCTTTCTTTTATTTACTAATTTATAATTTATTTAAGATTCACTAATATTTTACAAATATGTCTATGTAATTTATTTCTTTAATTATTCTTTTTATTAAAAAAAAATTTATATATATAACGGCTATATATATAACGGTTATAAACGGTAAAAAAAAATTATAAAAAATATACAACGGCTATATTTTTACACTATAAATAAACACATCATCCACACTTCTTTATACCACAAAATAATTTCTCCCATCTTCAAAATCAAGATCAGGAATGATTCACCCGTTTTTAATTTTCATGATTGTAATGGTTATTGTACTTGGCATCTTAATTAGTCTCACGCCTGATGTATTTTATCCTTTCTTGTTCACGTATGTGATGATTGTTCTCCCACTTCTGTTTTGTGCAATACATATTGATATATATGGATTCTGATTTTTAACTTGTTTTTGTTTTAAATATATATAGTTATAAAAATGTCAAACGTTGCGAAGATTGAATTTGATGCGTTAGAAGCATCTGGTAAAAATTACAACTCATGGATCACCGATATGAGAGCATATTTAGCATCAATGGGTATCTTAGACGCCTTGAATGAAAATAATAATTGCTCATCCCAAGAAAAATGGAAAGCAGTTTTCAATCTTCGTAAACACGTTGATGCTAGTTTAAAAAATGAATATTTAAACATTGAAGACCCATATATTTTCTGGAAATCTCTTAAAGAAAGATTTGATAATAAGAAAAGGGTTTTACTTCCCTTTGCCAGAGAAGAATGGAGATCACGGAGATTCCAAGATTTTAAACAAGTGTCTGATTATAGCTCAGTGTTGTTCAGGATATGTTCACAACTTGAATTTTGTGGAGATCCTGTGACAGATGAAGAAAAGTTGGAGAAAACTTACTCCACATTCCATGCATCTAATGTTACTTTGCAAGAGAACTTGCGATTGCAAAAATTCTCAAAATATTCTGATTTGCAAGAATATCTTCTGACTGCTGAGCAAAACAATATGCTCTTAATGAACAATCATGAGTCCCGTCCCACAAGATCATCAGCATTCCCTGAGGTCAATGCTGCAGAAAATGTTGGTCCTCGAAATAATACAAGGGGACGTGGTCGTGGCCGTGGACGAGGTCGTTTTAATCAAAACCATTCTTTTGGCCAAAACTATAATAATGGCCGAAACCATTCTAAATGCTTCCGATTTCTTGAATGACATGGAGTAATATGAAGCTTAATCACTCATGTCTAACCCATAATTATGTTTATGTTTTCATCTTTGTAATTCGTCTATGCATGTCGTTCGTTAAACTAGGATTTTCCTTTTTCATGAAATGAATTTCTAATCATCTTTTATAATAACTTATGTTTTTCCATTTTTCAAGTTTAATATGAACTCTACTGGAGCAAAACAACAATTGATGGTTGGAGATCTGTGTATTCTGGATAGTGGTTCCACGCACACCATCCTTAAATCTAAGAAATATTTTTCTGAACTAAAACCAACAAAGGCAAGCATAAACACCATATCAGGTCCAACGGACTTGATAGAAGGTGTATGAAAGGCTAATTTTATACTACCTAATGGTACACAAGTTTTGGTAGATAATGCTTTATTTTCTCCTAAATCAAAGAGAAATTTATTAAGTTTTAAAGACATATATCATAATGGATATGACACTCAGAGTGTGACTACAGATAATAAGAAAATATTACACATTACTAATAAAAGTCATGTGTTGGAAGAACTACCATTGCTTCAATGTGGTCTACACTACACACATATAAACATGGCAGAGTCACACATGGTAGTCAAAGTAAATAGTCATGATCCTAGTATATTTAGCTTATGGCATGACAGGTTAGGGCATCCAGGCTCAACAATGATGAGGAGGATAATTGAAAACACTCATGGGCATCCATTGAAAGATCATAAGGCCCCTTATAAAGGTAAAATGACTCAATGTGCATCATGCTCCCTTGGTAAGTTGATTATAAGACCCTCACCTATTAAAATTGAAATGGAAACCCCTGCGTTTCTTGAAAGAATCCATGGAGATATTTGTGGACCGATTCATCCACCATGTGGACCATTTAGATACTTTATGGTCTTAATAGATGCATCAAGTAGATGGTCTCATGTTTGTCTATTATCAACACGTAATGTTGCATTTGCAAAATTTCTTGCACAAATCATTAAACTAAGAGCACATTTTCCTGATCATACCATAAAAAGAGTAAGATTGGATAATGCTGGTGAATTTACATCTCAGGCATTTAATGATTATTGTATGTCTGTAGGAATTGTTGTTGAACACCCAGTTGCTCATGTACACACACAAAATGGTTTAGCTGAATCTTTGATTAAACGTCTTCAGTTAATTGCTAGACCATTAATAATGAGAACAAAACTTCCCGTATCTACTTGGGGTCATGCTATTTTACATGCTGCATCATTAATTCGTATAAGATCAAGTGCATATCATAAATACTCTCCTTTACAACTTGCTTATGGCCAAGAGCCAAACATCTCCCACCTTAGAGTTTTTGGTTGTGCTGTATATGTTCCTATTGCTCCACCACAACGTACAAAAATGGGACCTCAAAGAAGGTTGGGAATATATGTTGGGTATGAAACAAGTTCAATCATAAGATATCTTGAACCTTTAACAAGTGATGTTTTTACAGCACGTTTTGCAGATTGCCACTTCGATGAGGCAAACTTTCCAACATTGGGAGAAGAAAGAAAAACAAAGAAAAGAATGTATCATGGTGTGAGCCATCACTATTATATCTTGATCATCGAACTAACCAATGTGAAAAAGAAGTTCAAAAAATAATGCACTTGCAGGAAATTGCAAATAAATTGCCTGATGCATTTACTGATACTAAAAGAGTGACAAAATCACATATACCGGCTGTTAATGCTCCAGCCCGGATTGAAATAACAAACTCAAAATCTGGTGATAAAGTCACTCAAGAGTCTAGAGCACGCTTAAAGCGTGGAAGACCAATTGGTTCCAAGGATAAAAATCCTAGAAAAAGAAAGAATGCAGAAAATGCGAATGATCATAAGGAAAGTATTTCTGAAGAAACACAAAATATTGAAACTCCTCCACAAGAGGAAATGAATGATGTTAACAATGAGATTTCCATAAATTATGGTCAAACAAATATATTATGGAACCGGGATGAAATAGGAAATGTTGATGAAATATTTTCTTATGTCGTTGCATGTGAAATTATGAATGATGATCATGAACCAAAGTCTGTCATTGAATGTCAGAATAGACATGACTGAGATAAATGGAAAGAAGTCATGCAAGCTGAATTAAATTCGTTGAATAAACGTAATGTTTTTGGACGCATTGCCCTCACACCAGAAAGTGTGAAACCTGTGGGTTATAAATGGGTTTTTATACGAAAACGAAATGAGAAAGATGAAATTATAAGATATAAAGCTAGACTTGTAGCCCAAGGTTTTTCTCAAAGACCAGGAATTGATTATGAGGAAACATATTCTCCGGTTATGGATGCAATAACGTTTAGATATCTAATAAGCCTGGTAGTTTCCAAAAATTTAGAAATGCGTCTAATGGATGTTGTCACAGCTTATTTGTATGGATCACTTGATAGTGATATTTACATGAAAGTTTCCGAAGGATTTAAAATGCCAAAAGCATTAAGTGAAAAAACCCAAAGAAATGTATTCAATTAAGTTACAACGATCCTTGTATGGGTTGAAGCAATTCGGACGCATGTGGTATAAACGTTTAAGTGATTACTTAATAAGTAAAGGTTATACCAATAATATTATTTGCCCATGTGTTTTTATTAAGAAAACAACATCCGGGTTTGTAATCATAGCCGTCTATGTTGATGATTTGAACCTTATCGGGACACATAAGGAAATTCATGAAACAACTGTACTTTTAAAGAAAGAATTTGAAATGAAAGACCTTGGCAAAACCAAATATTGTCTTGGTTTACAAATTGAGCATATGAATAATGGAATACTTGTCCATCAATCAAATTATACAGAAAAGATTTTGAAACGTTTCAATATGGACAAAGCGAATCCATTAAGCACTCCAATGGTCGTTCGATCACTTAAAGTTGACAACGATCCCTTTAGACCTCGTGAAGAAAATGAAGAGGTTCTTGGTCAAGAAGTACCATATCTCAGTGCAATTGGAGCTTTAATGTATCTTACAAATTGTACTAGACCCGACATTTCTTTTGCTGTTAATTTGTTAGCAAGATTTAGTTCAGCTCCTACAAAAAGGCATTGGAATGGTATCAAACATATTTTTCGATACCTTCGAGGAACTGTTGATTTAGGTCTATTTTATTCTAATGATTCAAAACAAGAGTTAGTTGGTTATACAGATGCAGGTTATTTATCTGATCCTCATAAAGCTAGGTCTCAAACGGGATATGTTTTCATGAGTGGAGGCACTGCTATTTCATGGCGGTCCCAAAGGCAAACACTTGTCGCGACATCATCAAATCATGCAGAAGTCATCGCACTACATGAAGCCAGCAGAGAGTGTGTGTGGCTAAGATCAATGACAAAACTTATTTTGACTTCGTGTGGACTAGAGGGGGAGAAAAATCCAACTGTGATTCATGAAGACAATGCAGCTTGTGTTACACAGATGAAAGAAGGGTATATAAAGACTGACAGAACAAAACATATACCCCCAAGATTTTTCTCGTACACTCAAGACTTGATAAAGGATAAGCAAATCGAAATGAAATACGTTCAATCTAGTAATAATTCTGCAGATCTTTTCACAAAGTCACTCCCTACTGCAATGTTCAGAAAACATGTTCACAATATTGGAATGCGTCATGTTCATCAGATGTGATAGATGTCTACATGAGGGGGAGTCAACTATACACTGCACTCTTTTTTCCTTCGTTAAAGTTTTTTCCCACTGGGTTTTCTTTAGCAAAGGTTTTTAATGAGGCACTACTTCAAAGTTGAACTCTGTTTTGAAAAAGTGTCATCCAAGGGGGAGTGTTATAAAATATATATAAGTATATATATGGATGGACACATTTTCAATCCTAGCATGAACATAATTCAATCCTAGGGTAAACCATTTTCAATATTTCCAAATCTATCATAAATGTTCTTGTCTACTAATTAATGTAGCATGGTAAATCAATAGTAAATTTTGTAGTATAAATACCCCATCATGTAAAGAAGCAAAGTGCACCTCATAATACACTTGCATAAGTGATTATAATTCTCTCTATCTTACTTGTTTCTTGCTTTTATAATCTTCAAGTTCTTTGATCAATTGCTAATAGGGTCTTAATTATAGTAAAATTATAACAAGTTTAATATTATTTCAAGACGTGCAAAAGTTTTAAAAGTTATTTAGTATGGGTCCATACCATACCATCATAATATTTTTATTTTAATATCACCTAGCAATCAAACCACATTACTTTAAAAGAAATATTCACCACACCACCACATTCACCTAAATGTAGAGGCCCCCCACCAAGTCAGAAGCGCATTTGAAATGCAACCTCACATTACCCCGTGAAAGTCCGTGGTAGAGGGAGGGGGTGGGGGTTCCATGTGAAATACGGTGTTGGCGATTTATTTTATCAAGATGGATCAGACTCGTTTCCTGACGGTTTTCGACTGATATAACTGATTTTATCAAATTAGGGATTTCAATAGTACTATTCAATAATTTAACCTGAAAATGATTATACGACTTTAAAATGTTCTAAGAAATCAAAATCCAAAATTTCTAACATACAATGTGATAGCTTGGCACATAGGATCATGCTCATACTTGGAGCCTATGAGAAATTGATAATGTATATTAAACCAAGTCCCTCGATAATACAAAGTACACATATCTAGCCAGCCATATGTCAAACTTTTACACTACCTCATTCCATTGGTTCAGAGCTTAGAGGTCAACGTCCCTTTTTTTTAACGGCAAATTCTAATCTACTCTTAAATACTATATATGTCCAGTATAATACTCAAACCTACAACATCATAGACGAGGGACAAATACCTTACCGCTAAGTCAATTACCCATTTCTTTTTTCTTTCTTTAATCATCTCCTGTAACATACGAGTTTTAAATTCAAGTATTTTAATTGTTAAGTTCTTTATTAATTGATAAATGATAAGGAATTAAGTCTTGATAGTTAGAATTTTGATGAAAAATCTGTGTTAGGGGTGTTTGATTAAGAGGGATAAGTTAAAAGAGGGATAAGTTAAAAGAGACAAAAAGCTTGAAATCTGCAGCATCTGGGTAGATAGTGGCGCTATCTTGAAGATAGCGGCGCTATCTTAGCTGGTTTCGACAGCAACCCGTTTTAGCGAAGGGTAAACGCGAAAATTTGGGAGATGGCGGCGCTATCTTGGAATATAGCGGCGCTATAAAACGCGGGGTCAAGATAGCGGCGCTATCTTGTAGATAGCGGCGCTATCTTGTGCTGAACTGACATAAAATCGGGTTTTTGACCCATTTCAGCTCATTTTCTTCATAGATCGAGTTGGTGACTGCTCTGGGCGATTTTGGTGAATCAAGGTCGAATATTGGTGCAAATCAAAGGGGTTTTCATCATAAGATCAAGCTATAAAGGCATGATGCTTAGCTTTTGTTCATGCAAGTGATTTAGGGTTAAAAATTGGAGAAGAATCAAGAACCCTAGTTAGGGTTTGGGTCAAGTATGAAATTTTGAGATGTATGTTATGAGTAACAGGTTTCTAGCCATGAGTGTTGTAGTTAGCATGTGATTATACTCAAATTAGAGATAAATTAGTAGTCTAGGGTTAGGGTTCATCACCAAATTGGGGGAAATGGGTGACTAAGGTTTATCCTATATATGATTATGGTTTAGAATTGTTATTGAGATGTGTATGTTTGTGTTAGGTAAACAATTGGGAGATTGTGGTGATTACATTGATCGGTGATATTGAAATTGTGATTAAAGGATCGTGTTGGCAAGTGTTTAATCCCAGGTGAGTTCACTATGTGTAATGTGTATACTTATAATTATATATGTATTTATTTATGTTTATATGCACTATAGTTAGTGGGTTCTTGTATCATTTGACATCCTTGATTATTAGTCGGTTGCTTAGAGCATTGAGATCCTTTTGACAAATCTTGTTTTACTTGACCCGTTTGAGTGGATTGCCTTGAGAGACATTTCATTTCGTGAGGACCCATGGTGGCTCGAGTATTACTTTGTGTAATATGTCGGGCGGTGGACGCGGGAGTACTTGGCCGAGGAGTGGTATGGACCATGGTGGTGAAGCTGGATCATGGACTCGGTTAGGGGTGCCATGGTCACCTTCATCGGCCTCATTCCCTAATGGCCTAAGAGGGAATGGTGCACTTTGTTAAATCTGGAATTCTACATTGATCATTGTTGACCCGGTATTGTCATGTGATGCTTTGTGATGATGTTGTCATGCTAACCCGGTACTTTGACCCGTTACTATTGGTTTGTTTATTTATGAAGATTTATATAATTATTTAGTATAACATTATACATTGTGGAACTCACTAAGCTTTATAGCTTACACGTTTAATTGTTACCATTTTTCAGGGATAGACAAAGGCAAGGACAAGTGTGAGTAGGCACTTGAAGTTGGAATTGCTTGAAGCTTGGGAAAGCTTCTCTTTTGGTATAGTTTAGTATTTTGGTGCTTGTCTTTTGGGATTGTATAGTTGGTTTGTATCCGCTGTAGTTAGTCGGTTTATTGTATGTATATCTTTTGGGTATAAATGTTTTCAAGCTTATATTTTGAGTAATTTCAGATTAATTATTATAAATATTGTTTAATTGGGTTGTTTTGAGTTAGGTCCCTACATCTCCCTCTTAATTACATCATCTATTTTATCAAGAAAAATGTTTGATGGACCAAATTGACGGGCTTAAATGGGCAAGTTGCAAAATTTGAGATGAATACTATACGATGATTTTCACACCATATTTTATTTATATATATCATAAGAATTGTTTTATATATTTATACAGTCTGCAGAAATATTTATATAAATATATTATAAGCATAAAAAATGTAGTACACAAATTAATTCACATATTATAAATGATTAACTAGATCTTAAATCCATGGTCATACAGACTCGAGTAAGATAAAGTTCGCTCAAATACAATGGTTGCTTTTTTTTCCTTTTCATCTTTTTTTTACGGTGGCTAAATCTAACCTAATTTGAGTCATAGCAGAATATAAACCCATGATTTTAGGTCATTATTAATATCTATCACAAATACCATTAGAGTACAAGTTTTGACTTTTTCATTCTTGTTTTCAAAAAAAAAATTGAAATAAAAAAAGAATATATACTTGGTCATGTTTTCAACTTTTAGACATTATTGAATTCTCTTGACCTTTATTGATCACAATTATAATTAAGTAGTGACTAGTGAGCTTACGTACATACAAATACCCAATTGAAGACAGTAAAGACCACAACGATTACCTACCTTGGCCCATCGGAGTTATTAAATTAGTTCTACGGAATATTGTGTCTAAAAGTGTCAAATTACAGGTTGGCAATTACCTACCTTTAACTAATACTTTATTATTCCCATAACCTTTTTTAGAAAAGTATACATCAATCTAATAGTAGGAACAAGTTAATCAATTATGCAAGCAAAACGTCTCCTTCAAGGGTCGTTTTCAGATCTTTAGAAAAAGCGAAATCAAACTGCAAATTAATAATTCATAGATGCTTCCGGCAATTGACATTTGTATTAATTCCATTTAGAATTTTAGAATGATGATATTCCTTGCTACTAAATAATGAAATGAAAAAACTACATACCCACAAACTTGTCAATACATAATTCTATGATAAATTTTACTACAAACAATTCTAGGTTCCACTTGACTCCTATCCATACTGTGTTCAATTTATTATAATTATATTTATTTGATCAACACATTTGTCCAAATCAAAGAATAAGATTATAAAAAAGAATTAAAAGATACACATATCAATCATTTTATTGATAAGAGAATAAAGTGTGAAATTTTTTTTAGTAACAATACAATTTTTCTTCCATTTATACTTTAAATACAATTATTTGAATTTCATAAAAAGTCACAAAATACATTTTATCTTAAAAACTACAGTATTTACCTTTTTAACTAAAAATAAAACAAAAAACAAAAACTCATGAAAAGAACAGAAACATGACCATCTGCAAGAATCTTGGTTTTTTACTTGATATATACCAAAGAATAAGACATAAACAACTAATTTCGCAATCAACACCCATCATCCCATGTAACCCAACCCGACCCATTAATATAATATTAAAATAAACATAAAAACACAAAAGACAAAATTATAACTTTAAAAACAATTCTCTACTCTATTTTCACATCGGGTTTAGGGTGTGACGGTATTGGGTGAGTTCCGAGACTCAGTCGGGGGCGTATGCCCGTCCGACCCTTTTGACGGGTCATCCGACGACTGTCTCAACCCGTCATCCGTTTCGGCCCGATTCATATCTTCCATCATCCTAACAACTTCTTGCATCGCGGGCCGTTGATCGGGCACAGTCGACACACACGCCATTGCAATTTGCAACAATTGGACCATTTCCTCTTCAATATTGTGGTACCTCATTAACTCCACATCAAAAACCTCGGCGGTCCATTCTTCTCTGACAACCGACTGGACCCACCGAGGCAAGTCAATCCCTTCCTCACCTAACGAGGCTTGGTTCGGGGCTTTGCCCGTTAAAAGCTCTAGTAAGAGGACCCCGAAGCTGTAGACGTCGGATTTGAAAGTGGCTTTTCGGGTCTCGAGGACTTCGGGGGCCCGGTAGCCCGTGACCCGGTTGTTTGGGGTGGTTGACCCGTTAAAGAGTGTGTTGAGCCCGTAATCGGATACGGATGCGTCTTTGTTGGTTTCTTGTCTTAGGAGAATGTTGGATGATTTAATGTTGCCGTGAACCACTTTTCCGGCAACGTGTAAGTACGCGATTCCTCTAGCGGCACTTAGCGCGATTCTCATTCGGTGGTCCCAATCGAGCGGTGTTCGGCCCGAACCTCTACTTCCTGTAAAAAAAACATGGTACCGTGGAAATCGTTAACTAGTTGTAATATGTACGGTACAACTTATTGATGCATTGTAAGTTCCCATTAAGGACCTTACATTTGACCACCAAGGGGTAGGGGTGAGCTCGGTCCAAAAACCGAACCAAACCGAAACCGATAGAACCGAAACCGAAAATGATGAATTTTCAAAACCGAAACCGAACCGATAACATGTTATCGGTTTTGGTTCGGTTCGGTTTCGGTTCGGTTTTTTTAGGCCAAATGTTCATCTTTTTCCGAAGACTAAACCGAACCGAAACCAATAGAACCGAAACCTAAAATGATGAATTTTCAAAACCGAAACCAACCCATAACATGTTATCGGTTTCGGTTCGGTTCGTTTTCGGTTCGGTTTTTTCTGTCCAAATGCTCACCCTACCAAGGGGAATGTAATTGTGTAAGAATGAAGGAAACCAAAAGACAACAAGGGGCAAAAATGGAAAAAAAACATGTTCTTTTTCATGATTGGAAAGCATGTTGGTGTGGGGAAACATGGGGTCGTGTGGTAATTATTTGTTTTTCTAAGTTCTATGCCAACGGTGGCGTCCTCCACCCGTCGTGCACCAATTTTTGCACGTCTTTGGAAGACGCCGTTGGCACCAAGCCATCCTCGCGCGCGTCACTAGAAACCCATCCTTGTGAGGACGGGTTTAATATGTCCGTCGTGGGGGACTGTGTGGGGGGGAGGGGTTTGAGGGTAATATTTTATTATTCTTTTTAAGAGGAATGAGTTAGTGATGGGTTAGTGATGTGTTCCTGTTGGCACGACCGTGTCAGTAGCGTGTCAGTAAGGATGTGTTTAGTGATGGGTTTAGTGACGCGTCACGGTTGGGAGAGGCCTAAAGGAACTTAAGTGTAAACTTTACTACTCACTTGCTAAAAGACATTCGGGTAGCCCACACATATACTAATCCAAGAGAGAAAAAACATACTCCGACAACTACGTATAATTTTGTACTTTAAAACATTAAAAATTACAAATATTAGCTTGCTAAACCTCCAAATATGATACAACACTCGTTCTAACACATGAGATTAAAATATAAGATGCATGTTTTATCTAATAAATCCATTCTAGATTTGTACCTAGGAGATGTGTACAAATATGCTTGCATAAAGTACAAGTCTATGTAGCATGTAACCATGAATTGTAGGGGTGTCAAATTTATACCGAATAAAACCAGCCAACATGCTACCAACCATACCAATAATAGTTGGTAGCCAATATGTTGGTAGCCAACATGTTTGGTTGGTAGTACCGTATCAATTGTGTAATCATGGTACGGTGATGGTACAAAAATTTTAAATACCATGGTATACCGTACCAACCAAGATATATATATTATATGATTTTTAGTTTAATATATTATACCAAACTAGCAACCTATTTGCCCAAGATTCCAATTAAATATTAAAGTACACGATATTTTTATTTAAATTATAGATGTGCCCAAAAAATATCTCTGAAACTAATATAATATAATAACACATACTTATTTTATCATTGAAACTAACAATATCTTTGAAAATATAATATTTTATCTCTACATCACATAAATCAGTGATTCAGTTACGACAAGATAGCTACATCTTTTATTACTTTATCGTACTAGATTATGTCTATATAGCACATAACATATTATATCATTTTGCTTATTTTGTTTTCATGTTCGGAACAGTTGTTAATATGTTTAACTGATCGATAATGATAAAATATCATTGTTCTTTTGTTATTAATTTTTTTAATTTCATATGAGTTAGTGATGTTGGTATATACCATTACCAATTTGTACCAACCAAGATTGTTGGTAGCCAAACAAATTGGTACCAAGTAAACTTGGTATGGTAATGGTAGCTAAATCAGTGTACCAATTATAGTTGGTACGGTACACGGTATGAAGAAAATATATGTGGTACCGTATCATGTTCACCCCTAATGAATTGTGTGAAAACAAGCCCCAAAAAGCAAGCATTTTGCACTCTATATAAAATTCTTTTTCTTTAATTAAAGATGCATAAAGTACAAATTTTTAAAGCATAAAGGAAGTTTGGATTGACCATTCCAATTGCACTTTTGTGCCTTGAGGGCTGTACGAAAACACATTATTGGTTGTACTAACTGTAATACTTTGATGTTAACATTTTTCTGTACCAATACTCCTATAATCCCAGTCAAAATTTGTTAACTCTTCTCAACTTGTACACAATACAGTAACACTTGTACCCTTCCATATCTTAGCTCAATATAACCCATGGATACCTAAATTTAGATAATTTAAAATGTAGCGAAATTTCCTTCATAACTATTAAAGCTTGTACACAATGCAGTTACACTTGTACCCTGAAACACATTCTAATACTTCGTATCTATAATTCCACATTCATATGATTCAAGATCTTTCTAACCCAAGAATACCCAATACATATAATCATGAAATCAAATAAATAATAAAAAATGTATCAAAAAATTTGTTCAACCCTATTCAATTTGATAATTTGTACACAATCAGTAACATTTGTACCCTGAAAACATATCCTAAATTTCTAAAATTTCTAACCAATGAATACTAAAAAATATGCAATAAATCAATCAAAATAAAATAATCGAAAATGCAATGGAAAAGATGAAGAAATGAATTACCATGAAGAAGAGCAGATAAGCTACCAGCAGGCAAGTAATCATAAACAAGCAATTTCTCATCTTTTGAAAAATAAAAAGCTCTCAAAGGAACCACATTTTCGTTCTTCATTTTCCCCAAAATCTCCATTTGTGAATCAAATTCCTTTTTTGTTACCACAACATCTTTCAATCGTTTCACAACCACCGTCGTACCTTCCTCCAGCACCGCCTTGTACGACGTTCCGACACTACCTTTCCCCAAAACCTCCGCTGATGCCCGCAATAAATCCTCCAAATCAAAACTGTAAATTCCACCATCGAAGAACACTAACTTGTTTCTCTCACCTTCCGTCGACGCGCCGGTTAAATCATCTTTAGACGATGATGTTCCGGCTTCGGCGGCGGCTCTTGAAGCTGCGGCCGTCGAAGTTTGTAACGGTGGTTTTGGTGGTTGTTTTGCTTGCTCGTTTCTTTTTTTGCGTAAACAGAGCAAGAGAATTAGTAACAGCAGAGCTAGAACTAACGCCGATCCGATTGCAATAGCGACGATGGCGCCAGTTGAGAGCTTTTTATTAGACTTTTTCTTGACCGCCGGTGGTTCAATCGATGACGGGGATGGCGCCGGAGAAGGAAAGAATGAGTTATTGCAAGGAGGTAAAGGACTACCGCAGAGATTAATGTTACCGGAGAATGCAGTTAACGGAAACCTAGACAATGATTTTGGAATGGAGCCGTTTAATTTATTATTCGAAACGTTTATGTCGATTAAATTCGCCGGATTTATGCTCGGAAGCTGGCCGAAAAACCCGTTGTTCTGTAATAGTAGTCCAGTGAGTTGAGTCAAATTGTTGATAGAGAACGGGATTACGCCGGAAAAGTTATTGCTGGAGAGATCTAAACGAGTTAACCGAGTCAACTCAGATAGACTCGGCGGGAAGTCACCGGAAAATCTATTATTCTGTAAGTAAACACTGCGAATGAATACGAGGTTAGAGAAATCAGAAGGAAAACCGCCGGAGAGACCGTTGGAGTGAAGGGATAACACACGGAGCTGAGATAGCTTCCCGATTGTTCCCGGCGGTATGTTTCCAACGAGTCCGGTTCCAGGGAGGCGGAGGTAGATGACGGAGGAATTGGTGCCGTCGCACGTAACGCCGATCCAAGAGCAAGCGGATTCCGATGAGTTCCATGAGATTCTAGAAGCGTGAGGAACTTGAGAGATGAAGGACAGTAGTGCTTGCTTGTCCTGAGTCGGCTCGGAGATGACTCGGTGGTGCAAGAGAAAAAAGGAAATGAGGAAAACGGTGAAGGGAGCCATCGGAAGAAATGCAGTGTGGTTTGTTTGTAGTTGAAGGAGGTGAGATGGTTAGGTAGCGGTGGCTATTTTGGAGGTTTCCGGCGATAGGCGGCCATTTTTAGAGAGAGAGAGAGTGAGGGTTTTAGAGAGAGAGGGAGAGTGATAAATCACGAGAGGAGGAATATTGTTAAAAGGAGAGGGCGAAAAAGCAGTGTCGTCTTGCTGGCTGCCAACAATGAAATGAAAGAGCGCTTTATTTTTCATTTTTTATCCATATACTGTATTTTAAGTAAAAAAAGTTAAGGTTATTTAATTGTCATTGTATTTAAGATTCTCACATGAAAAATGTTACAATTAAGGATTGAAGAGAATGTTTAGAAAAGCTTATAAAGTATAAAAGTTTTTAATTTTTATAAGCTTAGAAAGTCTTATTTGTAAGTTTAGCTTATATAATATGAGTTGTTTTGATAATGATAATTCTAAGGGGCAAAGATTCACTACTAACTATTTTTCTTTAACTAATCAGCAAATGTCGTCGCACAACTTAATTTTTTTTTCTTCAAGTTTATATTCGATTAGTTGAATGGTATTTTAAGTACGTTCAACAATGTCATAATAATCATCCTTGGTATATGGTCACCAGCTATCATTTGCGCTACATAGGCTCGCCGGTCTCGCCACCACACCCTTGTTACGTGAGCGAGGGGTACCGCCGGACGATCGACGAGAGCCACGAACGAATCAGGGGGCGCCACGTGTACTAGCCGTTACCCAACGGCTGAAATTCGAAAATTTTAAATTTTTTTTAAATAAACCTTAAACCCTTATAAATATCACACTTTTTTATACAAATTTTCACACAACATTTCTCACCATATCTCAAACTAAACCTTTTCACACAACATTTTCCACATAACTCTTTGAACAACATGCGTCGAAATTTGATAGACCCCGAAAGTTATTCATCTGATATCGACGATGAGATAGATATTTTTTTATGGCTCAAGCGCATCAATACATGCAACACCAACAAGCTCAAACAAGCTCAATACAGTTGGTGTCTTACATGGGTGTTGGAGAATTATTCGCCAACCAGCTCGTTCGTGGACTGTCAACAATCTACGTAGAACCATGTACACATGCATCATATTGCATAACATGATTGTAAAAGATCAAAACTTTGTCATAAGCGATATGAACGACTTGTATGTTAGTCCACAACTTAATATACAACGTACTTGGATCGAGAGGTGTGAAGTGCAACGGCTGAGATCAAGGGAATTACGTGATAAACGTACACACGAATCACTCCAACGAAATATTATGGACCATATTTGGCAACAATATCAAGAAAATTGTATATAATTTTCAGTATTTTTTTAAAAAATTCGGTAATTTTTTTTTAATTTTTCAGTTTTTTTTTCGGTATTTGTAATTTTTTATTTCTAGTTTGTAATTTGTATTTTAATGAAATATTAAGTTGTTTGAAAAAAGGAAAAAGAAAAAAAAAGGTGGGGCCCAAATGGCTTAAGTGATGATGGAGGAGGTATTTGGGGGTTTTGAATGTGAAATGTGAAATAGTGATGTGGTGCATAGATGGCGCAGATGTGACGGTTTGTCTTAGACGGGTGCCAACGGTACCGTCGGTTGGCACCGCCGGTTGTGCCACCGTTGGCACGCCCCCGCCGGTTTGGCCGTCGGTTGATCCACGCGAGTTTGGAGACGAGAGAAGGAACGGAAATGTTGGTGGGCCCCTGATGTAGAACTGAAAAGATAGAAAAGATTAGGATCCGTTGATTCAAAAAGAATACCGGATTACTCTAACACAAAACACGTTGATTCGAGAGAATACCGTGAATTGGTCTTCAAAACTTGTTCTAACACAAAGAACACAATTTCGGGAGAGAAAAATGAATTTCACCAAAATATTCAACTTTCTTTCTTTTACAATGCAAATGACTTATATAAGCCAAAGGAAAGACACCTAACAATTACTTCAAAATGGTTATAGAAAATAGAAAGACTAATGGCTTTAAGCCTTCTTAAAACATGAATTAAAACTATCACTTTAACATTTATAGCTCTTTAATTTCAATCACTCCCTTATGGCTTCTTTAGTTTCCCATGACTCCCACTTTAATGAAATTGTCTCCATTTTCTAACTCACACCAACCTTCCACATCCATGCATGTATCACACACCATGTAACACCTCAAATATTAATACCAAATATTGGCCAAAATAAAACATTTTTATAAATAGAAGAACATCCTCAATTTGGATTTACAAAAACCTTGGTATGAAATCAGAGTATAAAAGTAGGTGTTACAAAATAGATCATAACCAAGCTAAGACTAAATCCAATCTAGTGTTCTTCTAATCTAGGTCCCGCATCTCTATTCATGCGTACCTAAGCCTTCGATCCCGAACCTGAGTACATAGCAAAACAAAACAAGGAGTACGTGAGACAAAACGTCTCGTGAGCTACATGGGTTTAGACCCAAAGTTAATAATAATAACCGAATGACAAACAAACAAGCACGTAAGCAATCATCCATCTATCTAGTCACCCTATTGTGACTCTAAAACCTTGCTTTCCTAGCAATCATATCTAGTTGTCGGGACGTCCCCAACCAACTAGAACCACATTAACTTATTAACCGGGGATCCCCCGCATTAACAAGCTTCAAGGCAAAGGCAAGAGGGAATCGCCCAATCTACCAATACCTGCCTTACTCGCCGGACTACTTCCAGTTAGCAAGACTACTATCATGGAATGGGCCGATGGGGATCCGCCCAAATGCTCCCCATTCCATACCTCATGACCGGGGATCCCCCGAATCATCACATCATCTCTCCATATCATAACTCGATGGTTATGTCAATCTAGCTCTCGGCTATCATGTCTATCATCAAACAAGTTAGTTCAATACAACTATCGGTATAACTAACTACTAGCTATTAGTCTATACAATTAAGCAATTAGACCATAACACAAGTAATAAAAATGTATTTCATAGGCTATGTACTCAGTAAAGTTCCACACGTACTCACCTTAGTAACAAAGATGCTTTAACCGTATTCTTTCCGCCGGTTCCTTGTTCACAATTTGTCCACTTCAATACTTCACCGAATGTCTAAAACAATTAACACAACAAGATTATCATCACAAACTACTACCAATGTGTTCATTTACCTCTAGATAACACCCATCAATCCATTTCCCCCAAATATGGTGATAAACCAAACCCTAGGTTTAACCAACCTTTAAGATTCTTACAAATCGAAATCATACACTTGTTTCCTTTGTCAAAATACCATCTATCAAGTGTATACAACCTTTATTTAACCATTAATCACCAACCCAAGAACTAGGGTTTCAAACCCAAGCTTCTAAACCCATAGATCTAAAGCTACAACAACAAAGGATTGAAGATATACCTTTAATCTTCAACTAGAAGTGAAGAATCACAAGATTTGACCAAGAAATCTGCTCCAAATGATGATTTGCACTCAAAATCGTTCACAAACTCGAGAGGGAGAAAACTAGGGTTTTTCTTTTCAATAAATGAGCTCAAACCCGACTTTAATGCAGTCGTCCAGACTTCGCGGCGCGAACTAAGTTCGCGTCGCTGACTCCAATCCGTAAACGCAGACTTAGCGATCGCCAACCCAACGCGAACTACTTCGCGATAAAAGGCCAAACTCCCTGGAGCTAGTTCCCGATCGGGAACAATAGTTCGCGTCGCGAACTCCCTAAGGCAGCAGGGCTGCACTTTTTCATCTTTGTCTCGACCCGGTTTCGCCCATAACTTTCTCGTATGGTGTCCAAACGACACGAAACCAATTCCTACGTTCATTAAACGATTTATCCTTATTTATCATATTTTTGTACAATTTATTTATTTACAAATTTCGGGTCGTTACAACTATCTACCCCTTAAGAAGATTCCGCCCTCGGAATCTCATCATAGTTCACGAAATCCGGGTACCTCTTCCGAATCTCGTCTTTGACTTCCCAAGTCAAATTCGGCCCAAGTGAATGCTTCCACTTGACCAACACCAATTCGATCTCCTTATTCCGAAGCTTCTTTGTCTTCGTTTCTAATATAGCCTCGGGCTCCTCAATCAACCGGTTCGGGCCGTCAACCCGCAACTCCTGTAACGGAATAATATTTTCAACTTCCCCGCTAAACTTTTTCAAATAACTCACGTGAAAGGTGTCATGCACACCTTGAAGCTCGGGTGGAAGTTCCAACTTAAACGCTTGAAGCCCGACCCGTTTCAATATTTTAAACGGTCCAACATACCTTGGACTTAACTTTCCTTTCTTACCAAACCGCATTACACCCTTCCAAGGTGACACTTTCAACATGACCATATCACCGACATCCAAGTCGTATGGCCTTTTCTTCAAACCCGAATAACTTCGTTGTCTATCAGGGGCGACTTTCATGTTGGTTTGAATAATACCGATCTTCTCATTTGTCACTCTCATGATCTCGGGACCCGTGAGTTTCGTCTCTCCCGCTTCCAACCAACAAGATGGAGTTCTACATTTTCTTCCATACAACGCATCATAAGGCGGCATCTTGATAGTCGAGTGATAACTATTATTGTACGAAAACTCGACCAACGGTAAATGTTCATCCCATTTACCACCGAAGTCTAACACACACGACCTCAACATGTCTTCGGCCGTTTGAATCGTTCTTTCACTTTGACCGTCGGTTTGCGGGTGATAAGCCGTGCTCAACCGCAACTTTGTACCTAACTCTTCTTGTAAAGATCGCCAAAATCTCGAGGTAAACCTCGCGTCTCAATCGGACACAATCGATAACGGAACCCCGTGGAGTCGAACTACCTCATCAACATACAACTTAGCCAACTTCTCAAGTGGCAACGTTTCCCGAATGGCTAAAAAATAACGCACTCTTGGTCAACCGGTCAACTATGACCCAAATGGCATCGTGACCTCTACTCGTCTTCGGTAAACCTACTATGAAATCCATAGTTATATCTTCCCACTTCCCGGCCGGTACAACCAATGATTGAGCTACCCCATATGGTACTTGATGCTCGGCTTTCACTTGTGCACACGTGGCACACTTAGAGATATACTTGGCCACCCTCGCCTTCATTCCGGGCCACCAATAAACCCGTTTCATATCTTGATACGTCTTTGTACTTCCCGGGTGAATCGAATACTTCGACTTGTGCACATCATACAACAACTCTTTTCGGATACCCCCGAACTTAGGAACCCAAATACGACCACCCACGGTCTTTAACCCTTGTGCATTTTCGAGAAAATGTTGGTTCATACCTAACCGTTCTTGTCTTAACTCGTCTTTTCCCATAACTTCTCGTTGGGCATTCTTGATCCTTTCGATAATACTCGAGACGACTTCTATACGTGTTAAAATTCCCCGGTTCGGGTTTTCATAAACTTTTCGGCTCAAGGCGTCGGCCACTACATTAGCCTTTCCCGCGTGATACACAATCTCACAATCATAATCGGCAATCAACTCGATCCACCTTCTTTGTCGCATATTAAGATCTTTTTGAGTAAACACGTATTGTAGACTTTTATGATCCGAGTACAACGTACACCGAGTACCATACTGTAACACCTCAAATTTTAATACCAAAAATCGGCCAAAATAAAACATTTTATAAATAGAAGAACATCCCCAAATTTGGATTTACAAAAACCTTGGTATGAAATCAGAGTATAAAAGTAGGTGTTACAAAATAGATCATAACCAAGCTAAGACTAAATCCAATCTAGTGCTCTTCTATTCTAGGTCCCGCGTCTCTATCCATGCGTACCTAAGCCTTCGATCCCGAACCTGAGTACATAGCAAAACAAAACAAACGTAGTACGTGAGACAAAAACGTCTCGTGAGATACATGGGTTTAGACCCAAGTTAATAATAATAACCGAATGACAACAAACAAACATGTAAGCAATCACCCATCTATCTAGTCACCCTATTGTGACTCTAATACCTTGCTTTCCTAGCAAACATATCTAGTTGTCGGGACATCCCCAACCAACTAGAACCACGTTAACTTATTAACCGGGGATCCCCCGCATTAACAAGCTTCAAGGTAAAGGCGAGAGGGAATCGCCCAATCTACCAATACCTGCCTTACTCGCCGGACTACTTCCAGTTAGCAAGACTACTATCATGGAATGGGCCGATGGGGATCCGCCCAAATGCTCCCCATTCCATACCTCATGACCGGGGATCCCCCGAATCATCACATCATCTCACCATATCATAACTCGATGGTTATGTCAATCTAGCTCTCGGCTATCACGTCTATCATCAAACAAGTTAGTTCAATACAACTATCGGTATAACTAACTACTAGCTACTAGTCTA
Source organism: Calendula officinalis (assembly GCA_963853835.1). Lineage (NCBI taxonomy): Eukaryota > Viridiplantae > Streptophyta > Magnoliopsida > Asterales > Asteraceae > Calendula > Calendula officinalis. The sequence goes on along the minus strand of OY970829.1, from coordinate 71,623,118 downwards.
CACAATTAAGCAAATAGACCATAACACAAGTAATAAAAATGTATTTCATAGGCTATGTACTCAGTAAAGTCCACACGTACTCACCTTAGCAATAAATGCTCCAACCGTGTTCTTGACACCAAAACTCTTGCTTCAAAATTTCACCGACTTTCCAAGATGTCACCGAAAGCCTAAAACAATGATCATACAATGTTCAACATCACAATCTACTATCAATGTGTTCATCTACCTCTAGATAACACCCATCAATCCATTTCCCCCAAATATGGTGATTTACCAAACCCTAGGTTTAACCAACCCTTAAGATTCTTACAAATCATAATTATACACTTGTTTCCCTTGTTAAAATATCATCTATTAAGTGTATACACCATTTATATCACCATAACTCATAACCCCAAGAACTAGGGTTTCAACCCTAAGCTTCTAAATCCATAGATCTAAAGCTACAACTACAAAGGATTGAAGATATACCTTTAATCTTCACTTAGGAGTGAAATCTATCAAGCTTTGATGGAGAAATCGACCCAAATCAGCTCTTGCACTCCAAAATCGCCAATGGAAGAAACTAGGGTTTTGGAAATGCATTTATGGCTAAAAACCCGAATTTATTGCTCTGGTAGGAAGAGCTCGCGCCGAGCTCGCGTCGCGAAAAGACGCGGGTCTGCCCGCTAGTCGCCGCTTTTTACCAGACTTCGCGCCAGGCTCGCGCCTGGCTCGCGCCGCGAAGTCAACGAGAAGTCAACGCGACATGCTCGCGTTTCAGCTCTGGTCCCTCTGCTCAACCTCGCGTTTCGCTCGCGCCGCGAACTTGCCTGTGCAGCAGGGCTGCACTTTTCGGTCTAGGTTTCAACCCGGTTTCGTCCATAACTTTCTCATACGGACTCCAAACGACACGAAACCAATTCCTACGTGTTTTATATGATTTATCCATAATTATCATATTTTTTACATATTTTATTTATTTACAATGTTGGGTCGTTACACATACAAATAATGCCTCCACAACTTCAAGGCAAAAATAATCGCCGCCAATTCCAAGTCGTGTGTCGTGTACCTTAACTCCGCATTCTTCAATTGTCTCGAGGCATACGCGATCACTTTACCTCTTTGCATCAACACACAACCGAGCCCTTGATTCGACGCATCACTATAAACCACAAAATCCTCCATACCATCCGGTAACGTAAGGATCGGCGCGTTACATAACTTTTCTTTTAACAACTTAAACGCCTCTTCTTGCTTCTTCTCCCACACAAACTTCTCACTTTTTCTCGTTAACTTCGTGAGTGGAATCGCGATTCTCGAGAAGTCTTGTATAAATCTTCGGTAATAACCGACTAATCCAAGAAAACTTCTAACCTCGGTAGGAGTCCTCGGAGGCTCCCAATTTGCCACCGCTTCAATCTTGGACGGATCAACCTTAATACCATCGCACGTCACCACGTGACCTAAGAATTGCACCTCCCGCAACCAAAATTCACACTTCGAGAATTTTGCATACAACTTCTCCCGTTTCAACACGTCTAGAACAAGCCTCAAATGACCTTCGTGTTCTTCTTCGGTTTTCGAATAAATCAAAATGTCGTCAATGAACACGGTCAAAAACTTATCAAGGAACGGTTTACAAACCCGATTCATCAAATCCATAAAAATGGCCGGTGCGTTTGTAAGACCAAACGTCATCACTAGAAATTCATAATGACCATAACGTGTGCGAAAAGCCGTCTTCTCGGTGTCGCCTTCTTTCACCCGAACTTGGTGATAACCCGATCTCAAATCGATCTTCGAGAAATAACTAGCACCCTGCAATTGGTCGAATAAGTCGTCAATTCTCGGCAACGGGTAACGGTTCTTAATAGTTACCTTATTCAACTCTCGGTAATCAATACACATTCTCATCGAACCGTCTTTCTTTTTAACAAATAACACCGGTGCACCCCACGGTGACGAACTCGGACGAATAAAACCTTTATCTAACAAATCTTGCAATTGGGTCATTAATTCCCGCATCTCGGTGGGAGCTAAACGATATGGAGCACGAGCAATCGGCGTCGCCCCCGGCACTAAATCAATTTTAAATTCGACTTGTCTCTCCGGTGGCAAACCGGGCAAGTCATCGGGAAATACCTCGGGGAAATCCCGAATAATCTTGACATTATCCATTGACTTCTTTTTCTTTCGGCCATCTAATACATATGCAATAAACGATGCACAACCTTTCGATATACTTTTCCTTGCCTTAATAGTGGTAATCACATTAGGCATGTGATGTCGTTTCTCCCCATACACATACACTTTCTCGTTCTCGGGTGTCCTAATCGACACTATTTTCTTTCCACACAAAATCTTGGCTTGGTGCATACCCAACCAATCCATACCGATAACCACATCAAACGCCCTAATTCCCATGGGCAACAAATCCACCTTAAACTTTCTACCGTCTATTTCTATTTCACAATTTCTATAAACACATTCAACCATAGACGTTTTCCCGTCGGCTACTTCTATCTCATAAACCTCATTTAACATCTCGGACGGCACAGTCAATTTACAACCGAATTCATAAGACACAAACGAAAAATTGGAACCCGAATCAAACAAAATATGAGTTGGCAAGGAGTTAATGAATAAAGTACCTGACACCACATCGTGTGCCTCCTTCGCCTCCTCCCGAGTGAGTTGGAAGGATCGCCCCTTCATCTTCGCCGGTTCCACTTTCTTTTGAGCCGTGGACACCATCGACTCGTTTCCCTTCTTCGGGCACACATTGCTATAGTGCCCCTTTTCGTGGCATGAGAAACACTCAATCTCGGCCAATGATTTCGACTTGCATTCTCGGGCCATATGCCCCGGCTTCCCACAATTGTAACAAGTCTTCGACTCCCCTCGGCACACGCCGGCATGAGTCTTCCCGCACTTCTTGCACGAACCAACACTACCTTGCTTAGAGAAGCTCGAAGTGAACTTCCCTTTCTTGAACGAACTAGAGCCGCTCTCGGCTTTCCTTTTCTCGCCCACATGGGCCCTTTCGGCAACACGTGCCTCATTTACTTCCTCAACACTCCGGGCGGCACTAATAGCCTCATCGAGTGAGGCCGCCCTCTTCACTTCCAATTCGTAGTCCCACGGTAACCCACTAGCATGAGTCTTCCCGCACTTCTTGCACGAACCAACACTACCTTGCTTAGAGAAGCTCGAAGTGAACTTCCCTTTCTTGAACGAACTAGAGCCGCTCTCGGCTTTCCTTTTCTCGCCCACATGGGCCCTTTCGGCAACACGTGCCTCATTTACTTCCTCAACACTCCGGGCGGCACTAATAGCCTCATCGAGTGAGGCCGCCCTCTTCACTTCCAATTCGTAGTCCCACGGTAACCCACTAGCATACCGGACCACCCTCAACCTCTCATCCGAGTAGGTTTTAGCAACAAACGGGAGCAATCCCGTGAACTCCCTCGAATATTCCTCCACCGACATATCGCCCTTTTTAAGGGTCACGAACTTCTCGTGCATTTTCTCCAAATCCCTTTCGGGACAAAATTTCTTTTTCAATCTCGTGGTGAACTCATCCCACGACATCCTTTCAACCACCTCCTTCCCGAGGGTCTCATACACAATATCCCACCAAACCATGGCATCTTCTTTTAGCAATTGTGACGCATACGTCACCATATCAACATCCTTACACTTGCTACTTCCGATAACCCTCTCGGTCTCTCGGATCCACCTCATGGTTACTTTTGGGTCCGAACTACCCGTATACACATTTGGCTTACAAGCCATGAAGGATTTAAACGAACAACCTTCTTTCACAATGGGCTTAGCCCTAGCATCACTTTGGCCACCCGTGGAGGATTTCCCTTCCCCGGTGCCACTACCCCCGGTTCTCTCTTCCGACTTAGCCTCGGATTCACGGTCTCCTCCCGACCTCTCACGGTCTCCAATAATACGGTGCACTTCTTCGGCCACCGTTCCCTTGATTTGATCGATAATAGTTTGGAGATCCGCCATGGTTACCGGAGTTCTATTAGCTCCGACCTCCGACTCATCAACTCGATGCATCGACGGTTGACTTTCTTGCTCAACCACCCTCTCGACAGGAGGTACTTCCTTCTCCCGGCCCTCCGGGGCTTTACCACTTCTACGTGTGGTCACCATTTCTTTCAATCGAGACTATACGAAAGACATTAAACATTTAGTACTTTGTGTACAACCCATTAGTCGCATAAGACTCAATATCCAAAATCATATCAAATTCATCGGTCCCCTAGGTTCAACCCTAAACTTAATATAAAGTCTCAAGGTCAACCTATGTTCTAAAGGAATCTTATATTCCTAATGCTACAGTCTAAGACTAGGATGGTCATCCAACCTAATTCACTTAAACTATATCTCTGATACCAAGTTGTAACACCTCAAATTTTAATACCAAATATTGGCCAAAATAAAACATTTTTATAAATAGAAGAACATCCTCAATTTGGATTTACAAAAACCTTGGTATGAAAGCAGAGTATAAAAGTAGGTGTTACAAAATAGATCATAACCAAGCTAAGACTAAATCCAATCTAGTGTTCTTCTAATCTAGGTCCCGCATCTCTATCTATGCGTACCTAAGCCTTCGATCCCGAACCTGAGTACATAGCAAAACAAAACAAGGAGTACGTGAGACAAAACGTCTCGTGAGCTACATGGGTTTAGACCCAAAGTTAATAATAATAACCGAATGACAAACAAACAAGCACGTAAGCAATCATCCATCTATCTAGTCACCCTATTGTGACTCTAAAACCTTGCTTTCCTAGCAATCATATCTAGTTGTCGGGACGTCCCCAACCAACTAGAACCACATTAACTTATTAACCGGGGATCCCCCGCATTAACAAGCTTCAAGGCAAAGGCAAGAAGGAATCGCCCAATCTACCAATACCTGCCTTACTCGCCGGACTACTTCCAGTTAGCAAGACTACTATCATGGAATGGGCCGATGGGGATCCGCCCAAATGCTCCCCATTCCATACCTCATGACCGGGGATCCCCCGAATCATCACATCATCTCTCCATATCATAACTTGATGGTTATGTCAATCTAGCTCTCGGCTATCATGTCTATCATCAAACAAGTTAGTTCAATACAACTATCGGTATAAATAACTACTAGCTACTAGTCTATACAATTAAGCAATTAGACCATAACACAAGTAATAAAAATGTATTTCATAGGCTATGTACTCAGTAAAGTTCCACACGTACTCACCTTAGTAACAAATATGCTTTAACCGTATTCTTTCCGCCGGTTCCTTGTTCACAATTTGTCCACTTCAATACTTCACCGAATGTCTAAAACAATTAACACAACAAGATTATCATCACAAACTACTACCAATGTGTTCATCTACCTCTAGATAACACCCATCAATCCATTTCCCCCAAATATGGTGATAAACCAAACCCTAGGTTTAACCAACCTTTAAGATTCTTACAAATCGAAATCATACACTTGTTTCCTTTGTCAAAATACATCTATCAAGTGTATACAACCTTTATTTAACCATTAATCACCAACCCAAGAACTAGGGTTTCAAACCCAAGCTTCTAAACCCATAGATCTAAATCTACAACAACAAAGGATTGAAGATATACCTTTAATCTTCAACTAGAAGTGAAGAATCACAAGATTTGACCAAGAAATCTGCTCCAAATGATGATTTGCACTCAAAATCGTTCACAAACTCGAGAGGGAGAAAACTAGGGTTTTTCTTTTCAATAAATGAGCTCAAATCCGACTTTAATGCAGTCGTCCAGACTTCGCGGCGCGAACTAAGTTCGCGTCGCTAACTCCAATCCGTAAACGCAGACTTAGCGATCGCCAACCCAACGCGAACTACTTCGCGATAAAAGGCCAAACTCCCTGGAGCTAGTTCCCGATCGGGAACAATAGTTCGCGTCGCGAACTCCCTAAGGCAGCAGGGCTGCACTTTTTCATCTTTGTCTCGACCCGGTTTCGCCCATAACTTTCTCGTACGGTGTCCAAACGACACGAAACCAATTCCTACGTTCATTAAACGATTTATCCTTATTTATCATATTTTTGTACAATTTATTTATTTACAAATTTCGGGTCGTTACACACCAACCTTCCACATTCATGCTTGCATCAGCCCCCTGACCTTTTAGCCTTTAAAATTAAAATAAGAAACTCTTTTCTTTTTTATTTTCAAAAAAAAGTACCTGTTCAAAAAATTAAAAAAATTCAAAAATTTTCAAAAAAATTTTAAAAGTTAATATACTCTTTTTATGTAATGTCTTTTTTAACTAAAAAATTTTAAAAAATTAAATTTATACATGTACTCTTTTTAATTAATGTCTTTTTTTATGTAATTTTTTTTAATTAATGAAATTTATTTTTATTAGTTATATGTTTTAATTAGTTGTATATTTTTATTAGAAAAAGAAAAGTAAATGGTGGGGCCCAAATTTGGTGAAGTGACGGAGTGCTGTTGGCATGGCTACGTCAGTTTAGTGTTAGTTAGTTTGTTTGCTGACGTGGCGCTGAGTTGACAGCATTTGACGGCGTCAGTTGCTTATACCATTGGGAGTGGTCTTAAGCGAGTGACTCTAGCTCGACGTTGTATAGGTGTCTAATTAATCTAGGTGTTATTAAAGATTGTCATCATCAAATTTTTGTACAACTTAAACCTATGACAAAGAGATACAACTTTTCTATTAGACATAGAGTATACTAGCCGGGTACCCGCGCAATGCGGCGGCGGGTACCCTGTGACTATATTTTGCGGCAACTAATTGGTGGGCGGCGACAATAGTGATGGTGGTTGGTGGTGGTCACGGATGGGGTAGCGGTGGTCATTTTAATTTTTAATAGTTTAAGAGATTGTGATCTTCTGATGTAGAGTTATGAATGGTGGTATTAGTGATTTGTGGTGGAGGTGTGGCGGTTGGGGGATTGTCATTATTTGCAACTATTTATATAATAATTCATATATAGTGTTCTAAAAGATTGTTATATTTAAATTTGTAAATTGTAATTATATGTTACTATTTTTTCAAAAAAAAAAAAAAAACTCTATTTTCATAGCGACCTTCAAAAGAACTCGCTGTAAGGCGCTTCTTATCGTGATTTATCACACCTTATCACACTTTTTATTACGTCATGCCTTACATAGCCGCCATTGTCTATTTCTCTTAACGTCGATGTTGCGCCTCGCGCTTCGCCACCGCCATGGCGCACCTTGGTGGTGATGGTGACAAGTGGTGGTGGTGGTCACAAACAGTGCTAGTAATTATGATAATTTCAATCGTTTAAAGTTGAAGCAATCAATAAATATTATACCAAATATTGATGATTGAATACTAAGCTTTACTGATTCTCAAACCTTCATTAATAATCTAATTTAACTTGGAACTTAGAATATTATTATCATTATTATTATTATTATTAGAAGATCATATTTGATGTACAAATATTAAAAAAGAAACACAACAAATTCAAGTCTTCAACCATGATTCAACTAATTTCAAGATTCGTCATTATTTAGAACCCAACCACATAAGTTTAATCATCATAATCTAACCCAATAAGTTATATACATCTCACTTTGCCTAAAACAACATGCAGTTTTTACAATATCACCAACTCTCCACCATGACTACAACATCAAAAAAAACAAAAAAAAACATTAACCAATAAGTTCATGTCTGAGAACAGTCATTACTGTCTACTTGTGAAATTGTTGACTTTTAGTCTTGCAATTTCTGCTTCTTCTGCAGTTATTTCTCGTAGTACAACTGTCAGTCGACATTCAGGTCTCACTCTTACACCATTTCTTCCTTTTGTATGTATGATACCCGTTTCTTGAAAACCCCCTTATAAACAAAACCCCTATTAGCTATTTTTATATTGTAACATTGTGTAGGATATTCGTGCCTCCGTGTATCAAATCTTCCTTGCCTGAAGAATATATTTTACCAATAAGATACATGATCTAGAGTTTTCAGAAAATTGGAAGGAAATAGTAGTATAATAATACTATAATCAAACGTCTTGGCACAAAAAAATTCTGATTCATGTCCCTACCAGAAACACGAAATGAACATAGGATTAAACATCCATTTGCCACAATTATCTGAACAAATAATTCTATGAAAAGAGAATGATTCTTCAAAAAAATTAGGTTCCATTGCTTTAAATCCAAAAATGAAGCAGATTATATGAAAATAACAATAAAACTACAAAACATGTGAAAAGCTCGTCCAATATTGGATTTGCAGCACCAAGTCAACAACTTATTTTGACTCTAATCAAATTCAAAATTAGTATTACTTGTACTAACATTGATCCGCTGATATGCCCACTTTTAACCTAAACATGAGCATAAAACTTAGCAAACACCCACGTGCACACAAATTGATTATTATTAAATTTAACTGATGTACCAGTCATGGAAAATTGCTACCAAGAGGGTTCAAGGTTTCATACCTGCAAAAAAATATTAGCAAAATTTTAATGTCGATTTACCAAAACATTAAAACTTTTACAAATCTCGATTTTTTAAACCTGTAGAGCATGTAGAGCTCGATAAACAGAACGTGCCTGGATTAAGATTTACCCAGTTAAAAAACATAATATAAATCAGTATTATATTAGTATTCAGGCGAACCTTAATATTTGCGTGAACTGAATTTCCCTTTGACGGAATATATAACTTATAGGATTCATCTATATCATAGTGCAACTGTACAGAAGAGAAATATATCAGTAACCAAAATTGAATCGAAATTCAACAATAATCTTCATTAAGATTAATAACATAAGAATACCTCATCGTTTTGTGAAAGAATAAAAACGTTGATTCCCTGTAAAAGTGGAGATTAATCAACTTTTCCAAAGTTGTATTCGATACAATTTTTTGATGTAAAAACATCAAGTAACATCTTTTAAAAATTCCAGATGCATCCTTATACTTGCTTCCATCAATGTTGAGATGAAAATTCTGGCTTTAAATGAGAACAATACGGTCATTATACAAAATTTCACTACTGTTTCTACAAAAATTTCAGAACAGTACGTCAAACATAAAACCATACCTGAAAACCGAATTGAGCGAATGAGAGATCTGAGATGAAATGAGCGAATGAATGAGCCTTCGGTTAGGGTTTTATCGACTTCAATAATACACGGTGAAGTGAAAGAGAGGACATTTGAAGGGGGCGGACATGGAATCGAGGAGCCGAATTGCAAACGCCTGCTTGGAAGGAATCGAGGAGGCATTTGGGATAACGTAAAGGTTGTGAAGGAACCGAGACGATCGAGGTTAGGGCTAAGGGGAAGTGAAACGACTGGCGTTTTGAGAAATTAAGCTCAGAAAAAAGTGGATATATCTCTTATTTACAAAGTAACAAACGTCCGTTAATGTAGTGTAGTTGGTTAGCGCTCTCTGTGAGGACCCATTGGTCCCGTGTTCGAGCCCAGTTGCCTGCAATTTTTTTTAAAGTCGTAAAGACATCCAAAAATGGCAAGTATTTGGCTGAATTTTCAACCGACTAATTATAGAAAGGTCCTAAATGCTTTATAAGTAGTAGAGATTATTTACAAAGTAACAAACGTCCGTTAATGTAGTGTAGTTGGTTAGCGCTCTCTGTGAGGACCCATTGGTCCCATGTTCGAGCCCAGTTGCCTGCAATTTTTTTTAAAGTCGTAAAGAGATCCAAAAATGGCAAGTATTTGGCTGAATTTTCAACCGACTAATTATAGAAAGGTCATAAATGCTTTATAAGTAGTAGAGATAGAGATAATACCTCTTGCTTTTAAGAAAGTAATAGTTTATACAGTATATCTAAAAGTAATGTAACATAAAATTTGATGTGTAATTTGGTAAAATACTTATGTCAAGGGATAATATATGTGTAGATTAATCATAATTTGGTAAAATAATCACGTTAATTAATATTTTTCATGTATTAAAGCTTTTATACTTATGTTATTCAAATATGTAAATTGTTTATATTGGTTTGTCATATTTGAATCTTAAATAATACGGAGTAGTCTGTAAATACACATATGTAATAATATACCTCCGCACGTCTCGAATGCTTGCTTAAATACATATGCTGAGTTCGCCAACAATATTTTAAGCTCTTCCATTACGTGCATCAACAAGAAAAATATTTATTTCTATTAAATTTTACGTGATCATTTCAACGTATTTACTAAAACTATTATGATAGCTTATTTTACGTGTACGTCAAGTAAAAATTAAAATTTAAGTATAAAATGGAACATGAGAAATTTGGTTCTGAGAAATTTAAAGGTTAAGCATGAAAGTCAAATGGTTGTGTTGTGAGAGGTCAAACGAGGAATTTGGCTAAAGCATATTTAAAAGAGGTGATTCTTATACCACATATTTTGATATATGTATCATAATTGTTGCTTTACATACTTGTGGTGTAGAAATTAATTCCATATTTAAATACTTATATTTTGTTTTCAATAAAATTATACTTATTTTATTATTTTATTGGTATACCTTTTGTAATCATGTTTAATAAGTTTTTTAATGGCAATGACCTAATCTATACTAAAATTATCTATCTCGACAAGTTACATAAGATTCATGTCAACGGGAGCTACAGGTGACAACATTAGAACAGTTTTTTTCCTTTGCAGTTTCCCAATTCTCGATATGTATTAAATAAAGATCGTTATTTTGTAGAGAGATAGAAGACAAACGGGCAACAAGCTGCGCCGCCATCCTCTTTTAAATTGTAAAACTAATTTTTTAAAAACAACGTTTGTGGATCTAGATGTCATAACATTGCTATGCATAACACGTTAGACTCAATTGAGAAGCTCCACTGCCCCAGGTGCAAAGAAACCGAAAGTATCAAATGCAAAAGGAAGAAACATGTGTTGATTTTCAATGCATGCTTTCTTGTGCTTTGTCACTTTACACGAGGTGACTTTCAAAACAGCTTGTACTACCGTAACACCCCGACTACTCAAACTCACGAGAAGAGAAACTCCGGTTACCAACAAGAGATGGAGAGGAGAGAGAAAGTGAGTATTATGAGAGCATGTATATATGTTTTACAACATATTTTGTATTTTGCCAAAGTAATAAATGAAATGAAGATTTATTATTCGTAATGTGTCAGTTGATGTCAGTTTACAAGTGTTGATTTACTTTTGATCCTGATAAAAATGATGAAAGAAGAAGTAACTAATATGATTTGGGAGAGGCCTAGCTAACATGCAAAAATGTAATTGTTACTTCCCAACTTATATACTTACTATATATAATGCTTTTGGTACCTTTTCAAATTATCAAAACTTAATTCTCAGCATAAACAATTATTATTTAAAAAAATGTTTGAATTTTGAAAAAATTGGCAATCACAGTTTTAGAAGCCGTGACATTCATAGTAGAGAGCCATAAACAACTAAGTTACTAGAACCAATGTTTTCGTGACCGGGTTCGACCGGCCGGTTCGGACCGGAAAATACATTAAGGGCCGCCGGTCTGATCTAGCGGGTCAACCACAAAAAACTCACCCGGATAGAACCGCCGGGTTTATTGCTAAACCGGGTTAAACCGGTCTAGGGAACCGGAATGAACTGGATTTTAACATCAACAATGCTGTGCCCAAATATATATACTGTTCTTATCTAGTGAGCTTTCTCCCCCAATTCGATGTGGGATGGAGAAAATAAGATTTTTTTTTTTCCTCTTTTCCTATTTTCTTGATATGGGATGGAAAAATTAAGAGTTTTTTTTTCTCATTTCCTATTAACGTGAATAGACTGAGTAAAAAACTAAAAATCACAACTAAACGTCCAATCTTTTCTAAAGTATCTAACAGTAATTAAGCTATGTATGCACATATATTTATTTAATCACATAAAATTGATTATTTGAATACATTGCAGATTGATTACTTACATTTAAAAAAGTTTGTTACATATTTTTCATATTTGGATGAATAATATTATTATCCGGTTCGACCTGCCGGTTCAACTGGTTTTAAGGCTTCAGTCGGTCCGGTTCAAAATCCCGATTTTAAAACATTGACTAGAACACCAGTTGATTACATGACTGTAATTACTCATCTACCATATTATTATTTTAACAACCACCCACCACTGCCATACCACTCAACGCCACCACCCACCATCAGAATTACTACCACTGTTGCTCACCATCACTACGCACCACCACCAACAATCACTATGCACTATCACCCACCACAGTAATGTCACCACTACCATCATTATAACCATTTCAAAATATAGTTATACGATGTACATGTCGGTACGTTGCGCGAGTACCTTACTACTCCCTCCGTCCCAAATTTATTTTCCATCTTTCGATTTTGGTATGTCCCAAGTTTAATTGTCTAATTATAAGTTTCAACTAATCAATAAGAATTTAAGTGGGAAAGAGAAAATACTATTAGTGATAAAATATAATTAATTTAGTTTTCTTAAATTATGTGCTTTTGTGTACTGCACACTAATTTTAGGACGAAGAGAGTATATGATTATACATATCAAATCCATTCATTTTGATTATTTTTATTTTAATACCTAGTGAAACCTGACGCGACACGACACATAGTGAAACAAAAATGGGATGAAATTGAAATTTGAATTCGTATTTATGTCGTGTAAAACAAACATGAAGTCGTACCATGTCGTGTTCGGTTCAAAAATTAACACGAAATTGACACGATAGTTATAATTTTGGGAACATTTAGTAGTAATTTATATTAAATTTTGTCGTGTTTGCGATTTTTTAGCATATACTCCCTCCATCCCACAAAAAACTTCTCATTTCAACTTAAATTTTTGTCCCACAAAAAATTCTCATTTCTTACATTTGATGGGCTCCACATAATAAAATACTATTATTACTAAGGACCTCACCATTAACTATCCACTAATTATCTCTCTCTCCAAACCAATCTTATATTTTAATCAAAATTATTACCAATGACCTCACCATTAAGGCCCTGCGAACGCCCCCTTCCTCCACACGTCAGTAGCCAATTTTGGCACGTCAGTAGATGACGCCGTTGGCACCAGCCCGTCAGTAGCGCGCGTCGGTAGAACACGTCTTTGTGATGACGGGTTGAGGGGTTGCGTCAGTATTTTTTTGTGTGTGTGGGAGGGGGTTAAATGTAATATTTTAAGGGTTGGTGATGGGTTAGTGATTGGTTATGGTTGGCACGACCGTGTCAGTAGCGTGTCAGTAAGGATGAGTTTAATGATGGGTTTAGTGACGCGTCACGATTGGGAGAGGCCTAACTATCACCTTAAAACTTGTGTCAAAGTGAAATGAGAAGTTTTTTGTAGGACGGATGGAGTACTAAGCAAGCAATTTAATATATTTTTATTTATCCCGTGTAGTCATGTTTCTCGTTTTTTAATTGTGTCGTGTTCGTGTTAGGAAGAAAAACGACTGAGTGTCTTGTCGTGTTCGGTTTGAGAAAAAAAATTAACGCCATGTCGCGTTAACCAAAAATACAAAACGGTGACACGATTTGACAGATATACCTCCTCACTTTCGGTTTTAGTTTGATACTTTACATCATAAATAAACAAAAAGATGATCTAAATAGTACTTAGTACTATAAAAGTTTAAAGATACGGTTATTTGTTAGATTTTAACTAATTAAAAATCAAAACTTATTAAAACCCATAAAAAAATCCTGTAATCACATTACACATTTTGCGTAACACACTACATAACTGTGAAATGATAACATTATATGACTATATTCATTTATTGCAAACTCATTTTCTAAAATTTAATACTATTAAATACACGTTGAAATACTTTTGAATAAGTAATAGTCATATACACTAGGTCACCAATAATGTCGTGTCGAAATATTAATCAAACATTTAAAACACATCAATTTTAAGTGCTTGTGGACGGCAATAGTGCTATAAAGTGTTGTACGTTAATATGTTGTACGTAATAAAATTGGATGAAAAATAAATGAAAATGAAGTAATAGTTGTTGGTGCCAAAAGCAATAGAGTGTTGGTTGAAAACTTGAAATGGTCGGGGTATCAACAAAAAACATAATTATATTTTAGAGTTAATATTACGTGAAAATTGCAATAATTGTTAAATTATTTTACAAGTAATAAATCAAAGTTCGTGGTGTTTTCTTTTCAATTTAATAAAAGTCCATATTCGATTTGCTACTTTACTTGACAAGAAATGGATTTAATATTTACGAAGTAAAAATCAATGTATCTAAAAGCAATATTTATATAAGAGTAAATTACATAGAATGTATAATATTCATTACAACACCACTTATATAAGTTTGTTTACTACATTTGATATTATTGGTATATGTAGATGATTTCTACTACCATAAAAAAAATTAATGACCAAACTATCATTTTGATCTTTTGTAATAAAACAAATATAAATAACTGCACATATAATAAGTGTTAAGCCACATGTTTCATCTGTATAATATACTCTATTAATTGATTTCTTTTTCTTTTATGTCTTTTAAATCTTAATTTTTCTACCACTATCAGACCCATCACCTACCTCTATAACTTTGATTTTTAAGCTCAATCAAACACCATTATTGTCGCCACCACACCCCTAAAAAGTCGATCCATCATCAACCCCTACCTTCGGCCGCCTTCTCCAGTTGTTCATTCGCTGGTGACGTTTTATCGATTTTGACAGGTTTGGAGTTTTATAAATCCAAAGTTTCGCAACCTCCGAGTCGGAATCCTCTACTACAACTTACGACTAATGGTTTTATAGATTTGTAAGTTACATCACGATTTTATTGGTAGTAATTGATGTTTTTATGAAATGAGTTTTTATTATTGAGATCATCTGAATCGATTGCGTGCTTTGATTCAAATTGGTTTTCAAAAGCAGATTTGCAAGTGTGTAACCGTATGTGGTGGAGGTAGGTGGTTGCAAGGAAGGAGTGCTGATGTGGCGAGCAATTAAAGAGGGAAAATAAGAAATCAATTGGTAGTATATAATTCACGCATGGTCCTTGTGATTTACCACTTATTATATGCGTAGTCCTTTCTCTTCGTTTTATTACAAAATGACAAAAGAGTAGTTTGATCATTCGGAAAATTTAAATGGCGGTAAGGATCACAAGTGTAATACTCCCTCCGTCCCACAAAAAACTTCCCATTTGACCTTATATTTTTGTCCCACAAAAAACTTCCCATTTCATACATTTGATGGGCTCCACATAATAAAATAATATTATTACTAAGAACCCCACCATTAACTATCCACTAACTATCTTTCTCTCTCCAAACCAATCATATATTTTAATCACAATTATTACCAATGACCCCACCGCTAACTATCACCTTAAAACTTGTGCCCAATTCAAATGGGAAGTTTTTTGTGGGACGGAGGGAGTAATATACATGCACCATGGATGTCGATTGTAATAAAAAAATTTATAAAATTAATGTTGTAATAAGTGATATATCGTAGGGACCTTCCGTGTAATATACTCTTTATATAATCAACTAAAATGGTATTTGAGTGTTTTCATAAACTTAGGTCTATGCCAACAAGTTCTTCTCTTGACTTGTTGGTTTCGGCATTTAATCGGTTTTGTTGGCATGGTTTTTTCGGTATGTTGTTCGGTTTACCGGAGAAGGAGAGACGAGGGAACAATAAAGATAAACGGAAAGATGCGTAAATCAGATTTATTTGACAGTATTGTTTTATTTTCTTTTTCTTGGTCAATCCATCGAAATAAAAAACGTAAGATTTCATAGATGGACTGGATTAAATCTCCTTTGTAATTGCTTTTGTTTTAGTCTAGTGTTTTACTAGACTCGAGAAATAAAATTGCCATTAAAAAAAAGATATAAGGATATGTTGTCATAGAAGCAAATATATCTTCCGATTATATTCACTTCAAATTTGGTTGGGCCTATAATCTATGAAGTATCCGAATATGTCAACTTAACGAAGTGGGCCTAACCGATTCCAAAATCTATTTAACATGTTTACATTAAAAACACATGTACTCCATATTTTTCATTTGAGTTTTGCAAAGAAAATGACATTAGACGATTAAGTTGCTAAAACTAATATAAGACATCTTACTAAGTTCACATGGTAATCTAAAAAATCACAAGTTTAAGGTTGATATATAGCTATGCAAAACTTATAATCTATTGGAGAGATTTTAAAAAATAAATAAATCCGGATTAAAGTCTTAATTTTTGCTTACTTCAGTTGATGACCACACTTGATGCATCTAAAAAAGATAAAAAAAACATACACTAAGCAGTAAAATCAAAAGCTACTATTCCATGGGTTAATAGTTAACTTTCATCATTTGTATGTATAAGTTATTATATTTTAACCATTGATATATAAACTATTCTTAACTACATTTATTAGACTATCTTTAACCAACAACACTATCTTTTACTCTACAATCTATAATTATAGCGTAAAAGATAGTGTTAACAATAAACTATTTTAACTAATAAAATCTATATTCATTGTATAGTAAGTGATACATAACAAAAATTATTTTAAGATCTGGTTGTGAGTTTGGTCACTGATACGTAAGTTTGATAAGAGTTTTTCATGTATTTTTCTTAGTAACAAATTTACCTATTATTGCTAATCATATTAATTTTATGAAAATTAAAAATGAAATCGTACGTGCAAAACCCCCAAATCCCCAATCAATTTAACCTGCAACCCGTATTCTAAATCGGGTCCCATGCAAGATTCTTATTCAATGATTTGCTCCAATTTCTTATTCAGTCCCATTTCGAGAAGCAACATTCTTTACATTCTTCATCACGTCACGTTGCTACCCCAAAAATTAATACACAACTTTACAGAAATCGTATCACTTGAACACCCATATTCGCAATCTTCCATCTAATCATTCCAAATCTCGTCCTTTTTGCATTGCACACCACCTGTTTGATAAATTGCCTGAACGAAATCTCAAATGGGGGAAACTTCTGGAAATATGTTACAAAATACACTGTCGAATATAAGAAGATTAGCTGATGAAATACACCAATGTGAGGGAAGACAAAAGTATCTTGCACACACCAAAAGCCCATCAGATGGTGGTGATGTTAGGTGGTATTTTCGTAAAATCCCACTGGACAAAAATGGTGAATTTTCATCATCTTTACAAAATAATCAAATTGACATTTTATTATAAAATATTAATATGATTGGTTATGCACAGAGGTAGCTGCCTCCTTCCCTCGTGCAGAAACAGTAGAAAAGAGTGATTATTTTCGATTTGGTATGCGAGATTCTCTTGCAATAGAAGCCTTATTCTTGCAGGTTGTGTTTTAAGCTACAAAAAGTTAGTTGTTATTATTATTATTATTATTATTATTATTATATTATTATTATCTAGCAAATAATTTCATAAAAACAGAAAGAAGAAGAATTGCTTTCAATTTGGTGGAAAGAGTTTGCTGAATGTAGTGATGGCCCGAAAGGGTCCCCTGCTTCAATTACCAAATCAGACCCACAATTAAAACCACTTCCTTTACCAAACTCTCGACCCGTAAAACCCTACTCAAATGTGGAAGAACGGGTCGGTGTCCCTGTCAAAGGAGGCTTATATGAGGTACCGTGCCAATTTATAAATTATTATTGTTATTATTATTATTACTTCCTCCGATTCAAAATAAGTGATACACTTTCCTTTTTGGGGTGATTCAAAATAAGTGATACACTTTGAAAAGTTTCCTTATTTGGCAAAAAAATTGGGACCCACACCCACTAACTATCTACTTTAACAAAGTGAAATGACCCATTTACCCTTACTTTTTACTTTTAAATATCATTAACCATACTTTATTCAAAAGGTGTGGGACCCATTCCCCACTAACCATCCAATTAATCTAATTTAACCATCATTATAATCTTTTGCCTAAAAAACCGTGAAATCCCAAGTGTATCACTTATTTTGAATCGGAGGAAGTATTATTATTATCATTATTATTTTATATTATATTTAATATTTTATTATAGGTAGACTTGGTTCAGAGACATTGTTTTCCTGTTTATTGGGATGGAGATAATCGGCGGGTTTTAAGAGGGCATTGGTTTGCACGTAAAGGAGGGAGTCTTGATTGGCTGCCACTTCGTGAAGATATTTCTGAACAGTTGGAATATGCTTATCATGGCAGGGTAACTAACCCTTAAACCATTCATGAGGTGGAAATTTTGACCCGTTTACTTACCATTCGGGTTATGTTTTATCTCTAAACAGTCAAACGGGTCAAATACAAAAAAAATTAGCTTATCAAATGGGAACACGTCTAACGGGCTGAAAGTCGCTTTAACTGTACTTTTAATACATAGAACCTCCTAAATCATTGGTTTTGGACTTTTGGGTCCCGATTCGTAGGAGCGCTAAAAAGTATCTGAAAAACCAGGTATCCGAAAAAATATCCGGTATCCGAAATCAGGATATCCAAAAATCTGGGTATCTGAAAAGCCGAATATCTGAATTTCAAATACCGGATCCAGATAGTGTTTTCAAAAATTTTGGATATCTGAGATCCGAGAAATTATCCGTAATATCAAAAACATCAGAAAAATATCCAAAATATCCAAAATATCATAATAATATCTGAAATATCCGAAATATCATAAAAATATCCTAAATATCCGAAAAATATGTTTTTTCCGGATATTGGATACCTGGATATCCGGTTTTGAACACCCCTACCTATTCGACCCGTTCGAATTTACCCGTTCGACCCATGATCCAAACCCGCCCATTTTGCCACTTCTAGACATAATGATCCCATTTGTTTTCACGTTGATTTTAATGTTTTATATTGTGTTGTTTAATTAATTTGGATATTTTAAATTAGGTTTGGCGTAGAAGAACGTTTCAACCATCTGGATTATTTGCAGCCCGAGTTGACATGCAAGGGTCTAATCCCGTAGGTTTCCAATTTATTTTTCAAAAGTTTGTATTTTGTAGTAAACGGTATCTTATTTCATATATGCATTTTGCTTTTTATTTTTTAGGGTTTACATGCACTTTTTACTGGAGATGATAACACATGGGAAGCATGGTTAAATGTTAATGCTTCAGGATTCTCTAGCATTGTTAAGTTGGGTGGGCCCGACATTAAGTTAAGACGCGGTTTTGCTCCATCTCGTTCACCAAAACCAACCCAAGTATTATTTAAATCCATTCTTTTTTTCTTTTGATATATTAAATTATTAACAATTAATGATAAGTAATTAATGGATGATAGTAATAAAATTATCTATTTATTTTTAACCTTTTGATGTACTATTTGGAATTCAAATAAACCGATACATACAATAATATAATATGACCCAAAGGATAAAATTGATATTTTAATTGATAAATTATATATTGGTAGGACGAGTTACGCCAACAAAAAGAGGAAGATATAGACGACTACTGTTCCCAGGTAAAAAAAAAGCTATGAAATTTGTGCAAACATTTAGGATTATTTAAAAAAAAAAAAATAATAATTTAAAAATGTTTTTGATTTTGATTTTATAAAGGTTCCAGTTCGGCATCTAGTATTTATGGTTCATGGTATTGGTCAAAGGTTACAAAAAGCCAATTTAGTTGATGATGTTGGCATTTTTAGGCATCTCACTGGTTGTCTTGCAGAACAACATCTCACATCTTATCAACGCAGAAATCAAAGAATACTTTTTATTCCTTGCCAGGTAGGCGTTATATTTAGGGTTTCACTTATAAGTTGCAAACGGGCCGGTTTGGGTTCGGGTCAAAACTTGTACTCCCTCCGTCCCAAATTTATTATCCACTACAAAAAAGCACACAGTTTAAGAAAAGTACATTAATTATACTATGTCACCAATCAAATTTTCTCTTTCCCACTTAAATGTTTTTTGATTAGTTGAAATTTAGAAAAGACAGTCTTTGTGGGACAAACTAAAATAGTATACTAGACAATAAAAATGGGACGGAGGGAGTAATTTTTTTGATACAGTGATATGGAATAAATAAACAGTTAAGGAATTAGTTACTGTTCGTGGAAGGTTATAAAGGTTCAAACTTTTTTGTCAAAAATTTGTGAACTTTTTATAAACAATTAGTGAGTGAAATATGATATGTGAAAGTTATATAATTTCAATACTAATCTGTTTTCTTGAACGAAAATGATTTACAAGGTTTTACACATTATAATTCCACTCGTTTGCTTTTAACCTGATCTTTTTTATTTAACAGATTTGACCAGTTTGAGATAAGAATTAAGCCTAATCAACCCATTCATAAGAAAATGGGTCGAAATTGCCACTTATAGTTTCACCAAATCATAGTATTTATAAAAAGGTTTTAATTTTTGGAAGATTATTTAGCCCTAATTCTTGATTTAATTGATCTTGTACTTTCAGTGGAGAAAAAATTTAAAGCTTAGTGGTGAATCTGCTGTAGAAAAATGTACATTACCTGGTGTTCGTGGGCTGCGGGTTACATTAAGTGCAACGGTTCATGATGTTTTATACTACATGAGCCCTATTTACTGCCAAGATATTATTGATTCTGTATGTATAGCTGTATGTATATATGTATAATTAAGTAATCAAATAATGAGCTATTTTTTTGTGACTTTTGGGTAGGTTTCCAATCAGTTAAATAAGTTATATTCAAAGTTCCTCAAGAGGAATCCTGGTTATGATGGAAAGGTGAGTCTTTGGTAACTAAAAAATTAGTTAATTAATTAATTAAATTAAATTTGATAATTTTAGATTAAGAAAATTATGGTTACAGGTTTCTTTATACGGTCATTCGTTAGGAAGTGTTCTTTCTTATGATATTCTTTGTCATCAAGAAACCCTAACTTCCCCATTTCCTATGGAATGGATTTATAAAGATAAAATCAAATATGAAATTTCAACACCAAGTGACATGAAATCATCTTCTGCAAATTCACGGGTCAACGATTTCAATACGATAATTGACCATGGTCAAAGTCAAATATTGACCGAGAAGGATGATGATTGCACAGAAATGGATAGTGAAGATTTAGTTAGTGGATCTAATCAAATTGATGAGGATATTTGTCAGAATGATGAAAATAACACAATTAAATCGTTGAGGGAAGAGGTAATGAAGTTTCAGGATTTTTTATTTTGTTTTAATTAATGGAATGTTAGCACTTTTGTTCTTGCAGATTGACCTTTTGAATGCGAGAATCAAAGAATTAGAATTGCATAAAGCTGAAGGTACAATTTTTATTTATTTTTATTATTTTCTTGACTTGGCCCATTTCGACCACTAGTAAAATTGACCCATTTTGACCCGAATCATTTTGAGCTTTTCCCAACATGTCCATGTATTGGTGTGCATTTCAAACAGAATATAAGGACGATGTGGACAACGAAAGTGTTGCTAAATCTTGCAAAAATGACACAATGAAGAATTACACGCCTATTATTAAATACACAAAATTGGATTTCAAGGTAATAATAATTTCCATTTTCGCTTTTTGTTTGAAATTATTTAATATTTAAATTAAATTTGTCAGGTTGATACATTCTTTGCAGTTGGATCTCCCCTTGGTGTCTTTCTTTCCCTTCGCAATGTCCGTTTAGGAATTGGTAAATTATTTTCTTAATTTTGTATGACATAAAGTGTTTCGGGCCAACCCGATCCGACCCAAGTTTTTTATTTTTATTTCTTTATTTATTTATTTCGTTAGGGAATGGAAAAGACTATTGGAACAATGAAAATATAATTGAAGAGATGCCATCTTGTAGAAAAATGTTCAATATATTTCATCCTTTTGATCCAGTGGCATATAGGTACACCTCACCTCTCTTTGGGTCGATTTGGGTTATGTTTTATTTTTAACGGGTCAAACCGAAAAAATTATTTTAAGAGAAACGGGTCAAAACGGGTCAACCCGACCGACCATTTTTTTAACCTCTAATTCACCAGTTTTATTTGACAGAGTAGAACCACTTGTTTGTAAAGATTTTACCAACACACGCCCAGTCATCATTCCTTATCATAAAGGTGGAAAGAGGCTGCATATCGGTTTTAAGGTAGGCCAATTGACACTTTTGACCCGTTTACTTATGACCGGGTTGATTTAGGTTCACTTTTATCTCAAACGGGTCAAGAACACAAAATTGTTTTGATCCAAAGACTTAGATGATAATGATTATTATTATTTTAATAATATTTTATTTTATTTTAATAATTGTTTTGATTTAGGAATTCGCAGAAAATGTTGCATCAAGCTCTCAGGTGGTAATGCATCGCATGAGCTCAGTAAAGGTATGTATATTGTTCGATTTTGTCCTTAAAAAGTCAGCTGGGAATTATTGACTTTTTCAAACCATCATTCTTGGATTTTTAGTACAAATAAGTTGTGGTTCTCGAGAAATGAGAAAAAGAACACATCATTTTTTGCAAGAACGAGCAACTTTTAGCAAATGGCGACAATTAAGACCTTTTTTTATTTTTAATTTTGCATTATAAAATGTACATTTATTGTAGGGCAAAGTACTGACATTATGTCAAGTGAAGGATGGAGATGGTGTTGCAGGTACTTTAAGTATACATATTTTATATACAAACTAGATTATTAAAAACCCAGATAATTACACCATCTATTTTTTATTTATTTATTTATACATCTGAATTTTGTTTATATTGAACAGAAACATCAGAAAAACCTGAAGAAGTGGAAAGATCATACGGTTCAATAATGCTGGAAAAGTTAACGGGGAGTGAAGACGGGCGAATTGATCATGTGCTTCAAGTATTAATATTCAAATTAATAAAGCATTTAAAATATTATGTAACTTTAAATCAGAAGAATTAAAGATTTGTTAATGCAGGATAAAACATTTCAACACCAATACATATCCGCTGTGGGAGCACATACGTATGTATATATATCTTATCTGTTTAATAAACTATAAACTGATGACGTGGCACCAGTTATGATCACATGACAATAAATATGGCTGCCACGTCAGCAAAAAAGTGTTAAAATTATAAATTTATAAAATGTGGATAATTTTGTAGGAGTTATTGGAAAGATCTGGATACGGCTTTATTTATATTAAAACATTTATATAGAGATATACCAGAAGAACCAGAAACAGAGGATGAATATATGGAAGATGAAATAAATCAAGAAAGTGGTGACTGGAGAAGATGGTATAATGCAGAAGAAGCAGATGAAGAAGAACTGCCTTTGACTTTTTCTAGTACAAAATCTGTTAGAAAATTTACAAGGAGAGCTAAAAGCTTTATTGGTCCTTAATAAATAAACTATTGTTCTTGTATATAAACCATGAGAATATTATAGTTAGCTAGAATGAATATTTTTGGATGAATTGTTGTTATATATTATTGTTGTTAGAATAATATTATAGTTAGCTAGAATGAATATTATTGTTGTTAGAATTGAGAAAATAAAAAAAACGTGTAAATAGTTGAGCTTAGAGGGATCCTGTGACACTTTTTCATTGTGTCGGTGTAGGCTTTTAGTATTTAGCGACACAAGTGTAGACAAACAAAAACAATTCCTATGAAGCTTACACTTGTTATTTGTTAATAAAAGGTTAAAAGGGAGTGAAGACAGTCGAATTGATCATATCTAAGTGTATCTATTTTTATTAATTTACTAGTAGGAAAAAATTTGAAGGATATCAATGGTTGCATATTTATTCTTAGGGGTATTACATACATTAAAAATATTTTTTTAACATTATTATAACACTATTTGGAAAATTCTAAAGGGTTGCACGGGCTACCCCATGCTACACAGTAGGTCATCTCCTGAGCAGGGTGCCCGCGCAATGTGACAGCGGGTAAGTGTAATTATATTTAGCGGTGACGATAGTAATGATTGTGGTGGCAGTAGTGATGGTGGTGGGTGGTGGTAGCGAATGGTGGTGATGGTCAATAGAATAACATAAGTTAGAGATTAATGAATATAATAGTGTATATAAGTAATTAAAGTCAAGTAATTAATATCTGTTAGTTAAAAGTATCTTGAACATGAAGGTTGCATGTTTGCTAAAAAAGATTTATATGGACCTGATTTAGATCAAACCCGTGAGATAGAAATATAGAATGGACTCGATCGTATCACACTATCACCTTGAAGGATTTGATAACCCAATTTTGACCATCTATCACTCCAAATCTTTATTGTCTTGTATACCTTATCAAACTTGCAAATTTCAAATGTTGGACATTCACAACATGCATCACATTTTTTCAAATTTCCACATTGATAACGACATATCTTGAGACAATTGTTAGGGTTTTTGGATTGGCTTGAAATTTAGTGTGTGGGCCTGGTCTAAAAACAAGCTCGTGAGATAAAATGAGCTGGATCGTATCACAAATACTTTTCTTTTTCCTTATACCTAGTCAAATTTTTAAGTTTCAAATTGCTAAAAGACTAGTACACCATGCATCAATACTTGTACATTATTCAATTTTCCATTTTGATAACAACATATCATGTGACACTTGTTGGGGTTTTTGGATTGGCTTGAAATCTGATGTGTGGTTCCTTTGGTTTCCACGATCTTCTCAAATATCTTTTCTTGGGCTCATTTTAGGGGTTTGTGAAAATAAATAAGTGGCTTATGACTTATAACCTTTATATAAGCCTTAATAATCTCTTTCAAAATGATTAAATAAGCTTTCCCAAACACCCCCTACTCTCTTCACTCCCCCAATTTCAAAACAGAACGCATGCTCAAATAGAAAAAAAAAAGCTTCAAACTTTTTCACTCTCACCTAATTTTCTTGATCTTCATGGCGTCAATTTCTAGAATTGTTGCTAAAGATTGTAAATTTCAATCACGTGATGCTGTTCTTCAAAGACCCAGATACGATTTGCCTCCAAAACGGATTCAAAACCATGCTTGTATGTAATGGATAGACTTTTTATGCTGATTTTTGAATTGGATTTTCTTTAATTTGTTGTAAAAATTTCAGCTTTTAGAATTGGGGCTTGTTCATCTAGCAATGTTAAAACTTGCTTGGCTATTCAAAATAAGCAATTATCTCCAGCAATTCTTCAATCTTTGGATTCAAGGTACTGTACATCTCTATGTGTTTTTAAGCAACATTTATTTGCAATATTTTTGGAAGTATTTATGTAAAACATGACGCTTGTTTGTTATATGTTGGTTGAATGATGATTTAACTTAATTATAGTAATCAATTTTAATTAACTTTGTGATTAGGAGTTCAAGAATTGTGTGCAAAGCAGCAACAGATGTACCAGGAGAGGTTCCAACCAATGTCACAAGTGGGATGTCAACATATGAACAAATAATCGAAACATTGACAACACTTTTTCCTTTATGGGTATGTTTTTAAAAAATATTCATCAAATTTCCTACATTTTTAAATTAAATTCCATGCAATTTGCAGGTTATTATAGGTACAGTCATTGGGATTTACAAGCCTGCTGCTGTAAGTGTAACCTTGTATATGCAATTTTTGTTTTTGACGATTTTAATTATAAAAATTCAAATGTGAATTGGATTATTTGAATCAAAATGCAGGTTACTTGGTTACAAACAGACCTTTTTACAGTTGGTTTGGGGTTTCTTATGCTTTCAATGGGATTGACTCTAAAATTTGAGGATTTCAGACGTTGTTTACGAAATCCATGGACTGTAAGTATTTTCTTTATTAATTTTTTTAATTATATTATTATATAAATAATATAAACTTTTATAGTCTTATTTAGCACACTAATGGTTATAACAAAAGGTTGATCTTTTAGGACACAAAGTGGTTAGGGTCAACCCGACCCGTATATAAATGACCCAGTTTGACTAAAATTGTTTTTACCTGTTATCTAAACTGCCCATTTTCTTCTGCATATTAAAATATGAATACTATTTTGGTTTGTTCAGGTAGGTGTAGGGTTTCTTGCTCAATATTTTATCAAACCCATTTTGGGATTCTTCATTGCAATGGTATGTATAATATATCATTTCCTTTTGTTTTATTTAAACGAAGAGGAACATGTTTGACCTTAAAAAGTCAAACTGCCACATAGACATAAAAAATTGATGTAAAAATATTGAAAAACAGACGTTGAAATTATCAGCTCCACTTGCAACTGGTTTGATTTTAGTATCATGTTGCCCGGGGGGCCAAGCATCAAATGTTGCAACTTATATATCTAAAGGAAATGTTGCACTTTCTGTTCTCATGACAACGTAAGTTCTTATTTTTATTTTTTATATTTTATTATATTATTATTTTAGTTTTTTAAATAACATGTGTTAAATATGATTACCGAACTATATTATTTTAACAATAATCTTTTCGTTTTGTAAAGCGATTTAGAAAGTTGTATGCATTTGAATACATTTTGGATGACTTTTAGCCCGTTTGACCCTTTTGACTGGTTCCCTTTTTAGGTAAATCTTTTGGCTAAGCCTATTTGACCGCTATAAATAAAATATAACCCAAATTGACCATTTTGTAAATAAATGGATCTGAATTGCCACCTCAAAGATGGTAACTTGTATATAAAACCATAACCGAATAGATAGTAATTTGATTAAAGTTTAGGGATAGTTTGGTAATTTCACTTTTATGTTGGTTTTTACAGCTGTTCAACTATCGGTGCTATTATCATGACACCACTCCTCACTAAACTTCTAGCTGGACAACTTGTTCCTGTTGATGCAGCAGTAAGTCATCATTTTATGATTTTTTATTTTTAATCTCATTATTTTAATTTTATTAATTACAGTTTGAAATCTTTTTTCAGGGTCTTGCTCTAAGTACTTTTCAAGTTGTTTTGGTACCCACAATTTTTGGAGGTAATTTGAAGTTTTATTTTTGCTTTAACTTTATTAATGTGCGACTCGAATTTCAAGCACAAACATGATTCATTGTTTGGGATTCCTAAAAAATATATTTTGTTTAGATAAATGTTTGTTAATTAAATTTCGGCTTTCTTGGTGCAGTGTTGATGAACGAGTTCTTCCCCAAATTTACTTCCAAAATCATCACGGTTACACCTTTGATTGGAGTTCTTCTTACAACTCTCCTTTGTGCAAGTCCGGTTAGTTCACTCCATAATTAACTAATAACTGGATCAAATCGGGTAATATTTGGTTCGGGTCGAAAGGGTTTGGTAATTTGGTTAATACTTTTTGACCAATAATAATAATATAAATTTGAACAAATTTATTAATGTTTTTTTTATGGTTTTAGATTGGGCAAGTTGCTGATGTTTTAAAAACACAAGGTGCACAATTATTACTTCCAGTAGCTCTTCTTCACGGCGCAGCATTTTTTATCGGTTATGCAATTTCTAAATTATCATTTGGTGAATCCACTTCTCGTACAATCTCTATAGAATGTGGGATGCAGGTCTCATTTTGTGTTTTTTATTTATTTTATTTTTTTAATATAAAAAAATGGAAATAAATATATATTATATAACGGTTTGCTGATTGCTTTTTTGTGTGTTTTATACAGAGTTCGGCCCTCGGGTTTTTGCTTGCACAAAAACATTTCACAAATCCTCTTGTGGCGGTACCGTCTGCTGTAAGCGTTGTTTGCATGGCGGTATGAACCTTTTCACTTTTATTAAAATATTAAAACTAAAATTAAATTAATATATGATTTAAAACCCGTATCCAAACGCCCCATTAATCACTTACTATTTTATAAAATGCAGCTTGGTGGAAGTGCTTTAGCTGTGTATTGGAGAAACCAACCAATTCCTGCTGATGACAAAGATGATTTCAAGGAGTAAAAGCTTCTACCTTTTTTGTGTTATTTATTTATTATTTTAGGTTAAATCTTTTTGTGGTAGCGGAAATGGTTGAATCCCAACAATGAGTTGTTCTTTGTGCACTTAAAGTTGTACATTGTTTCGGGTTTGACCATGTTCGGGTTGGAAGGTGTTCTTAGATGTTATGTTGTAAGACGGTTCTATCATTTGATTCAAGAAGAGTAGGGATTTGGGTAGTTAATTTGTATTGTCATTTTGGATCGATGAAACTTATAAATGTGTCACTAAATTCAGTTTTTGGTGTTTATTTTTTGTTTATTTATTTTTTTTAATCAAACCATACCGGAGAAAATGGGCTCTAAAATGACCCTTTGTATTATGATTTTACAAAAGTGAATATGAACCGATTTTTATTATTTTGTATAGTGTATTATATTTACAAAAAGAAAAGAGTAAATTACAGAAATTGTCACTATGGTATACCTAATTCTGCGTTTTTTATTCCTATACTTTTTTCTTCAGGTTTTTTATCTATAAAACTTTTTTTGATTTTGGATTTTCGTCATTCCACCCAATTTTGGCCGTTAACTAACATCACGTGCTAAACATGTGAAGATATTTTGGTCCTTTCCTCGAACTACTTGTATCTTATGCTTTAAACTACTCCCTCCGTCCCACAAAAAAAATACCTATTTCTGCACAAATTTTGTCCCAAAAAAAATTTCACATTTCTCAAATTGATGGGGTCCACTTAAAAAAATAATATATCAATCAATGATCCCGTCACAAACTATCCACTAACTATCTTTCTCTTTCCAAACTAACCTTATATTTTAATCAAAATTATTACCAACGACCCCACTACTAACTATATCCTTAAAACTTATACCAAGAGAAATGAGTTTTTTTTTTTTTTTGAGACGGAGGGGAGTATATACTTTTATATATTTTTCTTTTTCTTTTATATCTTCTTCTGGTTCGTCAAAAACCCAGATCCAAACAAAAACCCCAAATCAAACACCCATTTCCTTGCAAAAACCCACCTGCATAAATCAAACTCAACCATATATCTTCAACCAAATTGATTGCTTAACATCAAATTGATTGCTTAACATAGATCTTCAACCATATATCTTCTTTATTTCTATTATAAAAAAATGGTAAAGGAGTGTACCATTGACACTGGCCACATATTGTAACCGGACACCTGACCCAGCAACAGGTGCATTCCCCTCTTTATTTCTATTATTTGTTCTTCTAAAGTGGTGTATACACAGATGACGGACCATCTTAAAAACTGGCAATCAAACCTGAAATTGGGGGTGTTAGAATAGAGAAATCTAAAAACCTTTATTTTCACCATTGTTATATGGGTGATGATTTGTTCAAGGATGTGCTTCATTTGCACAAGGAAATTTAAATCAAAGTACAAATTTACCCCTAAACATAATATAACTTAAATTTTAACCTTAATTATACCTTACGAAGAATAAGAACCCTAAAAAAAGAAGGCCAACCATTGCTCCTATATTTCGTTTCCAGGGGAATTCTTCTGTGCCTTCAAACAATCACTGTGTAAATACTAAATACTAAAAAAGATATGAGAAAACACACCTAATCAATTAATCATACAGGATGAAATATGAATTTAAGCTTGTAAATAAAATTATCAAATTTACCTTCCTACAGAAAATGTAATTAATATGAGAAAATTAAAATGTTACTGGTATTAAACAAATATCATGGATTACCTTCAAACAGTATACTAAAACTCAATTTAATATGAGAAAGTTAAATTAGAACTAAGCATTTAATAATCATTTTAAACGTAATTATGATGGCTCAATTTTTACGATTTTCTCAAATAAATCAATTAAAACTTGTAAATGAAACAATAAGATTTAGCTTTATACAATAATAGATAATCAAAGTGTCACAGTGATTGTTTGAAGCCACAGACTCCCTTGGAAACGAAATATAGGAGCAATCGTTGGCGATTTTCTTTTGTAGGGTTTGTTGGGTATAATTAAGCTGAATTTTTTTAGTTATATTATGTTTAGGGGTAATATTGTACTTTAACTATAAATTTCCTTGTGCAAATAATACTCATTCTTAACCAAATCATCACCCTTATTATATGAAATATTTAGGTGTTAGTTATGATTCAAAAAATATCATTACTACAATAATCTATGTTTTTACAATAATACGATTTAGTAGGTTTTATACACAAAAATTTGACCTAATTGTTCCATTTCCTTAATAATCATTTATTCTTAGATTTGTCTTTATAGAGAGTTATTATAAATCGTCCTCCTAACACAATTGTTATCACCCGTGACCGCTCACCCTTAACATAATTTTTTTTATAGGTTGAAATATATCAGTTATACATGCAAACCGGTCATGGGTGATGGTAATAATTGTGTTACAACAGAGATTTATAAATAACATATAAAGACGAATCTAGCACAAATTAATTCGTAATACCAAGTTATTAAACAACTTAAACTATAAACAAACAAACATATAATGTCATGTATATTTCACTTATCAAACTTTGTCGCGCAACTTACTTTTGATGACGTGGACTCCGGCCGGTATGAATACTTTCAATATGTTAAAAACTAGTTAGTTTTTAGCCCTTGCGATGCCTAACATTATTCACCCAGTTCATAAATGTATATACTTAGAATGTGAAACTTAATAAGACGTTTTATGAACATTAATTATGTTATAATTTGGATTTATAAATTTTGCAGAGTGGGCATGCCCATATACAAGAACTTGTCAATTTCATCCACACCACTCAAAATTTTGGTGCACTTAGGTAACCTATTTTAGTAGTGAGAAATGGTATTAGTGCTTACTATTTATGCATACCATTTGGGTAATTTATTTTAAAATGTCATCCAAATACCCTTGCAAATATATTGTTATATAATTTGGATTTATAAATTTTGTAGAATGGGCATGCGCATATACAAGAACTTGTCAGTTTCATCCAACATCACTTAAAATTTTGGTGTATTTGGGTAACCTGTTGTTATTGGTCGAGCTTTTAACGAGCTACTCGAGCTCGAGCCTAAACTAATTCCATCTCGAGTCGAGCTCGCACATAAAAAAAATGTTCGATTAATCTCACGAGCCGAGCTTAATAATTTAATACTCGACTCGGCTCGTTCAAAAGCTCGTTTACTAGTCTCGAGCTTAACGAGGCCGACGATCTTAATCGAGCTTAGTGAGTCGAACGAGCTGAGTAAGCGTAGTTTATATATGAGTTGTGTTCTGAAACTTCAAATACCTATTCGAGTCGAATGATCGGTACATTTTATATTATATTTTATTGTCTTTATTTGCTTAACAAATGTATCGTTATATTATTAAATCTAGGGTTTTTTTAATGTATGCCCCTGGGACATACGATAACGTGCATTTAATGAGGCATTAATTTCCTAAATATGTATTGAATGATATTAACGCACTCTACAACCTACCTTTTTAAAAGAAGCACTGAATTAAATTTTATATTTAAATGGTAATTATTGCATCATTAAATGCACGTTATCCCCAGGGGCATACGTTAGAAAAACCCTTAAGTTTATTACTTTAGTGAGTTTTATTGTTTTGTAATTTGATTAATTACCGGTTATTAATAGGAGTTGAATGCATATTCTTGAGGGGAGTTGAACATTTAATTGAAACAAGCACATACGATGGACAATTAAACATCATGGCCACATACTAAATATAAAGGCAATTCAGCCCATGTAGCAATCAACAGACAATTGAAGATTTAATAAGAACCCACACAAATATTAGTTAATAACCGGCCCAGATTTTGGGATTTTAAAAGGGAGTCGGTCGCATGCAAGAAGTCAGTCGAATTAAATTATTTTGGACCAAAAACTAATTCGTTTCTCTTCTTGGGGTTGATTTGCAATTTCGTCAAGGAGCAAGGTTGAACAGACGTACGAACGAAGGTTAGATACCATCATGCATTCTTTTTTTTTTTGATATTTTTGGTTTGATTTTCTTTCCTATATTAGGCTAAATTATACTACTAGAAGTAGGTTTCAATCTTTCTCTTTAATGCATAAACGTTATAGTATTGTTTGAACAATTTAGGACTTTATGTATTTGAACTGATTTATCATCATGTCTTGATAAATTTATCTCGGGATGATTTTTAGATATTTCTTTGGAACGAAAGAGTTACTTACCTGAAATTACAAAGAGCAATAACAGTAATAAGATTTCTAAGATGCATTATTATTATAAAAATAAAAGAAAAAATCACACGTTTAAATCGAAATTGAATTTCTTCCCTGACAAGTAATTATCCCTAATTGCATCCTGGAATTCATGTTCTTCAAGTGGGTTACATTCCATGATAATTGTCAAACTCAATCACTTATGTTTCAGCAAGAGAGCATAAGGGTAACATAGTCATTTTTCATCATTCAAATTTTAAATGATATTTTATAATTTACCACTATTAAATAATAAACCCAAAACAGAAAAGTATCCCTAAAAATCTCTCTTGCGCGCTCTCTATCTCTCTCGTGCGTTCACGTGATTGACTTCCAAGGTACGTTTATCAGATCCGATTATGCACTTTTAGTATTTGTTATCATTATATTCCTAGATTAGATTCAATATAAGTATGGTGACGGTGTGTTTGACTTGATTTTTTATGCGATAATTACTCGTACAGACTTAGCAGGTTTTAATTTGTCCCGGATCCACTTTCGATTTTGAATATTGAATGCAGTCTGTGTACATGAATTAGTTAGGGTTATATTTATGATTGTGTAAATGATAGTTTGAGGAAGCTGCTGTTTGTTGTTTGACTTTAACATATGTTAGATGTTATTTTTCGTTATAAGGGTTGTTTGGGAAAGCTTATTAGGAAGGCTTTTAAGCTTATTAAGCCTTAGTATGCTTAAAAGCCTAGCTTTCTCAAACACGACCATAAGGGTGTTAAATTCAGGTCAAATGCTAGGAAATTTGGTGTTAGTGTTGTGATATGCATTGTTGATTGCTTGTGTAGAGGTTTTATAATATATATGTGCTGTTTGGAAGGTAAAAGTATTGCTAAATTGGATGATATGGTGTTTATAGATGAAAAGAAAATATAGAGTAGATCTAGATGACACTTATATTGAAGGTGACACTATAACCACGTTTGGAGTAGGCCAAAATGGGCGGGGCCCGGATTTTAGGGGATTATCCCCAAAAGAATATCGGAAATTGATCTCGAAAAAAGTAATCAGCGTTACAAAAACCACACCGACAACCACAACTACAATCATAACCAAACATGAAACCACTACAACTACCATAACCAGAACCATAATCACAGAGAGTGGCAAACCCGAAACCGTAACCACATCTACAACTGTTGAAACCACCCCCGAGATGAAGAGAGCGGCAGAAACCACCGCTCGCCGTGAGGGTTACTTTGATGAGGCTGATGTTGCTGCTGTTGATGATTGTGATGCTGCTTTTGCTGCTGCTGTGGCTGCTGTTAAAGCTGCTATTGCTGCTGCTGCTGATGATAAGGATGCTGTTCTTGCTTCTGCTGATGATAGGATGCTGCTCTTGCTGCTATTGCTGCTGCAGATGCTCATCTTGATGCTGCTGCCCGTGCTGTTGATGCTGCTGTTGCTGCCCGTGCTGCTGCCCGTAAGGATAATCACAATCGGATGAAGAAACAACCGTAAGCATGCTGCTAATTATCAATGTATATGCTTAATTACATTGAACACAAATTTGCATTTTGTTTTGCACGCTGCTGATAATGTGAATGACCATTTTATCTTCTTTGTATGTGTTAACGGCAAGCAACTTTAATTAGATTATATGCTACTGTGATGTTAGTGAGTTTTGGAAATTGTAAAGGTCTTAGTTGTGATGTTAGTGATCATGATTCCTACTTTATGTCCCAGTTCTCTTGAGGTCGTGCATATGTATTTCTTTTTCTGCCTAATTTGTATTCATTCTATACTTTTTATTGCGATTCATACTGTGTTTAATTTGCAGCTAAGATGTTAATCAACTTCGAATATAACTTTTCTTTTTAGTTTTGAACTTGAAATAATTTTGTTTTTGGGACGGAGGTGGTGTTTGTGAATATCATCTTAGTGATTACATTAGATTGACGTAATTGAAATGAGGGTGTTAATGAATTTGCTAGGGTGTTGCACTTTTACTGTTTGTAAATGTTGTCTTACATCTTCTTAACCATCAAACAATGGCGGGTTTCAATAATCATATCCTTGGTAAAGTGCATATTAAAGCATATAATTAAATTAATTTCCAGTAACTCAAATGGCTCGATAATATTGTATTTATGAGATTCCTGAATTTGATTGAACCATATTTTACTTTTCACCTGTTCTACACTTCGATGTAGTGTGTAATTGCCAATTGGTAGGATAAACAAACGGGCTGTAGCAATACAAGTGTGGCAGCAGTTAATTATCTCATTTAATTTATCATAATCTCTATTACACTATTTTGCATTAAAAAGCGGAGGAAGTATATAGAGTGAGAATTAATTTGGTGAACACATAAATCTTTTGCGGGGATCAACACAGCCGACGCAAAAAGCTACGGACGGACGAACGAATCGGAAACAGAACAGTCGACGTAAGCGATGAATCTTTTTAAGTTTGGTTTGATTTTCTTCTCTATGTCAGGCTAAATTTATTGTGATCACTATTAGGAGTAGGTTTCAATCTTTTTCTTTATGAACATTGTAGTGTTGTTTAAACAATTTAGGAGAGTTTATGTATTACGTGATTTGGTTCGTTATGATTATTTTTTGTTTCTCATAATTGCATTCTATTTTGTTTTATAAGATTAAGTACAAGACTAGACAAGTTGTAGTGATTGGACCGGTCGTGCTTAACCATCCTTTGTGAAGCTATAGACGGTGGGTGCCGATTCACACAAGTTGTGCTCAAATCTGGTTTAGTAGAAAAATATCAAGGTTGTCTATGAAATCTAACTACCTTAAATGAAGTAAAATAATTATACTTCGTATATTGTCACATTAAAGAAAAGATTGACTTCGATACTGATAGTGATTAAATTCGTCTCATATAGTTTTTTCGTATAAAATTCATTAGTTTATATATTCTTTTTATTAGTTTATAATTTAATTAGTTATTTGCTATAAAACTTTAATTAGTTTTATCAATCAATCTTCAAATTTATTTTCAATCAACTAAGAATTACTTTGTCAACCTAAGCACCTGAGTGGATTCGATTCTTAGTTGCCCTTGCTAATAGGTGTAATTAAGGTATTTATTTTCTTGACGGTCAATGACCTGTCAGAATTTCTATCTCTTTCGTTCTTTAGGTGAAAGAAGATTTCGTTCACGTAGTCGACTGCCAAGGTACAATCTCCGGCTACGTATACCAGATCCGATTATGCACTTTTAGTATTTGTTGTCATTATATTCTAGATTAGATTCGTACTGTGACTGTGTGGAATTGCAGGAAACTGATGAATGATGATATGGTTGGGGATATGCATGTAATGAAGATAGAGCCGAAAATGAAAGATAGAGTAGATTAATGTGACACTAGAACCTTAACATCAATAGGCCAAATCCGGTGGGGCCCGAATTTTCAGAGATTATCCGGGGATGCATATTGGGATTTGCTAGAGAAAAAGGTAATCAACGTTACCAAAATCACACCCACAACCAGAACCAAAGTGGAAACCACTACAACCACCATAACCAAAACCATAATCACAGATAGTGGGAAACGCAGATCCATAACCATAGTCAAAACTACTGACACAACTCTTGATATGAAGAAAGAAGCAGAAACCACTGCTGCCCGTGAGGGTTATTTTGATGATGATGGGCAAGTTGATCTTGCTACTACTGTTAAAGCTTGTTTTGCTGCTGCTGCTAAGGATAATGCTGCTTTTGCTGCTGCTGCTGCTAAGGATAATGCTGCTTTTGCTGCTCTTGCTACTGCTAATAATGATGCTGCTCTTGCTGCTGCTAATGCTGATCTTGCTATTGCTATTGCTAAAATTGCTCTACTGCTGCTGCTGATAAGGATAATGATCTTGCTGCTGTTGTTGCTGACTGGCCTATCGGATGAAGAAACAACCGGAAGCGAGCTGTTAATTATCAATGTTTATTTAATCAAAGATGCGATGGATGAATTGTGTTTTATTTTCATTTCAAGGTTTGGTCAATTATAAGTTTTATCTTCTAACCATCTAGTGCATCTGATCCTAAAGGTACTTTTGTTTTTAGTATATGAGAATTCGCTGAAGATTTTTTTTGAACAGCAAAAACAGGGCAACGGATCGAGCTTCGGCAATGCCATCACCCGCCCGAGGACCCCGAGGAACTAATTATATATATTAAACCAGAAACCAGTATTTACAAGTATAGTCCAAACCACATCACCACAAAATAGAAAACACAAATGACTCAAATACAATTACCATGCATACCCACCTAAGACACCAAAATCATAAAATAGACACCGACAGTTATTATATTGCCAACGGATCCGCAATCCAAGGCCCCCATTTGCAGCTCTCCCACTTCTCTTTTGACCTGTGTTTAATCCAAAAAAATGCTTGGGCCTGACCCAACACAAAAGCCGTTTGTATGCATCCAGTTTCGCCCCTAAACACAATGTTATTCCTAAATTTCCAAATTTGCCATAATATAGACATGAAGGCAGTCAAATATTGCTCGTTTTTTGACTTTGAAAAACCAGCCCGTTCGCCCCATTGGATCAGTTGGCCCAGCGCACTAATCTGGCCCAAATCGACACTCCACCAACTGCAGAATTGAAGCCAAAATTCACGGGTTTTGTTACACGACCAGAATAAATGTTTTTCATCTTCGATTTCTCTTTCGCATAAACTACAAACCGCAGATTTTAAAATAATTCCACGTTTTAGGAGGTTAAAACATGTGGCCAACCTATTATAGAAAAGCCTCCAACAAAAAATATTAACTCTAATTGGCACACTTTTAACCCATGGGATACCCGATGTAGATTGTGGACCCACTAGAATTTTGTCAAAGACACGCCTTGCCGATGCTACCGTATATGTTCCGTCAGGTTCTAAGACCCAAGAAACTGAATGATGCCCGGTAATCGAATTGAGCGAGACTTGGAACCATGAATCGATTGGTACATTTATTTTGTTAAGTTGTGTACGGATTTTTGTGATGTTATTCCATACCCCGGGGAACTTACAATGTGGTACATTTAAGCTCGAAATTTTATGTAACGATACAATCACATTTTTCCAAAGGGAATTATTTTCAACCTTCAATCTCCACCACCATTTTGCCAATAATGCAAGGTTTTGGGCTTTAAGACTAGGTACATTTAGACCACCTAAATTAATAGGAGCATGGATTTTCTTCCAACTAATCCAACTAATTTTCCGTTCACCATTCTTAGAGCCCCAAAAAGAAGTTA
Source organism: Calendula officinalis (assembly GCA_963853835.1). NCBI lineage: Eukaryota > Viridiplantae > Streptophyta > Magnoliopsida > Asterales > Asteraceae > Calendula > Calendula officinalis. Next base: position 71,585,837 of record OY970829.1, on the reverse strand, counting down.
GCTCTAATTGATTTTAATTTTTTTAAAATACCTTCCGGGACTTTATACATAGAGAAAAAATACGTACCAAGTGCACCAAGTACAGCTTTGATGAGCGTTAATCTTCCCCCGTATGATAACGTAGATGCTTTCCATGTCGAGAGCTTTTTTTGGAATTTATTAATAATAATATCCCAATATTCTAATTTATTCATAGGAGCACCAATTACCAAACCAAGGTATTTAAAAGGGAACGTACCAACATTACAATTTAATGAGCTTGCCACCCGGTTGACTTCATCCGACGGAACACCGATGCCCAGAATGTTGCTTTTTGTCATATTTACTTTTAGACCGGATGCTAAATAGAAACAATTTAAAATTCGTGAAAGATTTTTTGCATTGGTTGGCGACCACTTACCAATAAATATCGTGTCATCGGCATATTGAAGATGAGATATCATAGGGCCTACGTTAGGAAGAGAGACCCCGTGAAAAACACCTTTGTCCGTGGCTTCCAACATAGCTACATGAATGCTTTCGACCGCAATAACGAACAAGAAAGGCGCCATAGGATCGCCTTGCCTAAGTCCCCGTTTAATATCAAATTCCGTAGTGGGCGACCCGTTCAGTAAAACAGATGCCCTTGCCGATGAAAGACAATTCATAATCCAACCCCTCCACTTTGTACCAAAACCCAGTTGACTCATAATCGAATCAAGAAACTCCCAATTGATGGAATCATATGCCTTTTCAAAATCCACCTTGAAGATTAAGAGTTGATTCTTAACTTTTTTGCACCAAGATATGATTTCACTCAATATAAGTGGTCCATCAAGTATGTTCCGGCCTTCAATAAATGCCGATTGTTCAAGACTAACAACATCACAAATTACCATCTTTAATCGGTTTGCCAAACATTTTGCAATAACTTTGTAAACACTTCCAATAAGACTAATTGGCCGATAGTCACACAATTCAAGGGGAATTTCACATTTAGGGATCAATGTAAAGAAGGAGGAATTACATCCTTTAACAATTTTACCTCCATTTTCGAAATACACAATGGCTTTCATTAGGTCGTCTTTGATAATGTTCCAATATTTTTTATAGAAAGCAAATGTGAATCCATCCGGCCCCGGTGCTTTCTCATTCCCACAATCCCACACAGCTTTTTTAACTTCGGATTGCGAAAAGCTAACTTCGATACCTTCTCTTTGTGTTGCGGAAAGAGTTTTAAATTTGCTGATCAAAAACTTCGGTCTTACAGTTTTAGACTCATCAAAGATTTTTGAGAAATGGTCGTGCGTATTCTTCTTCATACTCTCGGGGTCTTCATGCCACACCCCATTAAAAGAAAGACCATGTATGAAGTTCTTCCTGTTATTGTATTTAATCGTACCATGGAAGAATATTGAATTTTCATCTCCGTCTACCGTCCACTTAACCCGAGATTTTTGTTTCGCATCTCGAGTTTTACGATCTTCATACTCACGAAATTGAACATCAAGGCCTAATCTTTCTGAGATTTCGTTCGGTTCAAGAGTGACCGATTCCGCTTTTAAATCAATCTCTATCATTCTGTTTTTTAAATTAGTTATCTGATTGTCATTGATTGAAACCCTCCAAGACTTTTTTTTTGGAAACGGCAAATAAATTAAAATTAAAAAAAGGCCCCTTAGCAAGTAACTAAGAAGGCAACAAAACAAAGTACAAGGAAATTAAAAAGGAGAAATACACCAATCCAACCAATTACATTGAAATTTGCTTCTATTTTTGACCCACATGAAAGAGTTACTTGATTGCGTTTTTTACAATCTTTAATTTACCGCAGAAAGTTTGGAGCGTATTAATTCAGACATGGCATTGTTGTTGATATTAGCTTTTTTACAATTCGCTGAAGATATTCATTTCTTTTTATGCCTGACATGTATCATTGAAGATGTTAAATATTTGTGTTTCCCGTGGACACGTATTAATTCAGACCCTAGCTAAATAGGCTAGAAGAAATCAGGTCATCATAATTAATTAGGGTAATGAGCTTGAACTAAATCAAAATTTTATATTTTATATTTTACTAGCCTATAACCTCACGGTTGATATTAACATCAATTATTATTTTATTAATAAATTAAAAACAGTTAATAAATTAATTTCTACAATATCTTATATGGCATTGTTGTTGATATTAACTTTTCCTTTCTCAGTCTATACTATTTCTTCTCTATTAAAAAATTATCCAACTCCGTCTGCAATTCAAAATTTAAATGCTTCAAGTAAAATGGATAGAAAACCAATCAAACCAACCCGACCCGACCCGTCCGATATTAATTGAGAAGCATACCTTGCTTTCACTTTTAGTGGATTCAGTCATGAGATTTCTTGGAACGGGCCACGACATTGTGGGACTATTAAACCCGTAATGTATAAGGGACTTACAACACTCTTTTGTATGGACCACAAAAATTGTGGGACTATGTGGACTTACACCTCATCAGTGACGAGGTGGATTAGATGACATGTATTATATTCAAAATTCTTTTCTTTTATTAAATATAAAGATAAAAATATATATATAACCCGTAATGTATAACACGTTTATCAACATCTTCTGGCACTCTTTTGTAATTTGAATTGATTTAGTGTAAATATTTTAAAATAAATGAAAAAAGTTTGTAAGCTGATTTAACGTAAAAATTACCTTCAACGGTCACAAATCAACTATGAATTCATAGGCATCCGATCAATTCACAACAATTGTTGATTTTAAACACTTTGTTAATTAACCGAATGGGTTACTGCATATGCATATGCATATGAAAACATAGTTTGAGAAACATTTGGTAAATTATATTTGAATACTTTATTGGAAATAAACTCGAAACATGTAATTCTTGAGTTTTCCATCATGCATTCCATTTCACTCCCACCCCCAATTTAATCATACATTGCTTTTATTACAAAATATATAATAATCTCATTACCATGAATATTTCTTTTAATTTTGTAACTGAAATTGAAAAGGAGTGACTGATGCAAAAATCATGTATAGAGCAATATTTATCCATATAGAGCAATTTCATCCCAAATGACTATTATGTCCTTCACTTCTTTTTACTAAATTTTACTTTTCATCCCTCCCTTTAAGGGGATGGCTGTCATTTGATATATAATTGTTTTACATGGATAAAAATTACTCTGTGAGAATCACCCCTGTTATGTATTAAATAGACCTTTGTTTTATGTGATTTCCGAAAGTGATTATGAAGCGAATTTTGTTAATTTGTACAGTGCATTCCCTATGCAGCGACTGAAAATTATACTTCCTCTGATTTAAAATAAGTGATACATAGTTGGTTTCACGCTTTTTGAGTCAAAAGATTATAATAAGAGTTAAATTAGATTAATTAGATGGTTAGTGGGAAATGGATCTCATATTTTTTTAATAAAGTGAGGTTAATAATGTTTAAATGTAAAAGTAAGGGTAAAGAGGTCATTTCACTATATTAAAGTAGGTAGCAACTGGGTGTGGGGCTCGTTATTTTTTACCAAATAAGGTAAGTTTTTGAAGTGTATCACTTATTTTGATACACCCAAATATGAAAAGTGTATCACTTATTTTGAATCGGAGGAAATATTTACATAAACAAATTCATAAATGATAAATATTCATTTAATTAAAGCTAAAATAAATATAAATTCATTGTACATAAACAAATTTTTTTTCTTCAGAAATGATGCTGATTTTTAAAAACGTTCACAAATAATGCACTTTTTTTGTCTTTCACAAATATGTTTTCGGCCTCCCCGAAACGAGATTTGATCTTAAGCTGGCCTCCCCGAGACGGGATTTCAGGTCTGACTCCCCATTCCCGGATCACTCGTGCCCACCTTGTTGCTTTATTTAATTAAATAAATAGTTGTAGGTTGAAAGAGTCATGTAAGACCTAGTATAAAGTTTTTAATTACTGGGTTTCTTAGCATGAAAAGAGGAGAAGTATGCTTTGTTAGGCTGCATTAAACCATTCACAAGGTGAGAGCTTGAAATTCACCTGCCACCTCTATTAAATGATTTGTGTGCCACGCGTGACATGAGGAAAGCAGGGAGGCCAGTGGTGAGCTGCTCCACCTCTTGGCTATTGTGCAAATGTGGATCCCTTTCAAACTTTAGCGTATTATTTTGTTTTTAATATGAGCCCCTTTTATTATTTTAATCTTTAATTAAAAATATGTCGAAAGGTGAGGTAGTGTGACCACTAAAGTTGAAAAGTGAGAGGGAAAAATGATGAGAGAATTCTAATGTGACACTGAGGTGGATGGTGAAATGGTGTGACCATTAAATGTAGTCTTAGTTGAGCATGTACTATTATAAATAGTCACCTAGATCTTTGAACAAAATATGCATTTTTCGTCTTTGAAAAGTCACTATCTTCTTTGTTCTTTCACCTCAAAACAGAAGCAAACCACCGGACCTTTAGTTGTTTCATTTTGTGATCCAACAAGTAATTTTGAAAATATGGTGAAAAGTGTGGATATTTGTAGGATATTATTCATGTCTATAAGTCATTATCCATTGTTTATTATTTGGGGATAGTTGGGGTTATAGGGACTCATGGATGGTTGTGCAGGGAAGATGGCACGTGAAGTATATGTATGGTACAGTACTGTTTTTTGTACAATACAGTTTTTTTACTCATGCGTGGCCAGAAAAGCAGCTTCTGGACTGTGCAATACAGTTTTAAGTGTGTTGTCACCATTAGGTTGGTCATAGAGAATATTATATTGATTTATTTCCAATGCAAGTACAAAACTCATGGGTTGGACAAAAAAAAGTGAAAGACAAAAAAGTGATAATTATGATCTTTTAATGGTTTTTAGATACTTTCTCCGTTTCAAAACAAGGGATACACTTTGAGATACACTTTGAAGTATACGATTTTTGAAGTAAATTATAATAATAATTATGATCTTTTAATGGTTTTTAGATACTGTCATGTACGTTAAGCATATTCCAACAGTTTGTAGGGCTTGTAGGCTGTAGAACCGGTTCCAAACCTGTCAGGATCGAATAACTAAAACAAGTTATTGCCAATCCAGATCTACTAATGACAAGAAGTTGCAGCGGATCAACACTTGTATTAATATCTTAAGAACAATAGAATATTGTATATTGAACGAACAATGAACAATAATATTAAGAACACAGTAATTCATAAAAAGCTTCAATGTATATTATTGATTAACAATACACACGTACGTTTACAATTCGTTAGGAACTATTTATAATAGTCCTTGAAGCCTAACTATTTACCCTAGTTATTCTAGGACTTGATTTACATCGAATTATAAAAGATATACATTGAATAACATTCTATAACTAACTCTGCGAAGATCTCGGACTTGATTTGCTTCATAAACGCGTACCAGTAGTAACTGCAATCACCAGTATTAAATATGCATCGTCAGTAGTAACTCTGATAATCAGTAGTAAGTCCAAAACCAACGTCAGTAGTAACTACTAATGATCAGTAGTATCTTCGATATGCGCATGATCAGTAGTAACTTAGTTATAGACTTCACCAGTATCAACTCATCAGTAACAAGTGTTTCTGCCCCATCAGTAGTAACTATGATCAGTACTAACTGTAGCATCAGTAATAAGTTGAACTGTGATTTGTTCCAACAATCTCCCCCTAAACTTATTGATTCTCTTTCAATCAATCAAGTTTCTTTTGTTCTTCTTCTTCCCTCTTTCTTTTCTCTAGGGTTCTTTGATTCTGTTGCTTTCTTTGTTCAATGATGTATTTGCTGTTTTTCTTTGTAAAATAGGTCAATTTATTTTGGAACATTACAGCATCATATGGTCTCATCATAGTGTTTGTGAATATCTGATATATGGTCTTATCAGAATGTGAATATTCTTTTTCATACAAGTATAGCTCACATTTCTTGCTTGATTTTTCAAAGAAGTACATATTTGCAGTTGGGAGTACATTCCAAGCATACACATTTTCTGGATTTGTAAATAGTTCTGGGTAGTTATCTGGATAAAATGAAGCATCAATCATTCTTGTTAAATATCCAGCACCAGACTCTTTCCATGATTTCTTTGTCATCCTTGGTTTTTCAATGATCAGAAGTTTGATTACATCACTTCTTGAACATGATCTAATCAATGGTAACCATCCAGTAAATCTTTGAACAGCTTTGTCTTCCCTTATAATCTCTATTACATTATTAGGCATAACTCTCCAATTGATGATTGGATTGTTTTGAATGGGAGCAACTGGTATTTCAAGAACATGAATAATTTGTTCTGTCTTTGATTTCTTTTGAGCACTCTGTTCTTGAGTAAGAGCCTTTCTTTTCTTGGTTTGGGGAGTTGAGGATTCACCAGTAATTGATATACTACCAGTTTGAATTAACCTTGGACTTATTGGAATTAAGGCTTTTGATTTCTTTTCTTCTTCAGCTTCTTGTTCAGCCAATTCTTTCTTCTTGGCAGTACAATATTTCTCTATACTTGTGATCATCTTCATTCTACTAAAGGACTTTGCACTGTGCCCTTTTGATTTCAGAAATTCAATCATATTTGTCTTCTGTTCAAACACATCATCTGTTAATTCACTTTTTGTTCTTTTACATTCAGATACCAGATCTTCAAGACAGTTTAGATGTTCTTCTTCAACTTTTCTAAGTCTTTTAAATTCTGCTTTTTGAGCTTCTAACTGAATATCTTTTATTTGAACAGGTACTTCAGCTTCTTGAGATTTTTGAGTCTTTGATCTTTCATTTTTAGCCTTCTTTTTCTTTTCTTCAAGAGCTTGATACATAGCCACCTTTTCTAAGTATCTCTTGTGTTTCACCTTCCATCTTGATTGTTTTTCAGCTCTGACAAGATTGATTTTGTTCACCATGTGGTGACCTAGTGCTCTGTTAGGGTAATCTTCATCATAAATTTCTTTTCCCTTTCCAATACAAGCTGGAAGTATAGATGGAAGTGGAGTGTATTTCATATCAGGAATACCTCTGATTACTATTGATGGAGAAAACAATCTAAGTTCATTCTCTGGAAGAATCTTTGGATGTTGAGGAAGTGTGCATTCATCTACTTCAAACCAGTTCACATTATCATCAATGTCAGGTATGATAAGTGGTTGATCAGGTGTTGGTGGTTTGGTGATGATGACATAACGTTCCCTTTCAATTAGCTCGGGGATCTCTTGTTCTTCCTCTTCAGTAGTACCCAAGGTAGTTACTACTGGTGTGGCTTCGGGAGTTACTACTGATAGGGCATCAGTAGTGTTTGGTGCAGTTGTTTCCTCTTCTTGATTTACTACTACTATAACATCAATAGTATTAGGAGTTACTACTGATACTTCTTGTTGAGCTTGTTCTTCCATAGGAGCAGTAGTAGTAGCCTCATCATCAATATTCATCGTTTCTAGGCCTTCATCATTAACCTGGCCTTCATCAACTTTTGTTTCTTTGAGATTGAGGAGAGAAGTTGCTGCTGCTGCAATGGATTCATCTATCATACTTTGAATGTTGTCCTTCTCCCTCTTAGTGAGCTCAACTGGTGGAGCTTCACTATTAGCAATCTTCCTTTTCAATTTCCTTATGATCTTTGTTTGTTGAAGAAGCTTGTGCTCATACATCTTCATTCGTCTGTTGATTGTGTTTATATGCTTTTTCATGTATGTCATTGTTTTTCCTTGATTGGTGAGATATGTAAGGCATTTATGTACAGTGGATTCAAGGTATTCCAACCTATCCGTCAATTGTGTTTGTTTAATACTGCCCTCACTCCATCTAGCAAGATCATCGGGCTCACTAACAGGTACATTGGCTTTAAGGTTTTCCATCCTTTCCGTCAAATCAATGGTTTTAGTTCTACCCTCATCACTTCTTGGTGATGAAATGTGTTGTTTGGACACTCTCTTCTTCCTAGAAGAAGCAGTAGTGCCCCCCGTTTGGTTTCTTGGCACTGGGGTCCTCTTATTGCTTCCTCAAAAGAGACATCACTAAGAGTTGCCGAGGTCTGGGTCCTATTGATGTTCTCACTGTCCTGTGCACCGACCTTTGGGGAATCAGTAGTGAGAGCCCTTTCCGCATGACCTCTCTCCTCCTGTGAGGTCAACTCTTGGAGCCTGGGGTGTGACTCAATTTGTCCCCTGGTGTCCTTAAAGGAAGTTTTCTTCCTTTTATAAATGGTGGATATGTTTTGGGTTACATTTGGTAGGTCTTCCACAGAGTGAAGAGTAGCACTCTGAGGATTTATTTCATGTTCCTGGGACACATTCGGGACATCTAATTGGGTGGTTGATTGAGTGACTATTTGGGGTTGTGTTTGGGTTTCATTTGGGGGTGATGTAGTGGGTTGAGGTTCAATTGGGGTTGTGTCTTTGATTGAACCTTCACCAAGATTTTTTTGATCTTTGATCATGTTAGGAAACAGAGGGGTTTCCTTTCCCGAAAATTTAAATTGTTTTCTCATATTTGAGAAAACTTTCTTGTTCAACTCTGGAGTTATAAAGATGTTTTTAGGAGTTGACAAGTTTTATAATTCACAATTTAAAACATGTTGAAGAAATCTGGGATACATTAAAAATTTTGAAGTAGAAAGATTTCCCAATATTCCCTCAAAAATCATATTTGAAAAATTAAATACTTGGTCTGTGCATAATCAAACAACAGCAGATGCGATTGATTTGTTAAACTCATTCCAGGTACTTCTTTTGGGAGAAATACAATGTTGAATATTGTGTACAAGAAATTTCCATTGTGGGGAGAGAAGACCTTTTTGGAAAGTGACAATGTCAAGTCTTCCCTCATATCCCATTTTATTTAAAATTTCAACAATGTGTTCCTTAGGAAGAGAAAACATACCTTCATCATCATGTAGTTGCAGATGGTGTCGGATGGAGTGTTCAGTTATAGTGATAGTTTTGCCATCCACGGTTGATTTGATCATAGACATAGTTGACCCTTCAGTTCTTTCAGCATTGGTCCAGAAGTCAACCACGTGTTGTTGATATGCTTTCGGATTTACAGTTAATGCAAACTTTATGTATGAGTTCTTCAAGAATTGTACGATTGGACGAAAGTCTTTCGTTCCGTCTGGATTGCGTAGAAATGCGCACATATTGTGGAACTCTGAGTATTTGAGATTTGTATTAACGTTGAGGGATTGTAGAGTTGCCATTGCTTATGTATTTTGAGAAGTTTTGATCGTTTGATTTGAGAGAAACAAGCAAGAATGTTGTTACTGGTGCAGGGTTTATGATCGCGAGATAGGGTTTATCGAGAGGATTTAGCAAATTGATGGAAGGATAATGCTAAACTAATCGACTTCAGCTATTTATATCTTACGATTTATCCTGCAAAAAGACTAAATTGCCCTTCGAAGTATAACACAACGGCTATTTTCATGGGGGTTAGGTTGGTAATTTGATAGTTTAAAGACCAGTAGTAAATTAGATGCCAGTAAGAAACGTCAGTAGTATCGACTCACATCAGTAGTAACTAGAGATTTTGACATCTGTAGTAACTATTGACATCAGTAGTAACTAATGAATTCCATTACTGACCTAACTTACACAGCCCTAGCAGTAGTAACCACCAGCACACAAGACCAGTAGTATATGTGGATACCAGTAGTACTGTCTTACCAGTAGTATTTGTGTTTACCTAATACACACCAGTAGTAGTGACCTACCAGTAGTATTTTGTGCACACGCCTACATACCCGTAAAGCAGACCTACCAGTAGTAAAACACTTGTGAAAATTAATTTACAACAGAAAAACTTTTACACATGATTTTGAGTGAGAAATTAATTTATTAAAATCATTCCAATACTGCTAACCAAGAAGCTGAATCTTCCTACATCAAATGCTTTTGTAAAAAGATCTGCTAATTGATTGTCAGTATGAATTTTAACTACTTTGATTAACTTCTTTTCATTGCAGTCTCTTATAAAGTGAAATCTTATTTCAATGTGTTTAGTTTTAGAGTGTTTTACTGGATTGTTCACAATACTAATAGCACTTTGATTATCAATAAAAATGGGAGTTTTAAGGATAGAGATACCAAAGTCTAGCAGATGGTTTTGAATCCAAAGTACTTGAGCACAACAAGCAGATGCAGCTACATACTCTGCTTCAGTAGTTGATGTTGATACATTTGTTTGTTTCTTGCATTGCCATGACATCAGTCTTGATCCAAAGAATTGACATCCACCAGTTGTGGACTTTCTATCTTGGCATTCACCTCCATAGTCACTATCTGTGTAGGCTATGAGTTCAAAGGGTGAATCATGTGGATACCATAGACCAAGTGATGGTTTGCCTTTCAAGTATCTGATTATTCTTTTGACCAGCTGCAAGTGTAGTTCTTTAGGTCTTGCTTGATATCTTGCACACACACAAACACTATACATAATGTCAGGTCTTGATGCAGTTAAGTACATCAAAGAGCCTATCATTGATCTATATAAGTGTTCATCTACATCCTCCCCCTCAACATCAGGATGTAGGTGTTTGTGTGTTTCCATTGGTGTACTTGCACTCTTGCAGTCTTTCATATCAAACTTCTCCAAGATGTCTTTAACATATTTTGATTGGTTTATCAAAATACCATCTGTTCTTTGATTGACTTGGAGTCCAAGGAAGAAGTTCATTGGACCCATGGAGCTCATCTTGAATTTGATTTGCATGAGATTTTCAAACTCTTTACACAATGAATCATTTGTTGATCCAAAAATGATATCATCTACATAGATTTGCACCAGTAGTATATCATTTTTGACCTTTCTTGTAAACAGAGTCTTGTCAATTGCTCCTCTTTTAAAATCATTCTTCAGTAAGTATGATGATAATGTATCATACCATGTTCTTGGTGCCTGATGTAGTCCATATAAAGCTTTGTCTAGTTTGAATACATAGTCACCATGTTTTGGATCTTCAAAACCTGGAGGTTGGCATACATATACTTCTTCTTCAATTTTCCCATATAGGAAAGCACTCTTTACATCCATTTGATAGACTTTAAACTTCTTGTATGAAGCATATGCTAAGAAAATTCTTATTGCTTCAATTCTAGCAACAGGAGCATGTACTTCATCATAGTCTATTCCTTCTTCTTGAGTGTATCCTTGGGCTACAAGTCTGGCTTTGTTCTTGATCACTATACCTCTTTCATCTTTCTTGTTTCTAAAGATCCACCTTGTTCCAATGGCTCTTTTTCCTTTGGGTAGAGGTACAAGTGTCCAAACAGCTTGTAATTTGAACTGAAGGAGTTCTTCTTGCACTGCCTCAATCCAGTTTGAGTCCTTCATTGCTTGTTGAATCTTATTTGGTTCATCCTGAGACAGAAAACATTCAAACATGCATTCATTAGCAATTAAACTTATGTTACACATGTTTGCAGTTAGACTTTTGTGTAATTTGCTTCTTGTCTGCATGCTTGAGTTCACATCACTAAGGACTTGATCCAAAGGATGATTCTTTTCAGTTCTGGTGCCATGAACTTAATCAACACCTAGTTGGTTTTCAAGATTGGACTCATTTGTCTCAGGAGATTGTTCCTCTTAAGGTTCTGCATTGTCATTGATGTTTGGTTCATCATCATTTGCTGGTTCATAGCTACTACTGGGATCAGTAGTATTTAAGTTGTTACTGGGATCATTAGTATTTGAATTACTACTGTCCTCATTATCTGATTCACTACTGCTTCCAGAATTTGAGTTATTACTGTTCTCAGTATCAACTGTGGGAGCAGTATCAACTACTATGTATCTCATCTCTTCTTGACCAGTATTAAAGGATGATGTTTCTTCCTTTTGAGAATGACAATTTGAATCACCTGCATTTAAATCCATGTTATTGTTAAAGGATTTGATTAGATTGTCTATGTTAAATAGCCAATCTGGACCATTTCCTTGTTCATTAGGAATATTCTCATTAAAGGATACATTGATGCTTTCTTCAATAATCCTTAATCTTTTGTTGAACACTCTGTATGATTTGCTTTGAGTAGAGTATCCCACAAAGATTCCATCATCAGCTTTGCAGTCAAACTTACCAATTTATTCTCTTGTAATCAAAATAGTACAAGGACAACCAAATGATTTTAAGAAACTTATGGACGGTTTTCCGTTGTTAAAAAGTTCATATGGTGTTTTATGATGTGGCTTAACTATTAATACTCTGTTTTGTACATAAAAGGCAGTATTAACAGCTTCAGCCCAAAAAGTAATTGGTAACTTTGAATCTGCTAACATTGATCTTGCTGCTTCAATGATGGTTCTATTTCTTCTTTCAGCTACACCATTTTGTTGAGGAGTTCTAGGTGAGCTGTATTTCCTGTCAATACCTTTAAGATCACAAAAGTTAATTAAGTTAGCATTTTTAAATTCTGTGCCATTATCAAATCTTATGGCTTTAACTTTTTGATCAGATGTGTTCTCCAGTTTAACAATTAAGTTCTTGATGAGTTCACTTGTTTCATCTTTTATCCTGAGAAAGAACACCCATGTATATCTGGAAAAGTCATCAGTAATAACAAGACAATATTGTTTCTTTCCAATACTCATTACATTTGTAGGTCCAAAAAGGTCCATATGTAAGAGTTGTAAAGGAATAGAAATAGAATTTACAATTTTGGACTTATGAGAAGACCTATGTTGTTTACCTTTTAGGCATGCAACACAGTGATGATCACACATGAACTGTTTTTGTGGTAATCCAATTACCAAATTCTTTCTTACTAAATTGTTCATATTTTTAAAGTTTGTGTGACACATCCTTCTATGCCAAAGTTCTGATTCAGTAGTATTTGCCTTGGATATAAAGCAGTTGACCTCATTTGAAGAAATGAGTTCTCCCCCTATATCCAGGCAATACACATTATTTCTCCTTGGAGTTCTCAAAACTACATATTTTTCATCTAAAACAAAATCAGGAGAAAGAATGATGCACTCAATGTCTGTGAAAAGAATATTATTCTTTTTATCACATACTTGAGACACAATGACAAGATTGTATTTTAGTTCAGCTACATAAAATACATCATCAAAAGTAATTTCCATTAATAACTGTACCTTTGCCTGTAATCTTACTTCCCTTTGGGTTCTCACCAAAGGCCACATACCCACCATCAAATGACTTGAAATCTTTAAGAATTTGCAGATTTCCAGTCATGTGCCTTGAGCATCCACTATCAATGTGCCATGTTCTACCTTCTTCAGGGATCTGAATGCTCTGCACAAGTGAGTAAAAGAGTAGTTAATTTTGGGAACCCAAGCTTTATATGTCTTGGGTTCATCCTTTGAGAAGTAAGATTTAGAAGATTTAATTTTAAACATTTTTGGTACCCATACCTGTTTAGTACTGGTGTTTTGTTTTACTACTGCCCTTTTGGATTTGTTAATGGTGTCTGACCTTGGTCTATACCCATTATATTTAGCTTTTGAATACTTTACTACTGATGGACCAGTAGTATTTGGGTATTTACCATGTTTAAGATGACCAGTAGTGTTTTTAACATGTGGTTTGGCAGCAGTAGTATTTTTAAAATTAGGGTTTTTACCAGTAGTGTTTTGGTACTGGTACCCAACAACATTATAATTAGGGTTAGGATCAGTAGTAAACCTGTTAAAGTTTCTACTGGTATTGGAAAAATTAAAATATTGTTTATTTTGATTTGTTTTTCCATTATATTTGAAATAATTACTGTTCTTTGGGCTTCCAACTCTTTTATTTTGCACAAACCTTGGTGCATTTCTTCCAAATTTTGGTGTTTCAGATTTTTGAGATTTTATTTTATTTACTACTGATGGACCAGTAGTACCTTTTAACTTTTATGTTTTTGCTTTTTCTTTAGAATTTTTAAATTCTTTGAACTCTTTACAGTTAATTGGATTGAAGTGACAATCCTTTGCTAAATGGTTTACTTTGTTGCAAATAACACATCTTAATTTCTTATCCTTAGCACCTTCAGGTTTTCTTTGATCTAAGAGTTGATTTTTATTTCTTTCATTTCCCCTTCTTAAAATTTTTGGTATATTTTCTGCATCATATTTAGGAGAGTTATCTTGACTTTGTGCTGTGTGAAAGCTTGTATCAATTGAGTCTGTAGTTTGATCATCATCAGAAGAATCATTTGATTCAGATGTTTCATTGTTAGATTCAGTTTGATTTTCAATTTTTAATTCATTTATGATTCTTTCTGAACTATCTTTAAGTGGAGTAATGAATTTATATGGAGGTGGTACAGCATGATATCCCACTCCATGCACAACTTTTGCAGTGGTTTGATTACTTGTTAATTCATTGACAATTTGAGAGCTTCTTTCAAACTTTTTAATGGTTAATTTGTTTTGTTCTAATTCCATTTGAAATTCTTCTAGTTTGATCAAAGTTTCTTTTAATTTTAATTCAAGATGTTCTTTTTTATAAGTGGTTTGTAGCAATTCTTCTTTTATCTTTTGATCAGTTATTTTATAAATTTTAATTTGATTTTCAAGATCAGCTATACAACCATTATATTCAATTCTTCTATTTCTATTTAGAATCATCTCTTCAAGTGTTTCTTTATTAAGTTTTTCTAAATCTTTATATGCTTTAATGCATTCAGGAGTGCAAGATTTAGAGTGTACCTTAGCAGGAGAATCAGTGAAAGCCATGAGAGCTTGATTCTGTGCATGTTCCTCTGCTTGAAAGCTCCAATCATAGCCTTGTCCTTGTTGTTAAACAAGAGCAGTTGAGTTTGACCTCTTGTCTGGCTGAGGACATTCTTTAGCAAAGTGCCCAAGGTTGTTACAGTTGTAACATTTGACTTTAGTCTTGTCAAATCCAGCCTTGTCACTTTTGTTGTAGTTCAGGTTTGTTCTACCAGTCCTCTTTAAGAACCTTTTGGTTCTTAGACAAAGCATGGCCATCTGCCACTTTAGATCCATCTCTTCAAGATCATCAGGATTCAATTGTTCCAAATCATCACTAATAAGTGCAGTATGCACATGACTAGTGAAGAATGATTCTCTTGCAGTATCTTCACAATCTGCAGCCTTTGCAGTTTCTTTACGTGTTCCTGTACTAGACACAAAAGCAGCATTGTTTGAAGATAAATTAGGAGTTTTAGAGCTTACCTCAGATTCAAACACCCTAAGCTCATTGTACAATTCATCCAGCTCTTTTTCTTCCAGGGCATCACCTTGTCTATATATGACTGTGTACATAGACCATTCCTCTCCAAGAGATCTGAGAAATTTTCTGTTGACATCATCATTGTCTGGTTTCACACCAACTTGATTCAATTCACCAATGAGTTTGTTGAACCTATCAAAGGTTTGAGATAGGGATTCATTCTTTTGGCCTTTGAAATTTTTAAAGTCCTGTTTTAGTACAGACTTCATGTTTCTTTTGGTGCTTTTGGTGCCAACAAATCTCTTTTCCAGTGCCTGCCACAACATCTTTGCATCATCATATTCAACAAAGAGATGTTGATAGTCATTAGGAATGGCCAGTAGAAGAGTGCTCAGAGCTTTGAGTTTGATTCCTCTGTCTTTCTTCTCCTTTTCACACTTGAGTTTGTCTGCTTCAGTTGCAGAACTTGTTGCTTGACCTTGAACGGTTTTGTTTCCTTCGACAACAACTTCCCACATGGAATAATCAGTAATAAGCATGTATTGCTTAATACGATTCTTCCACATTCCAAAGTTATTTGGAGTGAGTATAGAGATTTTATTTGCTTGAGTACTTTCATTGTTATCAGTCATGATTAACAATCTGTGTGTTTTTAAAGATTAAAACTTTTTGTTGTTCTTAAAATTCGTAGATCTAGAACCAATAAGCTCTGATACCACTTGTCAGGATCGAATAACTAAAACAAGTTATTGCCAATCCAGATCTACTAATAACAAGAAGTTGCAGCGGATCAACACTTGTATTAATATCTTAAGAACAATAGAATACTGTATATTGAACGAACAATGAACAATAATATTAAGAACACAGTGATTCACAAAACGCTTCAATGTATATTATTGATTAACAATACACACGTACGTTTACAATTCGTAAGGAACTATTTATAGTAGTCCTTGAAGCCTAACTATTTACCCTAGTTATTCTAGGACTTGATTTACATCGAATTATAAAAGATATACATTGAATAACATTCTATAACTAACTCTGCGAAGATCTCGGACTTGATTTGCTTCATAAACGCGTACCAGTAGTAACTGCAATCACCAGTAGTAAATATGCATCGTCAGTAGTAACTCTGGTAATTAGTAGTAAGTCCAAAACCAACGTCAGTAGTAACTACTAATGATCAGTAGTATCTTCGATATGGGCATGATCAGTAGTAACTTAGTTTTAGACTTCACCAGTATCAACTCATCAGTAACAAGTGTTTCTGCCCCATCAGTAGTAATCATAATCTTTATCAGTAGTAACTATGATCAGTACTAACTGCAGCATCAGTAATAAGTTGAACTGTGATTTGTTCCAACCAAACCGGCCGGTTAGGCAAAACCCAAACCGGTTTGGGACAAAACCGGGTTTGACCGGTTCTGTTTTCGGGTCGGGTATTTTGTGCACTTACTTTTCTCTTTTGCTATTCTCCACCAACACTTATTTTCTCCCGAGAAATGTTGTTGTTAACATGAGTATGTTATTTTAGTGTCAATTGGTGTGTTTGCTGATGAAACTGATTAGATAAAAACTAAAGTGTTAGTTTCAGTAACTGTTGAGAGTGGTCTTATAAGCAAAACTCACTAATCTTCATATGTTAAAGTGTTTTTAGTAGGTTCCATTAGGGGTGTTGATCGGGTAATTTTTTCGGGTATCGGGTAGTTCGGGTCGGGTAGATCGATTTTTTTCATATATCAAAAATACCCAATACCCGAACCAATTTAAATTCGGGTATTTGGGTATGAGTACTTCGGATAATGGGTCGGGTACGGGTATATCCAATAATACCCAAAAATTTTGCTTAAACTTTTAGTTAACAAAAATTATAATTACCAATCTTTAATATGTAAACTAAAAATTAAATCACGACAATCATTAGAGTTTTACATTTATCAAACTTCAAACAATGCAAACTAAAAAACTAAAATGCAATTGAATGTAAATAGTCTTGAAAATACATTTATCAAACTTCAAATAGTGCAAACTAGAAAATCAAAATGCAATTGAATGTAAATAATCTTGAAAACAAAAAACACAAAAACCAAAACCAAGTTCAAAATCAACTTTACAAAGTTGTAAGTTTCACAAAATAAGCTAATCCATATTGCATCTTCAATTTGACACCTTAATGTTCGTATAAAAAGAAGAAAATCGTAACATATTTGTCCTTTGATTCCCATATCAGCTCCTATAACCCCAGATTCCATGTAGCTCTATTACCAAAAATCTATGATTTACCTTCTAAATAAAACCCTTTTAAAAATTCGGGTATTCGGGTATACCCGCCGACTTAAAATATTACCCGATACCCGATCCGTTATATTTTCGGATTACCCGATACCCGAATGTTTCTACCCGATACCCGAACTACCTGACCCGATCTATCCAAATTCGAAATGGGTCGGACGGGTAGAACGAGTTACGGTTATTTTCGACAGCCCTAGGTTCCATAATGAGTTACGGAACCCCTCTTTAATTTCAAAAAATGGATTTGAAATCGATCATTTATCATTAAGTGAAATATCCTTAAAATCAAGTTATAACCAATATATTTACTAACTAGGGACATAATTGTCATTTTTCACATACCTACTGCACCAGTTTTAGGGGGAGAAACGTTCGGAAATTTACTAAGTTAGAGAGAAAGGTAAAACAACTGTTTGGTATCTTTTGCGTGTGATGATATAAGATATGGAAGGAAGAAAAATGCTACTAACCATGAACTGAATTTGATTTCTATGAAGGCCACGATTTAAATATTAATAATGAGAGTTAGACCATTGCTAATGGGCGTCAGTTTCTCTACACTATTGACACCCCTCATGACCTCATCGGTTATGTGTGTTGGTTAAACATGTCTTCTAGCCGATGAGTAGAGAATAGAAATTGGTGGAGTCAAAAAGCTGAAGAAAATAAGTATTGATAATATAAATATATCAATTAAATGTTAGTTAGAATATAAGTATTGATAATATATGGTCCGGATTTGATGAGGACTCTTTTCCTGGTGAGGACTGCGAGGACTAAAAAAAAACACTAAAAATGATCCAAAACAAACTTTTTTCAAAAAAAATTCTTTTTTAAATATCTAAATCGCAGCATATAAGATAAAAAAAAAGTTTTTCAAAAATGATTCAAAAAAAAAAATATGGATCATAATAATGAGCCATAAAAAAAATATAGATCATTGTTATGATCTGCAAAAAAAAGTGGATCATAATTTTTTTTCAAAATTTTTTTTTGAAATGTAGTAATAATCATGATGAGTTATATATATTTTTTCGGAATTTTTTAAAATTTGTATGAGGTGTCCTCGCGAGTACTCACCGTTTTTTGATTTCTCATCGGATCCCACTTCTGATAATATAAATATATCAATTAAATGTTAGTTAGAATATAAGTGTGATGCTGGTTTAATAAAAAATAAAATATGAATTGAATAAATACATGTATGTTCAGCCATTGGATAAATACTACCATTGAGTTTACCTGCATGTCTTCTGCCTTTTGCAGCCTTTGAATAAATATTGGCAGAGTGGCAGACCTTCATATCCTTGCGTGTAGGACTAAAAGGCTGCTAAAAAGCTATAATCACTTTTGACAACACAGCTAAAAATTGGACCAAAGGATAATTTACGGTCTCTGGCAAACCGACTTTATTATTTGGCTCTCTCTAAAGCTACCTTCAAAATCACTAGGAACACATGACATATTTAGTATTTGTTTTTTCTTTTCTATGGAAAATTATATTACATGTATTCTTTAATACTTCGTAATATATATTCTGTAAATTTTAGAAGACAATTAAGTACTCTTCAGTCTTGCAACAAAATTTTCATTTGCCCTTCAATTTTTGTATAAATTATGTTCCTATTTTTCAAATTATCGAGGTCCACACAATAAAATTATATTTTTATATCAATAACCCACCACTACCTTTCTCTTATTAAACAACTACCGGCCCTGGGCAAAGAGATTATAGACCCAAGCCTATAACAAAATTCTAAATTTGGGGTCATATTTCTTAATCCTTATTTAAATTTTGAGATACTTAAAATTATTACTTTATTCTTAGTCTTCTTTTGTGTGTTTGTGCTTAATTGGAGGAGACATTTTCAAATACAAATCCCTAAGTTCATAATTTGAGTTTTTTAATCTAAGAATACTTTAATTGAGATATTTGTATTTTAGTCTCTAGAAATATTAATGCGTCATATTTAAATGAGTAATTTATTCGATCGATATTTATTTTACGATTACAATAAGGCCCCAAAATTAATATTCGCCTAGGGCCCCGACCAACTCATGGCCGGCTCTACATTAAACTAACTTTATATTTTAATTAAAACTATTATCAAAAACTCACCAATAACTATCTTATAAAAATATCTGCAAAATAGAAATGAAAAATTTATTATGGGACGGATGAAGTACACATTAGGCGATGTGTGTATGTGTGTGAATAAACGGGTAAGGTATTTGTTTATATAAACAAATCAGATATCTCAACCTTAATTTGTATACCTAGGTAATTGTTTGATCTTTTGAATTAATCTGTATACCACGGTTTTTTATGTCTATACCGTAGTGTACAAGTATAACTGCATATAATATAAACATATAATATAATAATTATAGTTGATAGATTAAAATGTATAGTATAAAAATCACATCTTTTTAAAATCTATTTCCAGTTTAGATATATTTCTTAAAGCTGCACATGAAAAGAAAAATAAAAATATAGAAGTTACCAGCTAAATTATTTAATAAGTTAATTGATAAATAAGTTTGTAAAATATAATTATTTATTAACGTTCTCCTTTATCAAGTTAAAGAAATTCGTGTATGTCCTATTTCAGAATAAGTCCGGTCACATCCGGTCAAATCAAGGAGAAATGCTGGTCACATCCGGTCAAATCAAGGAGAAATGCCGGTCACATCCAACCCAATTTCTACTCAAAGTCTTTTATTTATTGGAATTCATTATACCATAATTATCATATCTTTTATCACATTGTATAAATGTTATAGTTAACTGTACAAGTATGTAAAACTACAATTATGGTAGATGAATGAAAAAATGTCGTATGAAAATCACTCCTTTTTATTTATACCACATCACTATCCCATTTTCTACTCAAAGCCTTTTATTAACCGATAATATCTCTATTATTAAATGTATTTAATTATATTTCTTGCATTCCTTTTGTATAATATTTTAGTTAAGGCAATAGTGATTTCAGTTTACTATTACTGTACATTTTAATATAAATAGGAGATCCCTCCTCAATGTTTTATGAGGCAAATATTCTATTTCCCTATAACTTTTATTTTAACAAAGCATCTTCATGTTTCCTGTCACTTATTACACATTCACAAGTCATAAAAAACACTCAAGAAACCTTCCCAAAGATAGAAATCCGGTTTTGAAGCTTTAACACACATATAAACATTAAAAACCTCATAACTTTTGATATAGAGCTCCAAATTTAGTGATTCAAGTTGCCATGTCACCATAATAACTTCCTTTACAACATCCCACCATTAAAACACTCTCCGGATTTCTGAAATTGTCGAAATCACAGCAGAAGCTGCTGTCCAGAATCCCCCTTCTTCACGATCTTGTGTAAGTTTTGTTTTTTCTTGACTTCTACTTCATTTTATGCTTAGATCTTATAGTATACTCACTTTCACTTCATTTTAAGAAGTTCCACAAAGAGAACCACTCCATTTGATGCTTTGAAGAAGGAGAAAGAACTCTAACAAGTTATAAATCACAAAAGCAAAAAGCTTTGTAAGAACGCATCTCTATTTTCATTTTAATCTTTATATTTATATGTTTTATGCTAGTAAAGTTCACTCACAGAAAAAAAAGTTTTTTATATGGTACTTCGGGTTTTAAGTCTTATACTTTGGACTTGTATATATATTTTGTATCAAATTGTGACCAAAATGAAGAAGGTAAAAAAAGAAACCAATAAAACCAAAAACTTACAAAATTGATTTCCTATAGTAGCTACACTATACGAATAAGGATCAAGAAATAAGCATCATTATTTGAAAAAATTAGAAAAGGGTTTCATTTTATATATATATATAGGGTCCGGATCCGGTGAGGACTCAAAAACCGGTGAAGACTCCAAAAAAACTCCGAAAATGATCCAAAACAAACTTTTTTCAAAAAAATTCTTTTTAAAAAAAATCGCAGCCTATATGTTCAAAAAAAAAATAAAAAACTTTCAAAAATAATCCAAAAAATATATATGGATCATAATAATGATCCACGAAAAAAATATGGATCATTATTGGTGATCCACAAAAAAAAGTAGAATCATAATTTTGTTTTCAAATTTTTTTTTATCAAATGTAGAAATAATAATGAGGAGTTATATATATTTTTTTCGGAATTTTTTGAAATTTTTTTGAGCCGTCTTCACGAGTACTCAACGTTTTTTGGCCATGGATATCGAACATCCAATGTTGTCGATTCATTTGCTGCGTGTAGAAATCATAACTTTAGTTCAAGTAAGTACAATTTTAGAAAGAAAATAAAATTAGAGCTCTTTACAAACCTATCAGCAAGTAATAAAAAATCATATAACTTCTGCCATTTACGCAACAACTTCTTTGAATCATTAAATTTTTTATTTAAAGGTAATGAGCATTAGGTTATGACCAATAGGTCATGAGCAATGGGTCATGAGCAATAGGTCATGAGCATTAAATAAAAAATTTAATGATTCAAAGAATTTGTTGCGTAAATGGCAGAAGTTATATGATTTTTTATTACTTGCAGATAGGTTTGTGAAGAACTCTAATTTTATATTCTTTCCAAAATTGCCCTTACTTGAACTAAAGTTTCGATTTTTGAAGGCAGCAAATGAATCGACAACATTGGATGTTCGATCTCCATGGCCAAAACCAAGTTCAAGCGCAATACCATGTGGAAATTTGCCTATGGGCTGCATTCGCGCTTAAACGTATGTGTCAGACATAGTTAATAAGATTTGCTATAAGATTTGCTGTTATTGTCATCATTTAATCTAGTTTTAGATTTTGTTTATTCTTAACAGATGTAAAAAGCATCACTTTCATCACGGGTAATGGGTTGAATAGACCTCAGCAAACTTCCAAGATAAAAACTATGATACGAAATTGATTTTCTTAAACTATGGTATCATGATAATATTTTATTAAACGGATTGTTTTTTTGTAGGTTCTGGCCTTGCTGTACAAAAAGGATTTCAAACCTACGATCGAGGACACAAATGAGGGTAGAATTATAATAGAAGATATTCCCCTTAGGAAAAAAATTTATGTTTTTACCGTATGACAAAAAACGAATCAAGACACACTAAACTCAACAGATCGCAAGCCTTTGGCTTTTTTTTGTTTCATTAGATTTGAATATGTTTTCGTTAGTTATGCTTAGAATTTGGAGACAGCAAGGAAAAGTGGGTAATGTTTTGTAGCCCGTTGTACTTCTCCCATTCAACTTTAAAATTGTTGCTGCTTAGCAGCGCTACTGATACTCTTGGGAAATTAGTAGTAACTTACATATTACTAAGAGCCAGCTCCTCCGCCCATATTTCAGTACGTGTAACCAACTACAAAGTAAGAATAAAAAAATTGTCATCACACATACTAATGCAATACTCAAATTCCAGAACTACCACTTGAAAAATAGTGCATCTGAAGTAACAGTAATATACCTTTTTTCTTATCTCAAGACTCATATAATTCTTGGAACCAGAGTTTCTCTTAGCAAGCCACATGAGAAATCTGCCACTACTTGAATCATTTAAATTGTTGGAATGATTAGAACTTATTTGAATAACAATAATCAATTCAATGGCCAAGGATTCTAGAGCATGTCATACATAAGTTATAGGTTAATAAGGTGATGTGAAACCTTTATTTAAAATGGCAGCAAGCATCCTAATGTCACAAACCTCTATTTTTAAGACGTTCCTTAAATCCAAGAACAACAAAGGCCTAGGCTTAAATGCTCTATGTTGTTAGAAGCTAAGACTTAGCCATTAATTCATCATGTTCTTGATAATTTAGCTCAGTTTTGTTCCCCATGCTCTCAAATAATTTTCCAGCCAAAAGAACAAACTAACGAACAATAGACTCAAACTCATTAAAATGAAAATTTATATAAAAATAATCAATTTTGAAAAAAAATGAACAATGTAGTGCAAATGAACTTTTAGAAGAAAAAAGAACGACTCTTAGCCATTATTAAATTCATCATATTCTTGAAAATGTAGCTCAATTTTATTCCCAACACGCTCAGATATTTTCACCACCAAAAGAACCAATGAGAAATGGTGTTTGACCGAGTAAAATGGAAACTCAAATAAAAATAATAATATTTGCTAAAAACCAAACAGGTTAATGAAAATGAACAAACAATATTAAACTTTGGCCTTAGAAGCCGAACAACAAAATAATCAAATTGGGTAGACAAGTAAATCATAATAAGAAACTATAGAACGTTGAAAACAAGGTCTTGACCATTATGTTCTTGAATTTTTAACTCTATCTTGTTCCCCACGCATTCAAATATTTACATAGAACAATGTAGTCAGACTCGTTTGGTTGGAAAGTTTGTTGAGGGCGCGGGTAACTAAATGAGCTAAACTATCAAGAACATGAATGATGAAGTAATGGCTAAGAATGTTAGAATTCGATAGAATCAATCAAATTTACGAAAAATAAAAATCATTCAAACCAAGATAACCAAAAAATTGAAAAGGATAAACAAATACATAATAACTTAATTTTCTTCTTGATAATATAGCTCAATTTTGTTCCCCTCGCGCAGAAATATTATCAGAACCAAAAACAAGCCAATAAACAATGGTGTCAAACATAGAAAAATCAAAAATTAAACAAAAGTAAAAAACGTTTAAGCCTAGGTCTTAGAAGACAAATGATTTAAAATTAACTCAAATTGGGTAAACAAATACATAACAATAAGAAATATAATACAGAGCCTTAGCCATTACTTCATCATTCATGTTCTTGATAGTTTAGCTCATTTAGTTACCCGCGCCCTCAACAAACTTTCCAACCAAACGAACAAACTAACGAACAATGGACTCAGACTCATTATAATGAAATAAAAATCAACCAGGTTAGTATAATGAAAAATACTTAAAAAAAAGCTAAAAGTTGGTAAAAAAAATATATTATAATAACAATGTATTAGAAAACAGAACCAAAAACAAAAAAATTAAGTCTTAGCCATTCAATTCATCGTGTTGTTAACGCGCTTATATATTTTCATGGCCAAAAGAACCGATGAACAATAGTGTTAGACCGAGTAAAATGGAAAAAAAATCATATTCAGTAAAACCAATCATGTTAATGAAAATGAACAAAAAACTATTTAGCTTTGATCTTAAAAGCCAAAGAAATTAAAAAAAACAAACCAAAAAACTCAAATTGGGTAAACAAGTAAACCATAATAAGAAACTACAGAACGTTAAAAACAAAGTGTTCACCATTAAAATTCATCATGTTCTTGATAATTTAGCTTTATATTGTTCCCCACGCATTCAAATATTTACAAAATAGTAAGAACAAACTAATGAACAATGGAATTAGAAGCCAAAAACTAGAAAACATAAAAATGGGTAAACAAGTATAGGAATAGAAAAAATAATTCTTAGTAAAATAAATACAACATTTCATCAAATTTATTCACAATCCAGTTCTTCATGACTAAAAGAAGCATGTGTGTGTTTTTTGATCTTGGTGCAGTTTGGAACACAGCAAAGGTTGAAGCAGGTTCAAATGTTGCTATTTTTAATTTTTGTCTTGGAACATTTGGGCTTGAAGCAGGATTTTTTTTATTAGTTCTGGATTACAGCAAAAACCTTTGGTGTAACTGACAGATGGATGTATTGACTATAGTTTTGAGTGCATCGGGAACGTTTCTATTAATCAGGCTGCTTTAAAATACTGTCACAAGGTGAAATGTTGGGAAAAAAAACCCGAATGTCATAAAATAGCAATTTAGTTTAAAGTCTGTGGTCATTTTGTTAATTATAACTTTGTAAGGTTTGTTTTTTTGAAATTACAGGGGTGGGGAACATCGGTTATTGTGGGTGTTACAGCATCGGGTCAAGAGATATCAACCCGCCCATTTCAGTTGGTTACTGGTCGTGTTTGGAAAGGGACAACTTTTGGTGAGTTTAATTGTCGATCACAAGTGCATCAACTTGTTCATAAGTATATCAATTAGGTATTAACCAAATTAAAACCCTATTTTAAGTGATAGATTTTGCTTACATTTTGTATTTTTATGCTACACGAAATTAAGATTTATTAGTATATAACACACAATTTGACACTTGAGGAGATCAACAAGGCATTTGATTTGTTTAACAGCTGGCGGGGATTGTTTGCGTTGTGTGCTTCATGTTTGAAATGAGCCCAGTTAGAATTTGGGTGCGGTTTATCAGAAACTATCAAATGATTGCAATAAAATCTTCATTAAGTATAGAGTTTTGGTTCTATGGTTCATTGTTTACGATCCGGAACCGAACACACCACTATCAAATTGTGTTGTACGCGAGCTACTCGAGTGTCCCATGTGCCTAAACAGAATATGCCCACTCATGAAAATGTATAACTGTACAAAATTTGTTTGCTGGAAAATATAGTTTTTGGGTACCCGCCGCCGCATTGCGCGGGTTTTAACATAGTTAACCTATAACTTATGTATGACATGCTCTAGAATCCTTGGTCATTGAATTGATTATTGTTATTCAAATTTAGTAATATTTGAAGATACGATAAGGGAAAGAAATAATATTATATATTTAAGATATTTACTCACTATCTAATCAACTCCTAGCTTTTCATTTGCCTGCAACTCTTACACACTCCATAATTTAGGACTTCAAGATTCATGTAAACGAATCAAATACGGAGGTTTTAGGTTTGATTACAGACTCATGAACTTATACTTTAACTTGTATGCTAGCTAGCTTATTAGGGATTATGCACTAAATTATATAATTCTGTTTCATGGATTTGAAAAACAAGTAAACTTGAATGTACATGGATTTGTACTAAACGCCTTACCTTTATAAAATCATGTTCAAATGGTTTTACGCACCGATCATGTGCAAATTGTGTTTTATAGAGTTAAAACAGTTTACAAAAGAGTTTGAGCACTAAGCATGCGCAAATTTAGTTACATGGTTTTTAAATGGTATTTGAAGTTATTTTATTATATAAATTGTACCAGTAAACATTTTGATGAAAATTAAGGATTTATAGAGTCATAATACCTGTGAACTCACCAACCTTTGTGTTGACATTTATTTTAATATGTTTTCTCGGGAAATAAAAGTTGAAGTTTCATTAACATATTCAAACGCATTCGGATTACCATTTTGAAGAAAATCTTTATTTATAAAAAAATGTTACTTTTGATTGGAAATGTTAACTATTGGTAATCCATTTTGATTCGCGTTAATTTACTATACTCGATAGTTGTGATTAGTAATGTGAAGTCGCACGCCCGCTCATCCGCAAAACCAGTTTTGGTGGGGTGTGACAATTGTGTACTCCAAACGTTTGCTCACCAGATATATGACCAACGACTGATGCACCCAAGACTTCTTGCAACCACGATTGCCCAGTTTATTTCCCGCCCCGACCTCTATCGTAACTATATGGGGAGTCGTATGTCTTGGGGTCGATACCATAACTTCGTTAGAAATATGTCATTGTAAGTTTAGATTGTCGAAAATATCTTACATACCTCAGTTTTAGTTATTGGGTATCGAATGTTTTAAATTGAGTATTGTTACAAAATAATTTGCAGAGACGGGACATGAGTTACACCAGTGGTTACCCAAGCTATAGTGGATGCAGGTAGTGTTTCTTTTTTATTTTATGTTTTCTACATTTTTTATTATAATATAATTGTGTTTTAAGTTTTGAGATAAATTTTTGTTAGTATGGAATGAAGGTGGTAGAAATGACTCCTTACCGTGAAAGTTGTATACAAGAGTTCATTCGTATTGATCAACTTTCAAGAAAGGTATTAGGATTAATATATTTTTATATTATTTACTTTTATTTTACTTCATTTTTTGTTTTGTTTTGTTTTGTTTTTTGCAGTGGTATACTTCTGCTCAACAACCACACATATGGTTGTAATGAGGCCGATTCGAGAATGTCCTCCAAACTTGGTTAGAAACTAGCAATTGTTATTAAAATTTGGTGTTTACATAGAGATAAATGATGATATGGTTGTGGATATGCCTCTAATGAAGATAGAGGCAAAAATGAAAGATAGAGTAGATGAAGGTGACACTAGAACCTTAACATCAAAAGGCCAAACCGGGCGTGGCCCGACTTTTCAGATATTATCTGGGGTTGCATATTGGGATTTGCTAGAGAAAAAGGTAATCAACGTTACCAAAATCACACACACAACTAGAACCAGAGTGGAAACCACACTGGAAACCACTACAACCACTATAACCAAAACCATAATAACAGATAGTGGGAAACGCATATCCATAACAACAGTCACAACTGCTGACACAACCCCTGGTATGAAGAAAGAAACAGAAACCACCGCTGGTCGTGAGGGTTATTTACATAGAGATGAATGAAGATATGGTTGGGGATATGCATGTAATGAAGATAGATGCGAACATGAAAGATAGAGTAGATGAAGGTCATACTAGAACCTTAATATCAATAAGCCAAACCGGGCGTGATCTGGCTTTTCAGAGATTATCTGGGATGCATATTGGGATTTGTTAGAGAAAAAAGTAATCAACGTTACTAAAATCACAACCAGAACCAGAGTGGAAACCACTGCAACCACCATAACCAAAAACTTAATCACAGATAGTGGGAAACGCAGATCATAACTACAGTCACAACTGCTGACACAACCCCTGAGATGAAGAAAGAAGCGGAAACCACCGCTGGTTGTGAGGGTTAATTTTGATGATGATGGAGAAGTTGATCGTGCTACTGCTGTTAAAGCTTGTTTTGTTGTTGCTGTTGCTAAGGATAATGTTGCTCTTGCTGCTGTTGCTAATGCTGATCTTGCTACTCTTATGCCTGACATACATGTATCATTGAAGATGTCAAATATTTGTGTTTCCGAATTCAATGTATTAATTCAGGCCCTAGCTAAATAGGCTAAAAGAAACCAGGTCATCATAATTAATTAAGGTAATGAGCTTGAACCAAATCAAAAGTATAAAGTTTATATTTTACTAGCCTTTAACCCGTTGGTTGGTATTAAGACCAATTATTATTTTATTAATGAATTAAAAACAGTTAATAAATTAATTTCTACAATATCTTATTATATGACATGGTTGTTGATATTAACTTTTCCTTTCTCAATCTATACTATTTCTTCTCTATTCAAGATTACACTATCGCAAAAATTATCCAACTCCGTATGCAATTCAAAATTTGAATGCTTCAAGTAAAATGGATAGAAAATCAATCAACCCGACCTGACCCGACTGATATTTGAGAATCATATATTGCTTTCACTTTTAGCGGATTCAATCATGAGAGTTCTTGGAACGAGCCACGACATTATGGGACTATGAAACCCGTAATGTATAAGGGACTATCGGGGATTATCCGAGAAAGAAGTTTGGAAATTGCTATTCAAAAAAGAAATCAACATTACCAAAATCACACCCACAACCAAAACCAAAATCAGAACCACACTCACAACCACTATAACAACCATAACCATAACCACATATAGTGGCGAAACCAAACCATAACCGCATTCACAACTGCTGACACAACCCCTCAGATAAAAAAGAAGCAAAAACCGACGCTAGTCGTGAGGGTTATTTTGATGATTATGAGGATGTTGATGATTATGATGATGTTGCTGCTGCTGACTGGCCTGACCCCACAATGACAATCGGATGAAGAAAGAAGGAACAACAACCGGAAGCATGCTCCTAATGGTGTCTGTTTTCAATGTATCTTTATCTTTAATAAAAGAAAGCATTTCAATGTATCTTTATCTTTAATAAAAGAAAGCATTCCACGTCATCTAATCCAGGTCACTATTGCCACGTCAACAATGCCACATCATAATTCACTAATATTAAATATATAAATTTAAAATTTCCGCAATGATCCTAAAGTTCAGGATATATATGAAGATTAAATATATTTCCTTTTAATGGTTTTGAAAATAGTATACATATCTCGATTTACAAATATAATTTGGTTTATAAATTAACTAGGTTCTGACCCGTGAAAAATCACGGATGGTCATAAGTTTTGCTCAACGTAACTATTATAGAATTCAAATATTATTTTTAATTGCATAATTATTACATATACGATTAGAAAATATATAATGCTTCTAAAATGCAAATTTGGGAATTGGAGCTTACAAATTATATGAACATGAGAAGATATAAGATTATCTTTACTAATAATAAAGTATTTAGGCTTACCACTAATGGAAGGTCTTAATTTCCCCTTTCTACTTTGGGAAATGTCTTAACACTTAAGACACCATAATTTTAAAACGCGGTTTACGGGAATCGAACCCGTGACCATTTGGGAGTTAGGTGTGCGTGTTAACCACTTCAGCTACTTGTTGCGTTTGCTTTATTGCAAATGCTATTTCATATAACCTTTACGATTGTTACAACCCACCACAATCTTTATTTTTTTTAACCGGCCCAAATGTCGTTTTAAAAAATCCCACCAATTTAATTACGAATGTGATAATCATTAGTGAATTTTTAATTCAATATGTAATTATAATTCAAATTTTGTGTATATAATGTGATAATTTGATTATTTAAACCATTATTACAAATGTGATAATCATTAATGAACTAACACGTAATTATATTTCAAATTATCTATGGCAAAGATTATGGTCTAATATTTAATTTAAATTTATGTAATTTTCAAAATTTTAAATTATAAATTCTGTGGCTCTATGGATGCCATGTGGCAGTGGAGGGCTTAGAAAATGTCACATGGATTTCAAAAAACTTCTTTTATTATAATAGATAGATAGATAGGTTATAGATTATGACACGTGAAAAATCACGGATTGTCATAATTTTTCTGAACATAACTTTTATACAATAGAAATATTTTTTTATATATAAGTATATGATATAAAATATGTAAGAATATAAAATATTAAATAAGAAATTATATACTTCCTCCGATTCAAAATAAGTGATACACTTTCCTTTTTGGGGTGATTCAAAATAAGTGATACACTTTGAAAAAATTACCTTATTTAGCAAAAAATGGTGGTACCCTCACTTACTAACTATCCACTTTAATAAAGTGAAATGACCCATTTACCCTTAATTTTTACTTTTAAACATCATTAACCTCACTTTATTCAAAAAGTGTGGGACCCCTTACTCACTAACCATCCAATTAATCTAATTTATCATCATTATAATCTTTTGCCTCAAAAACCGTAAAACCTAAAGTGTATCACTTATTTTGAATCGGAGGAAGTAATATTTTTATAAGGTATTTAATTTATTGAATAGTTGATAATGTTATAGACTGATTATATGCTATATTGGAATAATAATATTAAAAATCTTCTCCTATATATGAGCCTACATTTGATTTTTGCATGACAACTCATCAGTTTGAAGCTCTACCATTGGTCCAATATGCCACGTGGAATTGTATCATTGGTCCGTTCTTATCTCTACCTATAATTTAATTATAGTAATTTTTGTAAATCCATCAACTTCGTTTTTTGATTATAACTTTGTTTTTCCTTTGTAAACAAAAAATTTTAAAAATGTCAAAGTTCTTAAAATTAAATTTTCTACATGTAACGCCCTAAAAATTATTGTAATTGAATTATTCACCTTTTGTTAAATAAATTATGTGATCTTGATTTATTTGAGATTTATATGTCCTGTGTGCGTTTATGTGTATTTAATTCGAGCAAATTAAATACGTTGTGAGTCAGTAAATGACAAGAGTGACATTTAATTCGAGTTAATTAATCATGAGGATTAATTAATAATAGCTAAAGTGCTAGTAAATTATTGTGTAATAAATTTCGAACTAATTAAGAGTATTGTGACATTCGATCCCGAGGCCGGCCAAAGGCCAAGGCCGAGACCCAAGTGCGATTTTCTTGTTTTGATTAATATCGAGTCGCCCCTTTAGCTGATCAAGTGGAGTTAATTGTTAAAGGTCGTTTTAGCCAAGTAAGTAAGAAGGCCGAGCACCCCAATTTGTTGGTGTTTAGTTCGTGTAAGGGGATGTAGAAAGCCCGTGTTTATTCACAGCTCAAAGAAATAAATGGGCCCCCTATATTGCTGAGTGGAGGACTGGCCAAGGGGGAGAGCATGGGGCTCGGTTGATATTTGTGTTATTTAGGCCCGAGTAGTGATTTAAGTTCGGGCTTGAGGCCCTAGACTCTCTAGACGTCATTTGTTGTAAAATAAGGTTGATCATCCTTTTTCCTTCACCCTAAAAGTGCCGACATTTTTCCTTTCTCCCATTATTTCGATCGGCAGCTCATGAGAATCTTCATCATCGTGTTTTCTTCCAACATTCGAAGCAAGCAGCCAAGCGTAAAAAGAGAATTGAAAAAGGGGGTCGTCGGATTCTTATTAAGCTGTGGAAATCCATGAAGTAGGAGAAGTCTAGGGAGAAACCAAGGCCAAGGCAATTAAATTGCTGCACCTTTTATTTGATCAATGCATGTGCAAAGACTCTAAGCCACCGGGTAACTAATTGGAATGGTGGTCGGTTGTGGATAAGCTTTCGGAAGTCAGCAGCCATGGGGTAATTTTGGTGCAACCAATTATTGATTGAAATATTGAAATGATAGTCGGTGGAATTTTTTTTAGTCAAAGCAGCTCACTACTTTAATTCCTTTGGGTCTGGCGAGGCAGCAAGCATCATCTTCATATTATTACTTAACTGGGAATTAAGCAAGTTGTTCGTTGAGGGAATTGCCATTCGAAGTTTGAGCAGATCCAAGCCGCAATCAGGATCAAGTCGGGAAGGATTCTGTTATATATGATGGGTGATTAATCGGGTAATCGGGTTCAAGCATGTGAAACTTCTGCTCCTCGGTTGTGGCTGCTAAATTTTTGTTTTCTTATTGGTTGCGGGATGCCGACCAGAAGTTAGAGGATGAGGGTGAACGAATCAAGCCTGTCGGTTTTTTTTTATCGAGCTAAACCGCATCCCGTGTCTTCATTCGGTAGTTTAATCCTCCTTTTTTTTTTTTTTTATTCTATGATTTACTGATGTTGTTTTTATCGTACCTTTAATCCGCAGCTAATGTAGGCTTCGAGCACAAGAGTACCGAGCTATTGAGGGCTCGGGTTTGTGCTTGTGTTATATTGTTGGTTTCCTTCCGTTTATCGAGTTATAGTTATCGTTCCCGTTTTTCTTTTGGTTATCGAGCCTAGGATAATCTATTTTTGATGTCATTCATATTTGATTCAGCTTGTCGTAGTCGGGTTTTAATAACTGAATTTTGATGGTTTCGGTTTGAGGTTTGGGTAAAGATCACGAGATTATAATCTAAACATTTTATTAAACGAAAACCGGAAACCGAACCCGTAGGGTTCTTGCTTTCCTAAACCGAAAGGGTTTTTTTTAAAAAAAAGAAGAGAGTTAAATTATATTTTTATCAACCACTGAGTTAAAAATGGGTTTCGGGGCTGTTGGGAGCCTCGGGAATTAACGGGTTGATGTCGGGATTGTTAAAACGAGTTTTAAACACAATTGAGTTTTTGGGCAGAATCTCTCCCCTCTATTCGGGTCTATTTTTATCACTTAAAATACGTTTCTGGATTTTTTGCCCATGCGGGTCTCTAGTTTTCCGAGTCCTCTTTCTCTTGCCACTGACGGCTTGTTAGTTTGATTTACAGTTTAAAAGATATCCCGGTTTTCGTAAATTGTCGCAAGAGATTTCGCTGTTCAGCTATTCTGTCTTGTGAGCATGTTTCGAGCCCTTTCTGTTTGGATTTAGCTTCCGAGGTCTTCTGTCAAATTTTAGTCCTCTGGGTCATTTAGCTACTGTGAAAATTTGAATAAAACTAGTGTGCGGTTTGAGAGTTATAGCCGTTCCCGCGAAAGTGCTGTGTGCTGTTTAGTTTCTGCTCAAACAACCTTTGAGTCTAATCCTAACCCGAGCTTCCTTGTACCTTGTAGGACCTTCTAGGACCTGTTAGAGACGCTCTTCTGTACCGAGGAAATTTAGGAGCATACGTCTATTCGAGGTGGGTAATCTCACTATAAACTTGTACTTACTTTCGATTCATGATTTTGTGCTATGTGTTGTGAATTGTCTTGTTGATTGAGCTTGAGTATTGATTGGGTGATTTATTTGAGTTATATGTGATTTGAGTTATCTGGAGCCTGAGTTATCTGAGTTTTGAGTTCTTGAGTTAAAACATTAAACATAATATACTTGAGTTGTCTTGGCACCGAAGAGTACTGGTGCCAGACGTTTTGACTCAACACCGAAGAGTACAGGTGTTGAGCCTTGAGTTGTGTGAGGCGGGTCGAGGTTGATCTCTCGTCCCAAGTCATACAAGCGCGCTATATAAATTTAAAATCTGAGAAATAAATTTGAGTAATTGAGAATTGAGTAGAGTCTCTAGGGATCACTTATGTGACTTTAGTTGTTTGTATTTATTTGTTTATTTTGATATTATTCACTCAGCGGTGGCTGACCCCAATCACTCCCTCCCATTTTTGCAGGTACTAGTATTGGCAAAGAGAAGGTCAATGGTTGATGAGCTGCGTTTCTATTTTTATATTTATGGATTTGGATTAAAACATTTATTTCGAGTCAAACATGTTTTGTTTTTAAAACATTCAATTATTCCGCATTTAAACCACGAGACGGTTTTATATTTTAACTTATGAGTTGGGACCTTTGAGTTACTTGTACTCTTGGGGGAAATTGGTTTATTTTATTATTTAAAAAAATTTAAATTTCCTCTGATTTTTGGGATGTTACAAGTTGGTATCAGAGCTTTGGCTTGAGAGAATTGGGTTCACAAGCCGTGAATTCCAAACTCAAGTCTAAGCACGAGTTTTCAAAATGTGTTTTTCAAAAGTGTTTGTTTTTAAAATGAGTCCAAATCCAAATCGAGAAGCAGCGCATCACGACGACCTTATGCCTCTAGTACTTATTTATGAGCTATTTAGTTTATTAAAAACGTCGCGAGTGACATTGATTACTAAGAGAATAAAAGATAATTAACTCGAGATAAGCGTAAATTGTACGACTATATATGTATATATACTACATGAACTGTTGTGAACTACTTGTTATGTGGATGGTATGAGGATGGGAGAGCGTGGAATTTTTGAAACTGGCTCGAAACCATGACAGGGGTAGGTGCGGATAATAATAGAGGGCCCCTATTATTATACGCACAGGACTCGTGCCTAGGTTTCGAAAAGGATTCAAGGAGACCATTGGTCAAGCATCTAATCATGAAAACCCTCAAGTATTATATATAAGTAAATAATAAAATCACTAAAAGAGATTTATGAGAAAAACAGTGTTACCGATCGAATAAGAGGATCATTAAACACGAATTCATAAAGAGTTATCAAAACATATTAAGAGAGAGAGACAATATATCAAATTGGGTTGAATTCGTTGAATGATTTAATTGAGTTATTAATACCTCGAGAACGATTGAGCAATCGTTAAAGCAAAATAAGCGAAAAGATAAGAAAAATGTTAAGTTCAAATATATGAGTAGATGGGATGAAAACATCACTAAATCGAGGTTTATGAGAAAATAATAAATAATAAATAAGAGATCATTAATGTAAGTTGATAAGGAGTTATCCAAACAAATCAAGTGAAAGTTATTAAACCAAATTAAATGAGAATCACTAATGGTAAATTGTTAAAGTGAGTAATATTAATTGGTTAAAAACCTAAGATAATAATTTAGGAATAATGATTAAGAATAATTTAATTCGTATAATTGAGAAGTCATTAAAATTACAAGAAAAATTTATAAAGCAAGAACGATTGGACAATTATCCAAAAACGAATCAAATAGGAAGATTTTAATTATGCATAATCATTAAATTGAGTAAAGGAGAAACTATGAGTAAACACATTAATGAAGTCATGAGAGGTAATGCAAAATGAGTAAAAGATTTGTGAATTGAGAAATTTTATGCGAAGATTTATGGAGTTAATTGTACATTTATGTAACTGATGGGAGAAACATCGAATATATGAAATAAATGAGGATTTTATTTAATAACAAAATTGTTATATGGTAATAATAATACCAAACACGCTATGATAATTTAATACTCAGATTTGATCAAGAGATAATCGATGTGTAACACGAAATAACAAATTATGGTACTAATACATATAATAAGTTTGACTTATGAGGAGTCATAAAATGAATAGTTGTTAATGAGAAATAAATTATGACACTATTAAAGGGTAATAAATTATAATCGAGGAAATCTAATAAGGATTTGAGAACCCATGAGGAGGCTAATGAGAAAGCTAACAACAATTATGAGTAATAAAATATAAAATATTTTTATATATAAGCGATAAAATCTAATGGGTAAGGGTGTGAGAAGGGCGTAAAAAGTATACGTTGGGACCGACTCACACCTGTGCACGAGAGTTTGATTATGGACTAATTAAATGAAACCTTAAAGTATATAATCAAAATGAGAATCAACAAACCGAACTATCGAGTGTTCGTAACGAGTTCTTTGAGATTTTGAGTGCCACTTCTAAACTCGGGGACGAGTTTTCTCCAAGTGGAGTTGAGTAGGGGTAAATTAAGAGAATTACCAAGAGAAATTTTTTTGTTGTGTGATTTTTATAATTGCTATGAGCATACATGTCTATATAATTGGCTAGAGAGTTTATCCGAGTAACTTTTAAATTGAGAGACTATTCCTATGAGAATATAATGAGATAATAAGAGATTATTATAGTATGAAAATTTATTATGAGTTATTCCAAATCGAGTAATGAGAATGTTATCGATGAGTGGTCATGAGAAGATCGCCATAATAAATTATGAGGAAAATTTATTATTACTGAGAAACTATCGAACTGTAAAAAAAACTAATAAATCAAGTTAAATGAATAAATTTTGAAGATGAACCAAATGACAAAACTTTATTTATGATCAAATATTAAATTGAAACTAAGGGGAATATCGAGTTAAATTATTAAATTAAATGTCGTCAAACATTATAATATGTTGAGTAATCATTAAATCGAGAATAGTTATTAAAATGAACAAACGAGAAAAATATAAGTCTATCAAACAATAAAAATTTATTAAAATACTATGAGTTTTTAAATCGAGAAAGCATCAAACATATAAAGTAATGGTAATTTTTTTTTTGTTGAGGATGAGAATTAAGTGAGTAATTAAATATAGGGGGATTAATGAGGTAAGTAATTGACGAATTAATTAACCGAGTAAAGAGAAAAAAAAAACATTAAGTTGAGATGTTTGAAACTTAAAAATAACATGAGATTTATAAGTGAACAGTTAGTCAGATTGATCAAGAGACAAATTAAAACGAGAGCAAAGCGAGAAGTTAATTAACGAACTAAATTATAAAATCATTACATGGTTTGATGAGTATCATTAAAATGAGTTGAATGAGCAATATTAAAAGAGTCAGCGAGAACTTGTTAAATACAAGTTAACAAGAGCATTAATAGCGCAGATTAAAAGAGAAATTATTTGTTTGAGTAGTCAAATTTGATCACGTGAAAAATCGTAAAAGCGAGTAAATGTATACATTGTGTTGACTAGTGAGAATTCATTAAACGAGATTGGAGTTTAAATTGATAATATAAGCTTGCGATGAGTTAAAAACAAGTTGTAGAGATTTGAGGTGAGTGCATTCGAGTATATGCAGATTGAGTAAAAGGCATGAGTGGCCTACTATATGGGGTTTATGTGTGATAAAATACATTTATGTGAATTATGTACTTTTGGTGTGGTGATTTATAGTGGTGCGAACCGCAAAATTGTTTATTTTGCTTTATAACAAACTGATATCTCATAGAGCAGAGAACCTTGAGATATCATTCTTGGCGGAGATTGATAATAATAAAATTTTTCTGGTGTAAATTATGTAAAAGTAATACCGTGTTAGAACTGTGCTGGAAATTTTTTTTTCCCAAAAAAAAAAAAAAAAAAAAAAAAACTTATTTTATCGCCATGAGAGGGCCGAGTATGATTGCGAGCACGAGATGGACGGCCGAGTAATACGCTGATATCATCTGTCGCCACAAACGAAACCGTAACAAATCTCCAAGTGGAGTTGAATCGGAGATTCAACGCAACGTTAACCGCTGAGTGTAGGAACCGAGTTCAGCTGCGAAAGCAAGAAAACACCTTCAGCCATATATCGTGGGCAAATTTTTTTTTTTTTTTTTTTTTTTGTATATTTTATCGACATCCTTTGTATCGTTAAACCGAAATCCGTAGAGAGCTTTCCATTTTTTTTCTCTTTTGGCCTTATCTTGTTGCGTCATTAGAGACGGAAGATTTATGTGATGTCAGCAGCTGCGAGACCCGGAGTTCATTTTGATCGAGTAGGTCAACCCTGACGAGTTTCTTTCATTCATAACCTTATTGATTTTCTTTATTGCGGGCATGTGTCACTGACGAGCCTGATCCTGAGATGCGCGATTGCTACCCTACGTATCTACCGACCGATGACTTCGGGGACGAAGTCTATTTCAAGTGGAGTTGAGTTGTAACGCCCTAAAAATTATTGTAATTGAATTATTCACCTTTTGTTAAATAAATTATGTGATCTTGATTTATTTGAGATTTATATGTCCTGTGTGCGTTTATGTGTATTTAATTCGAGCAAATTAAATACGTTGTGAGTCAGTAAATGACAAGAGTGACATTTAATTCGAGTTAATTAATCATGAGGATTAATTAATAATAGCTAAAGTGCTAGTAAATTATTGTGTAATAAATTTCGAACTAATTAAGAGTATTGTGACATTCGATCCCGAGGCCGGCCAAAGGCCAAGGCCGAGACCCAAGTGCGATTTTCTTGTTTTGATTAATATCGAGTCGCCCCTTTAGCTGATCAAGTGGAGTTAATTGTTAAAGGTCGTTTTAGCCAAGTAAGTAAGAAGGCCGAGTACCCCAATTTGTTGGTGTTTAGTTCGTGTAAGGGGATGTAGAAAGCCCGTGTTTATTCACAGCTCAAAGAAATAAATGGGCCCCCTATATTGCTGAGTGGAGGACTGGCCAAGGGGGAGAGCATGGGGCTCGGTTGATATTTGTGTTATTTAGGCCCGAGTAGTGATTTAAGTTCGGGCTTGAGGCCCTAGACTCTCTAGACGTCATTTGTTGTAAAATAAGGTTGATCATCCTTTTTCCTTCACCCTAAAAGTGCCGACATTTTTCCTTTCTCCCATTATTTCGATCTGCAGCTCATGAGAATCTTCATCATCGTGTTTTCTTCCAACATTCGAAGCAAGCAGCCAAGCGTAAAAAGAGAATTGAAAAAGGGGGTCGTCGGATTCTTATTAAGCTGTGGAAATCCATGAAGTAGGAGAAGTCTAGGGAGAAACCAAGGCCAAGGCAATTAAATTGCTGCACCTTTTATTTGATCAATGCATGTGCAAAGACTCTAAGCCACCGGGTAACTAATTGGAATGGTGGTCGGTTGTGGATAAGCTTTCGGAAGTCAGCAGCCATGGGGTAATTTTGGTGCAACCAATTATTGATTGAAATATTGAAATGATAGTCGGTGGAATTTTTTTTAGTCAAAGCAGCTCACTACTTTAATTCCTTTGGGTCTGGCGAGGCAGCAAGCATCATCTTCATATTATTACTTAACTGGGAATTAAGCAAGTTGTTCGTTGAGGGAATTGCCATTCGAAGTTTGAGCAGATCCAAGCCGCAATCAGGATCAAGTCGGGAAGGATTCTGTTATATATGATGGGTGATTAATCGGGTAATCGGGTTCAAGCATGTGAAACTTCTGCTCCTCGGTTGTGGCTGCTAAATTTTTGTTTTCTTATTGGTTGCGGGATGCCGACCAGAAGTTAGAGGATGAGGGTGAACGAATCAAGCCTGTCGGTTTTTTTTTATCGAGCTAAACCGCATCCCGTGTCTTCATTCGGTAGTTTAATCCTCCTTTTTTTTTTTTTTTTTATTCTATGATTTACTGATGTTGTTTTTATCGTACCTTTAATCCGCAGCTAATGTAGGCTTCGAGCACAAGAGTACCGAGCTATTGAGGGCTCGGGTTTGTGCTTGTGTTATATTGTTGGTTTCCTTCCGTTTATCAAGTTATAGTTATCGTTCCCGTTTTTCTTTTGGTTATCGAGCCTAGGATAATCTATTTTTGATGTCATTCATATTTGATTCAGCTTGTCGTAGTCGGTTTTTAATAACTGAATTTTGATGGTTTCGGTTTGAGGTTTGGGTAAAGATCACGAGATTATAATCTAAACATTTTATTAAACGAAAACCGGAAACCGAACCCGTAGGGTTCTTGCTTTCCTAAACCGAAAGGGTTTTTTTTAAAAAAAAGAAGAGAGTTAAATTATATTTTTATCAACCACTGAGTTAAAAATGGTTTTCGGGGCTGTTGGGAGCCTCGGGAATTAACGGGTTGATGTCGGGATTGTTAAAACGAGTTTTAAACACAATTGAGTTTTTGGGCAGAATCTCTCCCCTCTATTCGGGTCTATTTTTATCATTTAAAATACGTTTCTGGATTTTTTGCCCATGCGGGTCTCTAGTTTTCCGAGTCCTCTTTCTCTTGCCACTGACGGCTTGTTAGTTTGATTTACAGTTTAAAAGATATCCCGGTTTTCGTAAATTGTCGCAAGAGATTTCGCTGTTCAGCTATTCTGTCTTGTGAGCATGTTTCGAGCCCTTTCTGTTTGGATTTAGCTTCCGAGGTCTTCTGTCAAATTTTAGTCCTCTGGGTCATTTAGCTACTGTGAAAATTTGAATAAAAACTAGTGTGCGGTTTGAGAGTTATAGCCATTCCCGCGAAAGTGCTGTGTGCTGTTTAGTTTCTGCTCAAACAACCTTTGAGTCTAATCCTAACCCGAGCTTCCTTGTACCTTGTAGGACCTTCTAGGACCTGTTAGAGACGCTCTTCTGTACCGAGGAAATTTAGGAGCATACGTCTATTCGAGGTGGGTAATCTCACTATAAACTTGTACTTACTTTCGATTCATGATTTTGTGCTATGTGTTGTGAATTGTCTTGTTGATTGAGCTTGAGTATTGATTGGGTGATTTATTTGAGTTATATGTGATTTGAGTTATCTGGAGCCTGAGTTATCTGAGTTTTGAGTTCTTGAGTTAAAACATTAAACATAATATACTTGAGTTGTCTTGGCACCGAAGAGTACTGGTGCCAGACGTTTTGACTCAACACCGAAGAGTACAGGTGTTGAGCCTTGAGTTGTGTGAGGCGGGTCGAGGTTGATCTCTCGTCCCAAGTCATACAAGCGCGCTATATAAATTTAAAATCTGAGAAATAAATTTGAGTAATTGAGAATTGAGTAGATTCTCTAGGGATCACTTATGTGACTTTAGTTGTTTGTATTTATTTGTTTATTTTGATATTATTCACTCAGCGGTGGCTGACCCCAATCACTCCCTCCCATTTTTGCAGGTACTAGTATTGGCAAAGAGAAGGTCAATGGTTGATGAGCTGCGTTTCTATTTTTATATTTATGGATTTGGATTAAAACATTTATTTCGAGTCAAACATGTTTTGTTTTTAAAACATTCAATTATTCCGCATTTAAACCACGAGACGGTTTTATATTTTAACTTATGAGTTGGGACCTTTGAGTTACTTGTACTCTTGGGGGAAATTGGTTTATTTTATTATTTAAATAATTTTAAATTTCCTCTGATTTTTGGGATGTTACACTACAAAATGAGTATAGTCTTGAAATTTTGAAAAACCAATGTTATGATTCAATTCAAACATACTATGAACCAAAAATTTTATTATTTAAAAATGTAATGATCTAAATTTTGTATGATCGCCCAAATATTATGTTTCTAATTAAATAAAATGAGTATTGTTTATTATTTCCTACATACAACAAAATTCAATTATTGGTTTTGAAAGTTTCAGATATCTACTCTTATTGACTGTAAATATCGGACCAAGTATATAACATTATTTATTAATTTGGTAACATTTTCATTATTATCACATAAATTTTAAGAAAGATAAATTACATTAAATATATATATATATATATATATATATATATATATATATATATATATATATATATATATATATATATATATATATATATAAAATTTCAAACCAAATTACAATCTAACACCTATATACGGAGCTAATCATGACAATTTCATGATGTCATGTCCATTCCCATCGCTTGATTGATCTTTTTGATGACGTGTGATGCTGACTGAAAGAGGCTTTTAGTCATTTCTGTGATTTCAAAATTTAAATTTGAATAGAATTTCTAAAATATATGGATGGAATTCCTATTAGAATCTTTACTATATTTAAAAAAAAAAAATTCAAGAAATTAAATGAATTTAAATCTGAATAAAATTTAAATTCAAACGATTTGATTTCTTAAAATATAGTAAAGATTTTAAGAATTTTTCAAAAATAGGAATTTCATTAAAGTTTCTAATAAATATCACAAGGCAGCCATACGGTTAATATTTCTGGAATTCAAAAGGAAATGTAAAATTTCCTCCTTTATGATATTTCCAAATTAAAATGCATTCAAAATTAATGAAAGTTAAGAGCAAGAAATAATTAAAAGTTATTTGTTGCGATCAAGATGAGACTTACATTAACTCAACAACAAATATCGTATACAAAGAAGTTTTATTTTATTTCTAAATTTTATATACCATTTGTGATATGTATCAAAACACGTTTATCATCATTTCAATAATAGATTACTATATGATTTCTTAAGTTTTTTTTTTTTGTATTTTCGTTTAATTTTTTCGAAGCATGCCCGCCCATGCGGGCGGGCTATGAAGCTAGTATATAATATCAAAGGTGAAATTATAACATTAAACAAATGATTATAATTGAAAATTGTTTAAATAAAATAAAATAATACTGAATAAAAATAAGAAATGCTCAAACAAATTTCTAAATACTTTTTTGAAAACAACATGATGGTTTATTTAATAGATCACTATTTTTATCTTCTATTAAATTAGTCAAAAAAATCTTAATTCTTTTCACTAATTCAAAAAATCAAAAAAACTAAAAAAAAATGCAATTATATAATAAATTATGTTTTGACTACTAATCAAGTCAAACAAAATACTATTTAAAGTTAAATATTAATAAAGTCTTAATTTTATTCGCTGATAAATCGATTTAAAAAAAAAGAAAAGAATAGAGAATTGTATTTTGACAACTACTCAAGTCAAACACATGTATATTATTTATAGTGAATTATGTAAAGACTATTAATAAATCTTACTTTTATTTACAAATCCAAAAAATAGAAACAATCAATAAAAATATTGATTATGTTTTGACAAGAAGTTTAATATAATTTATAGTGAATTATGTTATAACTACTAATAACATCTTACTTTTATCACTAAAAAAAAAAAAAAAAAACAATACAAATATTGAAGTGTGTTTTGACTACTACTCAAGTCAAACAAAATACTAATTAAAGTGAAATATGTTAAGATTACTAATAAAGTTTTAATTTTATTCACTAATAACACAATTAATAAATAAATAAAAAGTTATGTTTTGACTGCTACTCAAGTCAAATAAAGATTAATTATAATGTATTATATTTTTAAATGATACTTTATGAGTCTTTGGTATATCATTTGGTTGAATATTAATATTATGTTGTATTAATATTAATACAACATAATATTAATCAATCATAATTATTTTGAACTAAAGATATATATACCTAATATTAAATAAGAGATATAAATAAAATATCGTATTTTTTTATTTTTATTTTATTAGGCAATAATATTTAAAAAATTAGGTGGTCTCTTAGGATGCCATGTGGCATTAGAGGCTTTAGAAGATGTCATGTGTCATAAAAGGGTTTGTTTTATTATAATAGTAGATAGATTCCTAATAAAACCGCTCCTAAATTTTGATAAGACGATTATTCATGCATACGAAAATTAATAATTGGCACATTAGATTCTAAATTTATGAATTATTTGTTTTACAAACATTCTAAAGTTTTTGATAAGAATTAATTATTC
This sequence comes from Calendula officinalis, assembly GCA_963853835.1. Classification (NCBI taxonomy): domain Eukaryota; kingdom Viridiplantae; phylum Streptophyta; class Magnoliopsida; order Asterales; family Asteraceae; genus Calendula; species Calendula officinalis. Next base: position 71,542,365 of record OY970829.1, on the reverse strand, counting down.
CAATATTCAATTTTTCTTATTAATTTTTATATAGTTTAGTTTGGATTCCATAACAAATTTAGCATATATGTCTGTAGTGTGCACAAATGTATCTAATTGTAGCATTACTTGATCACTTTTAAGAAAACCTTTTGATTATGTTGGTTCGTCATGCATTCAAATAAATAAATGGAAAGAATTTGAATGATCAAAGAGGGTTATACATGTCAGTGTTGTCAAACACACTATATGGTAATATTTTCGACACGCTTGTTTATGAATATGTTTGATTTAAGTTACACTTTATCTCTAATGGGTCAAATGGGTAAAATATAATAGAGTTAATTACACGAATGGTCCTTTAACTTTATATCAAATTTCACTAATGGTCCTTTAGTTTCAAAAATTACACCGATGGTCCTTATTTTTGAAACTTATTTCACCGATAGTCCTTTAGGCTTAACGGTGTTAAATTTTTATGTTAAGTTTCCCATGTGAGATGCACATGAGGGCATTATAGTCTTTTCCCATTTCACTTTTTGCAAAAAAAAAATAAAAAACAAGCTTATTTACAACTTTTAAGGCAAAAAGTACCACATCACTTGCACACACTCACACCCATGTGCATCTCACATGAGAGACTTAACAGAAAAATTTAACACTGTTAAGCCTAAAGGAATATCGGTGAAATAAGTTTCAAAAATAAGGACCATCGGTGTAATTTTTGAAACTAAAGGACCATTGGTGAAATTTGGTATAAAGTTAAAGGACCATTCGTGTAATTAACTCAATATAATAAAACTATCTTTACAAGGAACGAGAAAAATATAGTTCATATTTTCAGTGCTTGGAGAAGCTTAAAACCTACTCAAGTTCTTCAAAATCTTTCAAATTAATTGTAGCTTCATTCCAAGTAGTAATCTTTCTTATTTGTTATTCAATATTAGTTCTATGCAACAGGAGGAGCAGTAAGGTTTTCAGTACTTTGGGAGCAACTTGGAGGAAACAATCACTTTATAATTATTTTATTGTAATTTACTTGATACCAAAACATAATTATTTTTGTCTCTTTTTGCTTCCACCAACAAATTAGCGTATCGTCTGTAGGTTGAGTACTTTTTGGTTGGATTGAATCAGAACATTTTATGTTTAGTATCATTATAAATAAGCAGAGTTTCAAATATAATTATAGAAATTAAATTATTCAACTATGATTTAGAATTTTTTTAATAAAATGATATTGATAGAGGTTTTATGCATTAAGAATACACTCTGGGCTACTTTTACTATAAATAAAGTGTTATTAAGGAACTAAAAATTTAAGAAAGTATTAAAAAAATATCTTCTAATTTATCACGGGTTATATACTAGTATTTAATAAAAGATGTGATGAATTGTGTTTTGTTTTCATTTCGAAGTTTGTTCAATTAAGATGCTTTAAGTTTTATCTTCTAAACATCTGGTGATTATTATTTTTATTATATTGGGCTTGACTATTCAAAAATAGAGTAGTGCGTATACAAATTTGTATGTTCCAACAAGCACGTGTGTGGAATGCCGGTGACATTTATATGCAAAGGACAATACTAACCATTGCCTTTAGGGTTATGGTTAAGAAAAATTATGTGCTTAAAGTTGGTGTACTTCAACCATAAAAAACCACCCCCTATGAAAATCACTAACCACCCATGAGTGGTTATGCTTCAACACATGTATATTAACCACTTAACTAATCATTATCCATTGCCCTTAGGGCACTTGTTAACAAAACTCATATGCAAATTACAGATTAAACTGAAATTCTAACTGATAGAAACTACTTTGAAAATTAAAGTTGATTTTGATTTTGTTATCAGAACTTGGTTAGAAACTAGCAATTGTTATTAAATTTGGTTAGAAACTACTTTCGAAAATTAAAGTTGATGTTGATTTTGTTATCAAGTTCTATATTCAAATGAGATTTTAAGGTTGGAAAGTACCAGATTGGAGATTTCTTCTCAGTTACGGAGTATTATTGAACCATAAGGGGTAACATGTGCGAAATAATTTTCCATCCGTGATTTTAAAGTTCTTCGTCCAAAGCATAGTTAATTATTTTTATAATACATTAGTCATACCAATGTTACTATTCATAAGCAACTTTTTTATTATATTGTTGTCTTTGTTTATTACTTCCTCCGTATCAAAATAAGTGAATCACTTTCTTTTTTAAAGTGTATCAAAATAAGTGAATCACTTTAATAATTTACCTTATTTGGAAAGTTTATATTTAAAATTACTTTTTTTTTTTGAAACGGCAAATAATTACATATAAACCTCCTATGCTTGGGATTGAACCCAATACCTCCTTGTTAGTTTTACTCCATGTTAGCCAAGTGAGCTAGCCCCACTTGTTATATTTAAAATTACTACTCTACCCTTACTTATCCCTCTTTAAACATCATTAAAGGTGTGGGGCCCATCCATTTTTGTTATCTTCCTATAAAAAGCAACAAAATAGTATAAGGTGTGGGGCCCATCCATTCTAATTACCCCATTTAATTTAACTAATTTTTTATTACCAATTTTTTTATCAATTTATTAGAGTGGTCTACCTAACTTTCTTAATTAACTATGTCGGCATGAAGATCGACCCCTACCAAAATAAGTTTTTTTTATTCTTTTTTTTTTAAGTTGTACAAAATTTACACCTATGTGCCTTAACTTTCATATTTTTTCTTTTGGCCCCTAAATTTGAATAGTTAATAAGAAAGTTTGAAAAAATATTGCCCATGAAGAAAATATAGATGTAAATAAACTATGTTTTTCGATCATGTGAAATATATCTTATTAAACTAATATACTAGATATGATATAAACCAAATGTTTATTTTTACTTAAGAAAATGAATGCTTTAAAATTCCGCTGCCGGAGCGCGGACCAAATAAGTGGCGGAAAAAAAAATTTGACCTCCTAGCCACTGTTCACTCAAGTTGCAAATTGTATGATACTTAATTAATGGATATAAATAAAATTTCAGTGGTTGCATATGATATACACCGCAGCGAAGCATGGACCCTATTATACTCGTAATAATACGTATTGACTTGCAGTGGATCATAACAACCCGTCCTTATAAGTTATACCCTCTTTTTACCATAGCTAATCAGTCATTATCTAATAATAATCTTTCTTACTGGTCGATGTGTTTTATGGTAATTGTATATGTTTTAATGTTTATGCAATTAATCCCTGTATCTCCCTACCAAACGCACCATAATAGTTGATACATTAAAATAGGCAAGACCTTTAGCCACTTGAAATAGCAAAAGTTTGATCATACTTATAATTAATACTATACTAGTGGTGATCCGCGTAATGGGAGCAGTGGCGGATCCAGACCGAATGTTTAGGGGTAGCACATTTTTTTTCAACGTAAATATTAAAACACAGATTAATTAAACATTATAAAACGACAAACTAGATACTACATTTTAATGTTGTCTTCTTCGTTGACATGTTTTCCGAAAACGGGTCATTACATTTACATCTGTAACCACCATAAGTTGTTTCTTTTTTACACTACAAATCAGTTTGTTTGTATTGTTCAACATGTGCTTTTGATGATTCCAATAGAGAGACAAAAAGGGTATTGAGTTTTTTTGTTCAAATTATCATAAAGTTTGAAAGTGAACTTTATTTATTGGAGTATATTATATTGAAATTTGACCTACTTAATAATCTAAACCAATTTAGGACTTTCAAATTTAGGCTACTTTTTTGCTGAAACTATAAGTGAAGGGTTGCCGAACGCTTTTTAATGGATAATACCGACATATAGTTTATTTTAGTGTGAAAATGTTATACTTCTAGTCGGAAATTAAGGGGTAGCACGGAACCCTACGGGCACCACTAAGGTCCACCCCTGAATGGGAGGCAACAATGAAAATAAAAGATTGTCTATGTGAGCAACATGTCATCTATGATATTTCAGATAGAGACTAATAAGACGTCAAATGTGTCGAATAATAACATGTGGATTAAAACTCGTTAGCATGTCATTCGTGAAAAGGCATAGATATAGAAAAAGACGGTAGGAAAAAAAAGTTCAAATAATAAACTACAATCAACTAAAAACTTTGAAACGCAAGTTTGGAATAGAAAAGATATTCAAGACTTCCGCACAATATATAAGAAGTGTTACATCATGCAAGAAATATATTTTAGTGTTATACTGGCACTTTATTAACATAAACACACATTCATCACTAGGAATGGTAATGAGGCGGGTTCGGTGTGGCAAGCTATCTCCACCCCTAATTAGATAGTGTTCCCCAACATTCATCAAACAAACGCGAATATTAATTAGATACTGAAAATACAAATTTAATTATGAAAGTTGGTGAACAGCCCCGAACCACAAATTAAAGTTGTTTTTCAGAGGCTTTGCTTAACTAATTTATTTATAGAAACCAAACATATGAAAAAACATGTAATTTACAGATTAAGATAGACAAACGGTAGTTAAAAAATATGGTGATTCCCAAATTTGAACCAAATGACTTAAATTTCCCTAAGAATAGACTTAAGTTTCAATCATTATCAATCATTATCACAATAGACTGTGTGACTGACCATGCGACAGTGCAACTCCACTAGAACGCCGCCACATGTCCGAGTTAGTGCTGCTCACCTTGTTACTACTGCTCGTTAGTACTGCTCAACCTTGTTACTACTGCTCTAAACCTTGTTATTACTGCTCATAAACACTGCTTAACCTTGTTATTACTGCTCGTTAGTACTGCTCAACACTTAGTGCTGCTTCGTTAGTGCTGCTCCCAGTTAGTGCTGCTCAAGTCTCCCAGTCGCACGAGGGTTTTTGGGAAAATTGAAGTCTATCAGTCTTAAATTGAAGTCTCTCACTTTTTTTGATCTAAATTGGTAATTAATTCTAAAAAATATCTTATAATTTATACCAAAAGATGATGATTAAGCATCTCAATGCAATAATTCAGGTCGTCTTGGTACAATGCGCCGAATACAAGTTGTACAGATATAATTCTATGGGTTTTATTAATGATAGTCCTTAGGGCTGTCTCTAACATGCATAAAATGATTGTACATTCATTGATAGAGTAGTGTTCCTAAAATTCAGGGGGCGGTTTTTATATTAATTCTGTCTTGTTATTGACAGCCCTTAGGGCTGTCATTATCATTTTCCTAATTTTGTCTTGTTATTGACAGCCCTAAGGGCTGTCATTATCATTTTCTCAAGTTTTAAAGCTAACTGTACAACCCATTAATGCAACAATTGTGGTATATGCATTAAAAGTTGTGGTATATAAATCACTACCTATTGATAAAACTAACATAAGGCTTACCCAGTTCTCAACAATGTATCCCATCCAGGAAATGCTATTCCGTTTGCTTGCACACAGCCATGAAACAGTTTATGACTTCTCTTATGTATGCTCTAGAGGCACATAATAGAGTGTATTTCATAAACATAAATTTTTACATTTAAATATAAAATTATATTTAATGCATCTTGTAAAATAGTAAATATTAGAGCTTATTAATATTATTCATTACATATTCAAGAAAATCCAATTCATGTTCGGCCATATGGGCATGATTTTTTGGTCCGTGAAACCCAATTATGGAAACAAACATTTTTCTTGCTAAAGATTGTATTTGGCCCAAGTTTAGAATCATTATGATTTCCTTTCACAGATCAAAATTTCGGCCGGACCATAGGATATGATTGGTGGTACCGTGCTTTTATGTTTTGCTAATTTTGCTTCACTGTGAAAGAAAATTTATTTAGCCTCTAGTAAGTGGCTATTGTTGAGATGTCTCACATTAGACAAGCAATTAATTAACTTACAATTATAACTAAAGTTTTGGTTCAGTACTAATTCGGTTCCGGTATTTGACTCGATTGTTCATCCCAAGATTAGATAATGGTCAAATTGTAATGCCTAAACGTGTGTACTTTAACTCTATTGTCTTTGTATATTTTATCTTATATATCCCAATCAAAAAGATATTATGAAATAACATTAGTTCAATTTCTATATCACGGAGGTTTTGGGATTTTTTTTATATATAAAAAGAACATAATAACATTTGATCTAATATTTGAGTAAGGTAGTCTACTATTGACACGATAACGAAAACTAAGAAGGTTTTGAATGTTCAAAGAGCGGTTTGCTAAATGCACGTCACAACTCACAAATATCACTAAATAACAAAACTAAATACGGGTTGGTCCTCATAACGTAGGTTTAGGAAGTTTCGTAGTATCGATAAGAGAATTACATAACAGGGTTTGGTTGTTCGTTGCAATTTGTGATGATTAGATAACAATCAACATTACTTAGGTGATGTATCTTTTTTGGCAAAAGATCTGCTGCGTGGGGTCTTTTGTCTTCGCGGTTCACACCACGCGCACAAAATCCCATCATAGATGTTTGTTTTTTGGAAGCTCGCAGACATAAAATTACCTTCCCAAGGTCTTCCCCACATGAACATTAGCTTTTTTTTGTCTTCTAAGAGCATCTCCAATCATACTATATTCATCTCTTTATCTCTATATTTGAAGTTTTATATTTTCCAACTCACCTCTATCCCTCACTCTAAATATAGAGTGAGAGAAAACGTCCCTCTATATTTGAACTGAGAGAGTGTCTACTCTATCCATGCCTCTATCCATGGACCCCACATATCCTTCACTCTAATTTTATTTTGTAATGTAAAATAAATTAATTAAAAATATGACAACTAGTTTTAGAACGATTGATAGAGTTTATGGTTGGAGTTAAGGTTATGTTTAGAGTCAATGGACCCATCAATTATAGAGATAAAGTGAATTTTATAGAGTTTATGATTGGAGATGCTCTTTTTTTTGAACGGCAAATTATATTAAAATAGCAAGAAGCTAAGACATTACAAAACAAAAACAGAAAAGAGAAAGTTCAAAGAGTTACAAGCAAAACATAGGACAAACACACCAATCGGACCACCTATTATTTAATATATTTGACTTCGCCCTGTTTTTTATCCAAAAATAGGAGATACTTTGAATTTCACTAAATATTAGCGCCTCTCTACCCCTTTGAGATTGACCGAAGATTTTATTATTGCGGAATTTCCATATGCACCATATAAGACATTGAAGAGCTGCCGTGAACGCCTTGAGGGTTTTCCCTGTTAGCCCGATGTCAAAACCCCATTTGAGGAAGTTTCGGATGTTTGAAGCCGGTATTGGATCGACTCCCCACCATCGCCCAAATTCTGCTATTAGTTGTCGCGAGAAAGGGCAGTGAACAAATAAGTGTGTTTCCGACTCAAAATCTAACCCGCATAGTTCACAATCGGTAGAAACAATTGGAATATTGCGACGTTGTAGATTAAGCTTTGTAGGAAGTCTTTCATTATAAGCTTGCCATGCCATAATCCCGACTTTAGTAGGTATCCATCTAACCCATGGAAAGTCACCTTTGTCAGAATTCTTTAGTAAGGAATCGTCTATTACTTTTCTAGCAGATTTGACCGAGAAGACACCGGATGGGCAAAGAGCCCATTTCAAATTCGGCCCGACATTGGAAGAATCCAATTGATTAATAAACCATGATTTCATAGGAATATTTAACTTTTCTAGTGATTTATTGATTTTTAACACATTATTCCAAACTCCTGATGTTTTACCTGAGGGATTATTGAGATCAATCCCACCATGAGAACCATGAATTTCTTGAATTACCAGCTTCCACAATGTGTTATTCTCCGATTTGAATCGCCACCACCATTTGGTTAATAGGGCTAGGTTTAGTGATTTTAAGCTACCTATTCCCAAACCTCCTTTTTCCTTTTCATTTAATATTACATCCCATGAAATCCAAGGGATTTTTTTGTGGCCCTCTTTTGAACCCCAAAAGAAATTTAGACGTAAACTTTCCAATTTTTTGATGATTTTTTCAGGGACTTTAAATGCTGAGAAAAAGTAAAGACCAAGATTACCTAAGACCGACTTGATGGTTGTAAGGCGCCCCCGGATGAGAGAGATGATGCCTTCCATTTAGACAACTTAGAAGTAAATTTGGTTATGATTGGCTCCCAAAATTCCATTTTATTCATCAAGCATCCCGTGGGGAGACCAAGATAAAGGAATGGAAGAGACCCCGACTTACAATGGAATTTATTTGCTATTGACTTGACCGAATCTAGATCCACCGATACACCCATGAGACAGCTTTTTTTGAAGTTGATTTTAAGGCCCGAAGCTAAATAGAAACACCTCAAGATCCGGATGAGGTTTGCCATATTGTTTTCAGACCATTCTCCAATAAAAATAGTATCATCAGCAAATTGCATATGTGAGACTGTGATGTTGGATTTCGGGAATTTGATCCCGGAGATAATCCTAGTCGAAACCGCTGATTTCATTGCTACATTTAATGCTTCTGCTGCGATTATGAAGAGAAACGGGGCCAACGGGTCACCTTGTCTTACGCCTCTTTCCATTGAGAACTCTTCAGATGGTGAGCCATTAATTAACACTGACATACGAGCCGATGCGAGACAACCTGACATCCACTTTCGCCACTTTGAGCCAAAGTTCATTTGTGACAGGATGTCATCAATAAATTCCCAACTGATTAAGTCGAACGCCTTTTCGAAGTCGATTTTAAAAATCATTGCTTGACGTTTGCGTTTCTTGTACCAAGCTATGATTTCGTTGATGATTAGCGGACCATCGAAAATGCATCTCCCATTAATAAATGATGTTTGCTCTTGACCGATTACAGAACCGATGACCATTTTTAAACGGTTAGCGAGCACCTTTGCCACCACTTTGTACAAGCAGTTGAGAAGGCTGATCGGCCGATAGTCCTGAAAGCTGATTGGAGAGCTAACTTTGGGCAGCAACACGAGAAAGGAGGAGTTACATCCTGCATCGAACCTCCCCTGATCTGCAAAAAAATTAACAGCTGCAATTAATTCAATCTGTATCGTACACCAAATTTTTTTTAAAAAAGCAAAAGTAAATCCATCTGGGCCTGGAGCTTTGTCCGATCCTAAGCTCCACACCGCAGATTTAATTTCAGACTCTAAGATTGGGCCTTCAAGGCTGCTGGATTGGGCCGAACTAAGTTTTTTGAAGAGACTGCTCCTGAATTTGGGCCTGGAAGAGGCTGTTTGCAAGAATTTGGCACGATAAAACTCTTTGGCTTGGATTTTGATTACCCCAGGGTCAGATGCCCAAACTCCGTTGACCGATATGCCATGGATATAATTATATCTCCTGTTTTGATTTAGTAGGCCATGAAAGTATTTTGAGTTTTCGTCACCTAGTGATGCCCATTTTACGCGAGATTTTTGTCTAATATCAAGAATATCTTTTTTAGACAGTTCCTTAATTTTAAGGATTGCATTTTTGCGAGCCTCTATATCGATTGCAGAGATGTTGGAGCATTCTGCTTTGGCTTCAACATCCTCCACTAATTTTGTTAAATTAACCATTTCATTCTGATTAACACTTTTGGTTTGATTCCGCCACCTTTTAATTTCGGTTTTAACAAACTTTAGCTTGAGCATAAATTGGATCATGCCGTTGCCAGGCATAACCGATGCTCCCCAGGCTTGATTAACAATTGCTTCCAGACTCGGGTCAAGAAGCCATGAGTTAAAGAATTTAAAGTATGTTGGGCCACAGTCCATCACCGCCGAATTAAATAATATCGGGCTGTGATCCGAATGGAGCTTTGGTAGAATAACAGTCGATGGATTGGACCATTTTTCTAATAATTTATGATTAACGAAAAATCGATCTAATTTGCTTAATTTGCGACAATCCGTACTCATCCTTGAGTATTTACGGCCACCGCTCTTGACTTCTTCGAGACCAGATTCATGAATAAAGTCGTTGAATTTTGATGCTCCATGGAAGGAAAATATTGTCCCTTTCCTATCTTCGCCACTTCTTACTTCGTTGACATCTCCAAATACTGTCCACATAACATCAGGATGGTCACGCAAAATATTAAGGAGGTTGGACCAGAGTGTGTTTTTTCTATTTTGATTTTGTGGCCCATAGACATTAATAAAGCCGCATCGGGAATTACTGCTCGCCCAAATTCCTATGATAGCAAGAAAATTTCTATTGTGAATTACTTCAGTTTTTGAGAAATATAGTGGATCCCAAATTGAGAGAATACCGCCTGATCTGCCATGAACTTCAACCATTTTGAAATCAAAGTTGCGATTACCCCATAAAGCCCTTATCAGAAATTGATCAGGAGATGATAAGTACGTTTCTTGAATTCCTAAAAATTGAGTTTTGTTTGACCTACAGAGATTGCAGATCCATTCTTGCTTCGAATTAGAAGCAAGACCCCTAGAATTGATTGATAAAATATTCATTGATCAACACTCACATCCCCAATGATGGAAATTAGCTGACCGATTTGAGAATCGTAGCCTTCCATTCCGATCTGATCATACCTCCAATCTCTTTTGTGTTACGAATCTCATCAGACTTACCATCTTGTGAATGGATTGTTTTATTATTACCCTCTTCGCTGGACTGTGATGGAATTGGTTGTTTGTTTAGATCAATTGAGGCTCTTGTATCTGTTCCAGGTTGATTGCGAGAGGGAGTGCAGGAAGGGTTTCCAGCCTTATGAGTTTTTTGACGCATGGAACCTTGAGAAAGGATAACAATGGGCTTAAAAGGAAAAGGCATTGTTTTGGAATTTTTATTCTGACGGGATTGGGCCAACGACGGAATATGTTGGAAAGGCCCAAGCGGAGTTGGGCTAACATTGGGCCTTACAAACTCTGTCTCTGAAAGTGGGGAATCTTGAACACGGGATACATCCGGTCCATTAACAGAATTAGTGGGAGTTTCCAGGTTTGGGATAGTATCGATTGGGGTGCAATCAGCCGCCGTTTTTGAATTCTCGTGCATGAGATCTTGATCATCTTCTTTGTCTATTTTCGATGTTTCTTCTTGATTCTCGCCATGGTGGTTTGTTTCCCCAACGTAATCCGACTGTTGATCTTCCTCATCCCGATCGAAGCTACCGGAAAGCTCTGAACCTTCTTCATCTGATAATTCTGATCCAACCCTGTGGATGAAAGGATCATCTGCGATGTTATTGAAAGAATTGTATGTGGAATCTTCTGCGTTTTGATGGAAAGGGTTAAATCTCATAGATTCCATTCGATCTTCCGATATACTTATCTCATATAAGGTTTTTCCGACATATATTGAACGGGTAGTATTGATGCAACTGGCGATCTCGATCTGTCAATACAACCACTTTACCCATAGACATGTTGGAGTTGTCCTTTGAACATTCTCCCTTAATCATCACCTCTCCCCATTCTTTTGCTATTTCTGAGAATGTGTCCGATGTCCAAGCGTTTGGAGGGACACCATAGATGTATAAGGACGCAAACCTTGTGTTTATTTTAACGTCTGGGTCCCAAGTTCGTAAAGAACTGAACCAGCTACTCCACGTTTCTCTGGCCTTGATACAGAATGAAACCGCCTCGTTTTTGTCTTTGAACTCTATTAGGGTTGTGAGTCCTCCAATATATCGGATTTTAATTATATCAAGACCTTCTGCTTCAATAAAGTTGTTTAGACCTATCAGATGCTCGTAGGATTTTACCTTTCCGACAAGATTTGAACGGCACCAACTTTCCGATTGAGGTTTCTATTAAAATGACAACACCAAACACGTGACCTGCACATCTTGAGCTGACCAAGTCTATGTTAGCAGTTATCTTTATTTTTATTATTAGCTTTGCAATTTAATTCCTTTGATTAAGTCAAATAGATTAGTGGGTAGTTTTCCCTTTGTTTAGGAAACGTGAGTGTGGGTTAGTTACCCCACTTTCTTGCATTTTCAGTATTTATGTTTTGCATTCTGTAATTCCCGAATTATTCAGAAAATACACTATCTCTTTGTGTGCAAGTGTGTGTAAATTGTGTTCTCCCCCAAAGAGTGAGTGTGCGTGTGTGTTGTGTGTTCTTGTTGTGTACAAAGAACTGTGTTTTCACTTATAAGAGTTTTCAATTGGTATCAGAGCTTAACCCATGTCTGATCTTCAAGTAATCGGTGGTGTGAAGAAACTCAATAACCAGAACTACAATTCCTGGTCAACCAGCATAACATCATATATGCAGGGACAAGACTTATGGGAAGTTGTGGGCGGTTCAGAGACGAGTCAGCCGGAGGTAGAAGACAATAATGGGGTACTAAGGAAATGGAAGATAAAGGCAGGGAAGGCCACGTTTATTCTGAAAACGACAGTTGAAGAAGACGTGCTTGAACATATTCGTGATACAAAGACTCCTAAAGAAGCCTGGGATACGCTACTAGTATTATTCTCGAAAAAGAATGATACTAAGTTACAACTTCTTGAGAATGAATTAATGTCTGTATCACAACGTGAAATGACGATTCCCCAATACTTCCATAAAGTGAAAACGTGTAGAGAAATTTCTGAACTTGATCCCGAGTCAAAAATTGGTGAAACCCGCATGAAAAGAATAATAATTCATGGTCTCAAGCCAGAATTTAGAAGCTTCGTGCCGGCAGTTCAAGGGTGGCTCGTTCAACCCTCACTAGTAGAATTTGAAAATCTTCTGGCGGGGCAGGAGGCACTAGCAAAACAGATGGGAAGTGTCTCAATTAAGAACGAAGAAGAAGCAATGTATGCTGAAAGAAGTAAAAGTAAGCATTCGAATAACAACTTCAAAAAGAACGGGAAGAAAGTCAAGTATCAAAAATATGAAAAGAAAGAAAGAGTACAAGAAAAAGGTGAATCTTCCGGAGAAAAACAGAAACCTAATCAAAACAAAAGGTTTCCCTACAAATGTTACAATTGTGGGAGAAGAGGTCACATGGCTAGAGACTGCCACTCAGAAGCAGTCGAAGAAGGCAATGCTGCAACGGTTCAAGAAGAAGAGGCTTGAGACCCCGTAGCCAACATGGCTTTGGTAGTTGAAAATGAAGTCACATGTATGGCTACAACCGGCAAGAATGAAACCAAATTAGATGAATGGCTTGTCGACTCAGGCTGTTCAAATCATATGACCGGAAAGAAAGAAATTATCCAAGCACCTAAGAAGTATGAAGGCAGTCGAGTGGTAGTTATTGCAGACAACTCAAAACTGAATATTGCACATGTCGATGATGTGGTATTCAGCCCAGATGATAACATGGACCAGTTGAAACTGCAACATGTTTATCATGTCCCTGGAATGAAGAGGAATCTGTTGTTGGTTTCACAATTGACAAAGGGAGGCCATTATGTTTTGTTCGGTCCTGAAGATGTCAACATCTATACGAAGTTTGAAACCACTAGTACACCTATTTCCACCGGTCATTGATCTGAATCCATTTATGTCATGTCTGCAGAAACAGCTTTTGTAGACAAGACCAAGAAAAATGAGAATGCGGATCTGTGGCATATGCGTTTGAGCCATGTAAGTTATGATAAACTGGAAATGATGATGAATAAAGAGTTGGTGAGTGGGCTGCCCAAACTCGAAGTGTATAAAGAATCCGTGTGTGCTGGCTGCCAATTTGGAAAAGCTCATCAGTTACCTTATGAAAAATCAAGCTACAAATCAAGCAAACCACTTGAGCTAGTTCACTCAGATGTCTTTGGACCGGTGAAACAAGCTTCAGTCAAAGGAATGAGGTACATGGTTACTTTTATTGATGACTATTCAAGGTTTGTCTGGGTATACTTTATGAAGGAAAAATCGGAAACCTTCAACAAATTCAAAGAATTTAAAATTGAAGCAGAAAGGGAAACTAAATATAAAGTAGAGAAACTCAGGCCAGACAATGGGAGTGAATATCTGATGAGGGAGTTTGCTGATTATCTTAAAGAAAACAAGATAAGTCGACAATTGACATGTCCCAACACTCCACAGCAGAATGGAGTAGCAGAATGGAGTGTCAGAACGCAAAAACCGACATCTTGCTGAGATTTGTAGAAGCATGGTACACGACAAAAATGTGCCTGGTCGGTTCTGGGCTGAAGGAATGAAGACTGCAGCCTATGTCATCAATCGTATACCTCAACAAGGGTTGAGTTATGTCTCACCGTATGAGAAATTAAGGAATTTAAAGCCTAATGTAAGCTATTTTCGAGTGTTTGGATGTGTCTGCTATGTGTTTGTACCGAATCAGCTAAGACACAAGATGGAAAAGAAAGCCACAAGATGTATCTTTGTTGGATACGATAATGAAAGGAAGGGGTGGCGGTGTTGTGATCCAAACACTGGAAAGTGCTATGTTTCCAGAGATGTTGTGTTTGACGAAACATCATCTTGGTGGTCATCAAACCAAGAAATACTTCCTGACTCTGAAGAGCTGAAAGAAGGGCTTAAATCATTTAGGGTGAAAATAAATTTGGGTGAGGAAGTCACTGTCATTGAAGAAGATGAGGTTCAAGCTATGAATCAACAACCAGGGCAGACAGGCGTTTTTCAAGCCACGAACCAACAGGAAGATGAAGCAGAACCGACAAACCTAAGACGATCGTCTAGGTCCAGAAAAGCAAATCCCAAGTATGCCAATGCAGCAATTGTGATCGATGAGCTGAATGAACCTGAAACGTTTGAGCAAGCCGTTTCAAAGGAAGAATGGGTGACAGCCATGAAAGACGAGATGGGTGCCCTAACTAAGAATCAGACATGGGAATTGGTCCCAAAGCCCAAATAAGTTAAGCCCATCTCGTGTAAATGGGTCTACAAGATCAAGAGAAAGGCCGATGGCTCAGTTGAAAGATTTAAGGCCCGTTTAGTAGCTCGTGGGTTTTCACAACAATTTGGGCTGGATTATGAAGATACATTCAGTCCAGTAGCTAAATTGACTACCATTCGAGTTCTCCTAGCCCTAGCCGTAAAAAAAGGTTGGAATTTATGGCAAATGGATGCTAGTAATGCCTTCTTGTACGGTGATCTTGATCACGTAATTCATATGGATCAACCAAAAGGTTTCGAAAGTAGAGATCACCCGCATTACGTATGCAAACTCAAGAAAGCTATTTATGGTTTAAAGCAGTCACCTAGGGCATGGTTTGGAAAAATCGCTGAATTTTTGGAACATAATGGTTTTCAAATGACGTCCTCAGATGCAAGTTTATTCGTGAAAGGTACAACTGGGAAAGTAACTGTGGTTCTGGTGTATGTAGATGATTTAATCATTACAGGGGACATGCATGAAGAGATCATCCAACTCAAGAAGAATCTGAGCATTCGTTTTAACATGAAAGACCTAGGAAAGCTACATCACTTTCTTGGTCTCGAGTTGAAGTATAATCCCGAAGGTATTATTCTACATCAAACCAAGTATTCTGTTGATTTACTTAATCGATTTGGAATGCTCGATTGCAAACCGGCAGTAACCCCCACAGACACAAACGTTAAAATGTGTGCTGTTACGGGCAGTGAACTAGAAGATGTTACTATGTATAGGCAGATTGTTGGGAGCCTCATTTATCTAACTTTAACAAGACCCGATTTAGCCTTTATAGTCGGTGTGCTTAGCCGGTTCATGCAAGCTCCCAAAAGATCTCACCTTAATGCAATACGGAGAGTGTTAAGGTATGTAAAGAATACGATATCCTATGGTATATTTTTTAGAAGGGAAGAAGAATGTGCTTTGGTAGGATATTGTGATGCAGATTATGCCGGAGATCTCAACACACGTAGATCAACAACAGGTTATATTTTTATGTTGGGATCTGGGGCTGTTTCATGGTGCAGTAAGAGACAGCCTACGGTGTCACTGTCCACCACGGAGGCAGAATATCGAGCAGCAGCCATGGCTGCTCAGGAGAGTGTGTGGCTAGTGCAACTTTTGAAAGACCTAAAACAAAGTGTGGGGGGCAATATTCCGTTATATTGTGACAACATGTCATCAATTCAACTTGCTAAAAAGCCCACATTTCATGCAAGAACCAAACACATTGAAGTCCACTATCACTTCATTCGTGAGAAGGTTCTGAAAAATGATATTGACTTATCATATGTCAATACAGTGAACCAAATTGCAGATTCATTCACAAAGGGCTTGACAAGCAAGAAATTGAAAGAATTCTGTGATCAAATGGGAATGATGGATGAAGGTGTTGAGAGGGAGTATTAAAATGACAACACCAAACACGTGACCTGCACATCTTGAGCTGACCAAGTCTATGTTAGCAGTTATCTTTATTTTTATTATTAGCTTTGCAATTTAATTCCTTTGATTAAGTCAAATAGATTAGTGGGTAGTTTTCCCTTTGTTTAGGAAACGTGAGTGTGGGTTAGTTACCCCACTTTCTTGCATTTTCAGTATTTATGTTTTGCATTCTGTAATTCCCGAATTATTCAGAAAATACACAATCTCTTTGTGTGCAAGTGTGTGTAAATTGTGTTCTCCCCCAAAGAGTGAGTGTGCGTGTGTGTTGTGTGTTCTTGTTGTGTACAAAGAACTGTGTTTTCACTTATAAGAGTTTTCAGTTTCATGGTGATCTTCAGGGGGGAGGAGGGGGGAGTAGGGATAGTTTTATCTACTACTTTCCTATTTTGACCTCCTACAGCCTCAGCATAGGATCTATTAGATATACCAGGGGGTGGAAGCTCCTTCTTTCTTTCTGTATGTGTACCGGTGAGCCATGTTGGGAGCTGGCCTTTTCTCGCGTTCGTACCTGGCCAGATTCACAAAGAGCTTTTTCTTGCCAACTGTCACGCTCCTTAATGAAAGCACCAATCGTTTTGGATCAGTTACCCCCAAGAATCTAACAAATCCGAATCTTTTTTCTTTACTGTTTATCTTCTTTGCAATGTAAACGTTAACCAATCTGCCTTGATGCACCAGAAGGTCTGCCTCCGTTGTTTTTGCTCCGAAGTTTGAGATGTAGTATGTTGTCGCGTTCTTCTTGAATAAGTCTCCGTTGTAGTTGGTCTTGCGTTGGTCTTCATTTTGATGGTAGTTGTGGCTGTTGATAGCTTTGCCGGGTTGTTGTTTTTTCCGGCGGCTGACTTCAGTCCATTCGTCTTCCTTTTCTCTCTCCATTTATCGACGATGACGAAGATACGATAAACCACATTTCAGATAGAACTATTGGAGATGCTCTAACCCAACCAAAAACTCTCCACTCAGACTCGTTTAACCTTAACCCCAAAACTCTCCCATCTACCAACTGCATACTTCTCCCTTCACCGTCTCCCGTCGATTTCTACCCTCACCGTCGCCGTTGAAGCCAAGTCGCCGGCTAAGTCCAACCGTCGACCTCTTTCTCCACCGCCGTCCTCCGTAGAAACCCTCGGCGACTTCAGGTGTGTTTCTCCTCCGCGTACCACCACAGAAAAAGAGATATGTAGATAGAGAGACATAAAATGTTCGTCTCCTCCGGCGAATCTGCCGGCGTTGTTTATCTTCTCCGGCGAATCGCATACTGAAGTTGAAGATGAAGTTGTTAGGGCTTCACAAATTTACTTGGTTTTTTATGTTCAAAAAACCGATTTCCGGCCATAAATTTGGCGAAGATGGTGGTTGTCACTTCGATCTTCTCACTCCAGCGACTTGTTTGTCTTGATTGCAAGGTGTTGCTAAACTGTGGAAGGTTGTACTTTCTGCATTGATAGGTTGTACTTTTGACTTCCATGAAGAAGATTAGAAAACCAATGATGGTTTTACACTTACTTTTACCCCTGTTGAATTTGAGCACATTGTATAAACTATTAAGCCAAAAATATTGCTTTTTAATTGATTTATTTTAGTAGATTTTTTAGTGTTTGTCTTGATGTAAATTACCAATTTAATTGATTGTTTGTTTTAATTGATTACTAAGCGGAGCTAACTTTCAATTGTGATGCAGCAAACCTTCGAACAAACAACACCTTAGACGTTAATAACGTCATTTAGAACAGTTTCTTTGAATTCTATCGGTCCTCATTCTACTTTGTGTATTTATTTATTTTTAACAGCAAAAAGAATGTATTTATTTTTTCCAACTTGTTCTTTTCATTGCACGTGTTTAATACTTAACATTTTGTAATTGGACTAACCGAACGTATATTATATTAGTATATGTATTAGTTAATGACTTATATTTAATAAAACGTTTTCTTAAATATGTTTTTGAATATTAATTATTGAAATCTTTAATTCTTTTATTAATTGAATGGAAGGTGGAATCTAGAAATCATAAAAGATTTAGTGGGTGTCCACTTAATGGATATGATCTTCTAAGAGCATCCACAATGGTTAACCTCTCCAATGACTTATTACTTTTGTCACATCATCTAATAACTTATTAGTTGAAAACCTCTCCAATGGTTAACCTTTCCAAAGACTTTTTCACTAATATTACTAATTTACCTTTATGTATATCAAATGTTTTATAAATACCCCTCACTTATGTAATTTAACAATTTTTATAGCATTACAAAACTTAACATTATTATAAAAAATTCTCTTATAAAAATATTATAATACTTGACCTTAAAAAGTATTGAAATATGATAAATTATAATTTATAGTTATAGAAATAATAAATTATTCACATATAAATATATACATGGGTTTAAAATGTAAAATTGTTAAATATATGGACTAAAAGAATCAAACGTTGAAAGTTGTTCAAGTGGTTGGGGAAGATCAAGTGGTTGGAGTGACCTCTTAAAAAAGCCATCCATTCCAATGGTAAAAAGTCATTTTAGAGGTTATTCAAATAGTATCAACCTCTTCTTCAAACTCTCATTGGAGATGCTCTAACAATATCTCAGTTGCCTGTACAAATAAGTGGTGGTTATACCAAAGTTACATAAACCACTCAATCAAATTTATTAGTGGTTACATTAATTTTAAAGGAAATTATAGAAATTGTCTTTGTAGTATAACGGATTCTGTGTTTTCGTCCCTAAATTCTTTTCTTCGGGTTTTATCCCTAAACTTTTTTAGATTCTTAATTTTCATCCTTCCATCCAATTTTAGCCGTTAACTAACCCCACGTGCTAAACACGTGAGAGAGCGAGAGAGGTGGGATTTAGGGGTGATTATCAGGCCAAAACCGAACCGAACCGAACCGAACCAAACCGATAGAACCGATAACCGATAACGATGAATTTTCAAAATCGAAACTGAACCGATAACATGTTATCGGTTTCGGTTCGGTTCGGTTTCGGTTTCGGTTCGGTTATTGTAGGCCAAATGTTCATCATTTTCCGAAAACCGAACCGAACGATAGAACCGATAACCGATAACCGATAACATTGAATTTTCAAAAATCGAAACCGAACCGATAACATGTTATCGGTTTCGGTTCGGTTCGGTTTCGGTCGGTTTTCGGTTCGGTTCGGTTTTTTCGGTCCAAATGCTCACCCCTAGTGGGATTTGTAGAGATGGTGGAGAAGAAAAGGAGTAGAGGAAGACATAGTGGGTGGCTTGAGTAGAGAGAAGATGATTTTTTTTGAGAAATTTTGTGTATCGATAACTATGTACAAATTTTTTTTTTTTAGGTTCACATGTTATGTATGTAAGATTATAAGAGAATCCCAATGGTTAACCTCACAATAATTTACTAATTTTGCCACATCAACATTTAGGGGTGAGCATAAAAACCGAAAAATCGCACCGAAACTGAAAATCCCGAAAAAACCGCCCTGAAAAAACCGAACCATTTGAAAAATCGATGTCAACGGTTTTGATTTTTGGAAAACACGAATGTTTGGGACGGTTTTCGGGGGCATATGAAAAACCAGACCGCAAACCCCGCCCCGCCCCGCCATTATATATCTTTCAAATTTTATAAAAATATGCTTGTATTTATAAAAGATTTGACATTTAATTATTTTTCAAATAAAATATATGATTGAATTACTTAGGTGATTTATTCCTATATTTTCTAGGTTTTATATAAAAGATATTTTAATATATTTAATTACGAAAGATTATTGTTATTCTATTATTAATCTTATTCAAGTTATGTTAGTTGAATTTATTATCATATTATATTAAACTTACTAGTTGTTAAGGGTTGAAAGTTTGAATCATAATATTAATTTTTAAGATAACAAATTGGTAAATTTAAAGGAAAACAAAAAAACGGAAAACACCCCGAAACCGAACCGAAAAACCCGAAAAACCGAAACCGAAAAACCCGAAACCGAACGGGGTGTAATTTTTAAAACCCGAACTTTTAGGGCGGGGTTTGGTTTTAGTTAAAAAAAACCGCCCCAAACCGCCCTATGCTCACCCTTATCAACATTTCACTAACCAAAAATCTCTTCATAAATAACATCTTTAATGGTTAACCTTTTCAAAAACCTTTTCTTTTACAATAGTTTCAATTTACCTTTATCTATACTACTTTATAATGGAGATTAGACATTTCTATTTACGGAAGTATGAATTCAAACCTGCCTTAACTGGAAATGTTCAATCTGCATAATTGAAAAATTAAAATAGTTGATAACAAGAATCGAACCCGGGTGGGCATGGTCCCCAAGTAGATGACTTACCACTAAACATGGAGCAACTTTGGTGACAACTATTCGTAACCACCCAATACTATCCTTCATTACATGCGTTTTCAATATATATATTTCGTTCAATTGAATCCAATGCATTAAAGTGTGTTGTAGCTTGTAACCGGCCCAGTATTAATTTCCTGGACTATAACCGACCCAGTATATAATTGGTCTCATATTAACGGCGTATCTTCTTCGATTTAGGGTTCCTTCATCTTCAATCACAACGTTTTTTGAGGTAACCGGTTTCCGTTTCGACCATGTCCGCGGTTTCTTCAAATCAACCCGTCGTTTCAACCAAAACGTACCTTTTCGCAACACGTCTTGCGTTTTTTTGGTGCCTCCTTGTTATTATAAATACTCGATTTATGTTATTCAACCCGCCATGATCGACAGGGCATGATGGTAAGCACCATATCCTTCAACACACCGACCTTTATGTTCTTCTAATACTCGATTTATGTTCTTAACTTGTTGCCCTATATTGTCGAATTATAGATTACTTCTTCAAATTAATAATATTGTAATTGTTTTCATCTATTTCCCTTAATTGTCATATTATTCGATTTATGTTCATCTCTTTTAATTGCAGGATCATATAGCGTGCATAGTACTATTGAATTACCATTTTTTCTGGTCAAACATCATCAGGGATTAAAGGTGATCTTGAAATTGCACTCGTGGTAATAATTTTTATAGTTATTCTGGAACATGGCTCAATGTGTTTATACAGAGAACATGTCATATGATTTAAAAAAATAAATATCTAATGGAACTGTTGGCATTTCCTTTGGTTGATGAAGCAAAATCTCTTTCTTTTATGTGTTTTACATAAACAATTATTGTGTTTTAATATTTTGTAGAAATGTTAATGGTTCTTGTGCCGCAGACTCGTTTCTTTTCCCAACAACTAATTTCGGGAGTCAATTACTGCCATAGTATGGTATTTGGTAAGTTGCTAATTTGTTGGATCACATCATGTAGGCCATGAATTTCTTTGCTGGATTGCTACTTCTGTTGATGTCCGAAGTAAATTCTTTCTGGTGAGTTTTAGGGTTCATCACAATCACATATTATGTGTTTTGTTGAATAACATATGCAATTCATTGTTGCAATTTCTATGCCTCATAAAGATTACTTTGCTATTGATATTGTAACAGGGCTATAATGGGAACTATTGATGATTAACTTGGGGGATATTATTCAGAAGAAATTATCGAGTCTCAGGTAGTTGTCATTGCTATCAATGATTAAAACATTACTAACTTAAATCGTGCAAGTGTTAATAATATATATTTCTAGGTTGATCAACTTGTGTTTGAGGAGTTTGTGCGTTAGAGTTTTCCCAAATTAAGTATATTTTTAGTCCTAATTTTCTTTTTTTCTTTTTTCTTTCTGGATGTCACTTGTTGCAGTTAATCATCTGGATTACCTTGGAGTGCAAGTAGCCTGGGTATTACTTACACTATCAGGGCCATGGTTCCTTTCGATATTTATGAATATGCTTCCTTGTGAAAGTGGTCAACTACTAATAGTTAACTGTCATATTTGCATGTCTTAAATACATTGCCAAAAAGAGTAACCAGATTTCACTATATTTGGGTCCGTTAATTTGTTTTAAACACATTGAACTATATATGGGCCCGTTAATTTGTCAAAAAATAAACTCACCCTCCTAAATTTGTTGAAAATTGAACTTTCACCTCTTCTGATGAGCGTGAAAGCTTTTGGTACCCCGCATCGTCGAATTTAGGATCTTTAATTATCATCATTGGCAAATTCTCCAAAATATAAGCATATAATATTTTAATATTCTGATTATTTGTTGGTTTCTTTTGTCTCCGGTTCTTAGAGTTTTGGATGTGCTTTTGCTTTAATGGAGTTGTACGTTATCTGCCTTTCTTTGTCTTTTGTGTCAATTTCAATCCAGTTTTCAAACGGGTCAATCCAACCGATAAAAAATACCTGTTATTTGTGGTACATTTGAGTATATGTTAGAAATCTCAACTTACGTTTATTTAGTATTGTGTAGGGCTGCAATTAGTGACAACAAAAGATGCAAGGGATGCAATTACATTACTGTAGTCATTAGCTGGGTCAACATTACTGCATGGGTTATCATAATGTAAATGAGTCAAGATTACAAATTCTCATAAACAAACATAGAACAGCTGTAAAAGCTGCACTTGAGGAAAGATCAAAGGGACTTTGTACGTTAAAACAAAGTAAAATGGGTCAAACGGGCGATAATGGTGTATTATCACGAACAAATTCCGAGTCTTCAAATGAAAACTATGAACCATATGTTACGATTTTTTGAACCATATTGCTTATTTTTTGCTTCTAGGTACTATCGATTATAAAAACATATTGCTGATATTTGATTGATTGTGCAGAAAGTTGTGCAGGTAGTCGAACCATATGTTACGATTGAAAACTTTGAAGACCTTCAAACGCCCCAGTTTTGGTACAAATGCAAATTCGTACGCGTGGACTATCTTCGGATGGACCGCGACCATAACAAGCTATATCTTTTCCTGCTGGACAAATTCGTAAGCAACTATGTTTACGTTTAAAATCATATATTACAACCATTAAAATTGTCAAATTTTCCTAAATATGCATATGGTTGTACTTATTTTGTGATTATTTGTGTTGCACGCAATTTTATTGCATCGGTCAATTACTGCTTTCATTCCATAATTAAAACAGTCCACAATTAAATGAGTGTTAATATGACAATTAATATTTGTCATTTAATGTGTTAAATGACGTTTAAAATACAATTAATATTATTATGTAGAGATGTAAATCCGTTAGATTTATACGTTTTTAGTCCATAATTAATTGAGTGTTAATATTAGGGGTGAAAACGAGCTGAGCCGTTCGTGAGCTACTCGGGATCGGCTCGTTAAAAGCTCAAAACGAGCCGAACTTAAACGAGTATGAGCCGAGTTCGAGCTTAACTAAGAGCTCGTTTATTAAACGAGCCCGAGCTTGATGCACTAAGATTGGCGAGCCTAAACGAGCACATATATATTAGTTATTACAAAAATACAATTATATATTATATATTTTTATACTTATGTGTGTATGTATACTATACATATATATGTATATAACATAATATAAAAATGAAGTGCTTACATAATATATTAAATATTATAATTAAATAAAAAAGTTTATATATTTTGTATATATGGGAGCTTAAATGAGATTAATCGAGCCGAGCCCGAACCTGTGAAAACCTAAACAAGCCGAGCCCGAGCTTTACATATAAGGTTCGAAACGAGCCGAGCTCGAGCTCGAGCTCCTTAAAACTTAAACGAGTCGAGCTCAGACCTAGTCGAGCTCGAGCTCGGCTCGGCTCATTTACACCCCTAGTTAATATGGTTTGACTCGTTTTTAATGTAGAACCATTTAATGGTATGACTTGCAAGAGTTGTACTTTAAACATTTTTACTGTATCAAGATTTTTAAAAACTTTCTTAACTTGACAGTTATTAATATGAAGAGATGTAATTCCGTCAGATACGTTTTTAATCCTGTAACGCCCTGAATTTTCTTGTAATTTAAGTATATACTTTTATTAAATAAATTACGAGTTATTTATTTAGTTAGGAGATTTTGTGTTATGTGCTTTTACGTGTATTTAATTCGAGTAATTTAAATACGTAGTGTCCCTTTTAATGACAAGAGTGTCATTTAATTCGCGCGTGATTATTTTTTAGACTAATTATGTTACGTGACGCTTTAGATCCCGTGAGTTGGAATGCGGGTCAAGGTCGGCCGTAGGCCAAGGCCGAGGTCGATTAATATTTTATATGTTTTCAGCCAAGAAAATGGAGTGCGGGCCGAACCCCCCTCAGCATTTTTAGTCCTTTATGTTCAGCTCAAGAGAAAGGCCCAAACCCATGTCGTTTTTCTTTCCTTGGGTCCATTTTCGAAAGTTATAGCCCAACTAGGAAGTTTGCTGTAATCATAAGCCTTAACCAATAATTGTTTCGGGGGCTAGCAATTACTTCGTATTTAATTCCCTCACAACCACAGTGGCCGACCCTAATTCCCCCATTCTCTTGTGCATTTCGTTCGTGTTTGCTTCCATAGCCGAGCCAGAATTTTGAGGTGAGCGAGCACTTCCTTTGGTAGGATCTTAATCGGCTGTTATGTTGACCCAAATTTCTTCGAGAACAGGAGAGTTATCCCCAGCTAGCAGGACACGATCAAGCAAGAGGAAGCTGCGATCGAGCCAAGTTTCCGACCCAAGGGTAGACTTCAAATCTTTATATTTTTTCCCTTTCTTGTTCAAGTCGATAACTGTGAGTAATCTGTTTTGGTGCAGCGTCGTGACCGAACCTTAGAGTTCGGGTTTTTAATTCTGGTTGTTAGCAATGTCGGGTCTTTGTTGAGAATTGTTGTTCGTTTTGTATAGTTGTTATTGTTTTAGTCCTCGAGTCCTAGGATCTATATGTCAAGTCCTTGTTTCGTTTTATCAAACGTGCAGGTTAGTAAGTGAGTCTTGAGTTGTCTGAGTTTTGAGGGTGTCGATTTGGGTTGGGTAAAACCGTCGTTGAATTGGCTAAACGTTTTTATAACCGAAAACCGAACCTTTAGGTTCTTGGTTTCCTAAACCGAGAATGAATTCTAAAAAGAAAAGACTAGTTTAATTATAGACAAGTTTCTGAACTAAAATTGTATTCCGGGACCGTCGGGTGTCTCGTGAATAAACGGGTTAATGTCGGAAATTAAAACGGGTTTTAAAGCGCATGCTGAATTTTGGGCAGAATCTGTTGGTCGTGTTCGGGTCCGTTTTTATTACACTTAAAATACGTTTTTGGAAATTTGGCCCGCGCTGATCTCTAGTTTTCGGGGTCCTCTTTCCGTTTGAGCTGACGGCTCGTTAATCTGAGTTTTCGTTTAAAAGATATCGTCGTTTTTGTAAACCATAGCAGAATTCTTGTGGATCTGTTTTGAGCCCCTTCTGTTCGGATTCGAGTTCCGATGTCTTCTGACAAATTCTAGTCCTCTGAGAGTTATGACCGTTTCCGTAAGAGTGCTGCGTGCTGTCAAATTCTGGTGGAAATAGTTTTGAGCCGAATTTTAATCTGAGTCTTGTGATGCATTGTAGGAACCTTTAGGAGTTGAGTTGTGACTCTTGTGCATGCCGAGGAATCCTTAGGAGCTTACGTTTATCGAGGTGGGTAATCTCACTATAAACTTGTACTTACTTTCGATTCATGATTATGTGCTATATGTTATGAATTGTCTTGTTAATTGAGCTTGAGTATTGATTGTGCCATTTATCTGAGTTATCTGGGTTCTGAGTTCTTGAGTTAAACATTAAACATAATATACTTGACTTGACACCGAAGAGCACTGGTGTCAGATGTTTGTCTTTTCACCGAAGAGTACTGGTGCCAGACGTTTTGACCCAACACCGAAGAGTACAGGTGTTGAGGTGGTGTGAGGCGGGTCGATGTTGATCTCTCGGCCCAAGTCACACTAGCGCGCTATATAAATTAAAATCCGAGTAATAAAATCTGAGAAATAAAATTGAGTAATTGAGAATTGAGTAGAGTCTTTAGGGATCACTTATGTGACTTGGGTTGTTTGTACTTGCATGTTTATTTTGATGTTATTCACTCAGCGGTGGCTGGCCCCAACCCCCCCCCCCCCCCATTTTGCAGGCACTAGAGCAAGTGCATTGGATGAGCTGTTACTCGATGAACTTTTATGGATTTGGATTCCGAACGTTTATTTTGAGTCAAATGCTTTAAAAACGATTATTTTATTTTGAGTCAAATGTTTTTAAAACAACTATTTTAAATATTCCGCATTTAAAACTATGAGACGGGTTATTTTTACATTTATGAGTTAGGACCTTTGAGTTAGTTGTACTTTGAGGAAATTAATATATTTTATTGTTTTAATTTTTTTTTTAAATTTAGTCTGATTTTTGGGATGTTACAAATCTACAATTAAAAGAGTGTTAATATGACAATTAGTATGAATTAGTATACACGTGTTTAGAGTGTTAATTTGTCATTCTATGGTTTGAATTACAGTTATTTTTGTTGCTCAAATAATTATGTTTTTATTATTGGTCATTTAATGTGTTAATTACGTTTTATTACAATTAATATTAATATCTGGAGGTGTAAATCCGTAAGTGTTATATGTTTTTAGTCCACAATTAAAAGAGTGTTAATGTGATAATTAATATGAATTAATATAAATGTTTTTAGAGTCTTAATTTGTCATTTAATGGTTTGACTGACAGTTATTTTCGCTGCTCATTAAATGATGATTTTATTGTGGTTGACTCGTTTTTATAGTAGGACCATTTAATTCTTTAACTTACAATAGTTATACTCTAAACGTTTTGATTGTATCAAAAGTTTTAAAAACGTTTCTTAAATTGATTTGTCATTAAATGTGTTTATTACGTTTTATTACAATTAGTATATATATATATATACGTTTTTTGTGTATATAAATTGACGACTCAACCATTTAACCTTTGCATTCACGATATGAAACACATACCACCAACCATCACCCACCACCGTTTTCATCATTATTCTGCTAACCATTGTAAACACTGGTATTACTTATCACCCACTGCTCTGTTTTTTTTTTTTTTTCATTTCTTAAACTTTTGATAAAAAATTATTCCTATTGTGTATGACTTTCGTAAAGTATAATCTTTTTATGTAAGGTATTCTTAACATGTCAATAATCGGATTGCACTTTATAAGAAACATTCATGATTTCAATGACAAAATTCACCTCAAGGTCAGGGTTCTTACGAATTTGGCCCCACACGAACTTCAACAATAAAAATGATATAATATCACTTGAGATGCTGTTAATTGACGAGGATGTATTACACTTAATCATATTCGATAAATGATCATTAGGTATAGATATTATTTTTACTAAATTAACTATTAATCAACATCATATGTATTATCCATTTTTTGTAGGGAGACAGATAGCGAGGGAATGTTTGGGGCTAGAGATAGCGAGGGAAAACTTTCTTTTCTCGAGTATTTTGTTTTTAAGCATAGTACGTGTTATTAAATAATACAATTATTATTGTTATATAAAACATTTGTCATCTTCATCAACTGTAGCGTGACGGTCGACAACCACATTCTCATCCATCTCTTTATTTGTACAGTTTGTTTAAGAAAAATGCTTGTAACCAAATAATATTTAACCGCCACAAAATATAGTTCGCAGCTAGCCGCATCGCGCTGGGTTTAACCTAGTATATATCTTAAACGTTTTATAAATACCTCATATTTATAATTCGATAATCTTTTTAACAACTTACTAAATATATTATTTTTTTAAATGTCTCATAAAAAAATATTATAATAATTGACATTAAATATTATAAATTTATTTATTAACTAATAAACCTATAATATATATATATATATATATATATATATATATATATATATATATATATATATATATATATATATATATAATGTTTCAAATGAAAAATTAATAAACATAAAGGACTAAAAAGGATAAATATTTTACACTAACACATTCAGATTCTTCAAAATCAAAACTTTCACAAATTATCTATCACTTTAAAACAATTCAAAAAAGCCCATCTTATTTAAAAATTAGAGTTTTTCTAGTTAATTTTGTCTTTTCTCCTTGCGTAGCCACGTCTACATCAACTGCACTCCTCCTTACTTTTCTTTTTCACATCTCCAAGAATTTCACCAAAATATATGGTTTCATACTACTTTTTCTTACAAATGCAAAACCCATTAAAATGTCTACGAAAAATAATCCATACCCTTGGATCTTAGATCTTAGATCTAGATATCATAAAATACTAAAACCAAAGAGTAGTACTAATTCTACCAGATAATCTTTTTAATTTTTAATCATTTGTGATTATCATTGCTGGAACAAGTACAGTCAAAGCCATATTGATGGATTGATATAACAAACTGGAAAACGCACTTTACATGTCTACAGTATTTGTTTATCTCTTAAAAGCATCTCAAAGTACAAACTTTTTGTTTTCTTCCTTTAATAAAAAACAAAAACCTGATGTGTGAAATTCGCCCGGTCAAAGATTGGGGCTAGGCGAGGTCTCTTTCTCTGAGTTCTCTGTGGTCAATTTAATTGAAGTGAATGGTTTGGATATGTGGTAGGTGGTTGCATTTCTTTTAGTCATTTACGAGATAGCATGGCCCGTGCGATGCACGGGCTTTGTTCATGATAATGAGTTATTGGTTTCAACTACAAAGTATGAACATAGCAAATTATGTCGGCAGAAAATGTAAAGTCAAAAAACATGAGTGTTTATATTAGCATAACATAAAACATATTATTCACAACACATAGGTGTCAATACAAAGGTCCACATGCTTTCTCTTTTATAAGCACAACTATGGATAAACGGAAATATATCTCAGTCGACGCCGTTAAATTAGTAGTGTCTGAAAAACAATGTGTAAAACTTCATTAAAAATGAATAACTTATATGTTTGTACCATAATTTCAATTTTAATGTAAAATTAGTAGCATTTTATAACGTTACATCAAAATTTATTCAAAAGAGGATACACCCAGAATTTTTGTTTTAATATATTTAAAGAGATTTTGGAATCATAGTTATTAGTCAATCAAGTATTATACGAAGTATATTTAAATTATCAATGAAAAGATCTTAGACCGTCTTTCATTACTCAATTACTCATGTCCGGCCCATTAATAACTCAAGTGCCATCATAATGTATATGGCCCAAAGCCTAACTTGTCAATTAGGGCTCATTCAGGCATGTGCTCGTGATTTGCAATTGTCGCCTAAAGAGATGTGTTCGGTGGACGGAGCGATGCTTTCTGATTTGAAGGTCTGCCTCGTTCTTCTCCCCAGCAGAATTCTTCGCAACCACCAACAATCGGGAGTTTCGGCCCCCACCGATTCGTAACCTCCGAACACTTATAACGAACTTCTTATAACCCGAAACAATCCTCTCTTCAGGGTAATTATCAGTTTAGCATTTTTTATTTTATTTTGTTGAGTAAGTGATTAGGTTAATTTGACTGATAGAGGAAGTAGCAATACGGGTTTCAGTTAGTAACATGCAACATTTTGTTTAGTAGATTTGAGCCATATGTTATTTTAATTGAGGTTAATTTACTTTATCGGTTACTGATTTGAGCCGTATGTTACTGTGGATCTGAGGTTGAGTGAAATTGAATGTATCAAATTAAAAGTATAAGTTTTCTAATTCAGATTATACCTACATTTAGATGTTTAAAATTTAAGTTCTGTAATTGTAATGTTCAATTTTACTTCTCTAATTTGACTATGCTATTGTACTCGATATCCGAATTTTTCGATGACCAAAATTTTAATATATGACTATCCAAATCTATTAAAAATTTGTCAAAGTATCCTAAAATTTTCAAGAAATACCTAATATTGAACAATTTTTTAAGAGTCAATTGTGAAACACTTTTTATTGGAATTTCGTTTATGTCAAAAAACAAAACTGAATTGTTGAAAGTGTTCATTAGCTACTTTGTATTCATTTTAGAATTTTTGGTAGAGAAATAGATTTTTTTTCTCCAGATTTTTCAAAATTTTGGATAATATACTCTCTGAGAAGGATATTGTTAAACATCTTAATTTCTTTGTTGTTATATGTAGTGGGAGTTGGGCTGCAATTAAAGCACACTGGCCGGAAACAGTAGGGCGTAGGCTGTTTTATTACTCCATAATAGAAAAATCTAACAAAAAAAATGCTAGTAGGCAACGAACAAATGTTTAACAAAGGAAATTTTAACTAATGTTGAAGGTGTAACACTTACTCATCGTCGTCTTATTCAGTCTGCACCCATACTCATCATCATCTGCATTATACATTATATAAGATTAGGTAAAGTAAACTCTTAAATGATTACCTTCTCTTCTTTTTGGGGTCAGATAGTTTTCACAGAGTGTGCTGCTGTGGTCAGTATAGCTGTGGTGCAAGATATACTTTCCCGTTTTTTATACTTGCAGGTGATGGTATGCATGATTTTGGAATCTGTAAGAAAGTGAAAAGGCTGGATTAAAGGCAATGCAATGTTACGAATTACAAAACGATTAACAAATTACATCAAAACTTCTAACTTTTAAAGCATGTGGACGTTTCATGTTTTGGGGTTTTAAAAATATTAATTGAAGGTTTTAAATGGGTTTTAAATGAATTGATGGTTTTAAAAAAAAAATTCAAACTTCTAAGGGATTAAACCAGAAACGTCCAAGATTACATGGTTTTAAATGAATTGATGGTATTAAAAAGAACTTTCAAAATTCTAAGGGATTAAACCAAAACGTAAAACTTTATTTTTTGTGGCTTTAAAAAATTAATTGAAGGTTAATGACAATGGAATTAAATGTTGAGAATTAAATGCAACATTGGTTTTGAAACCCAATTTTTATGTTAATATAGATTATTATTATTATTTTATTTTATTTTCGTTTAGTATATCTGTATTGTTTTATATACACTGAGACACGCATAATATATGTATGACAGTGTACAGACGAACCATGTGAATATATTGTATATTTGTACCTTTCACAGGCATTTTTCAGAAGGCATTCTGAATAGGGGATGATTTTTATACCACATCTTTTAACTCATCTACGACAATGGATGTTTTAGATGCTTGTAGTGTTTGCAGGAATATGTGTACAGTATGGTAGTGTAATAAAAAAGTGTGGTGTGAAAATTAATTCCCATTCTGAATGCCATTAACTTATCTAGTGACCATTTTCTAAAAAATTAATAATATTACAATCTAATTTCATAAAAGTATTTTACAGTTGATCATGTTAAATTCAGCTCAATAAGATTACTTCAATCTGTAACGTCAAATGACATCACAATTTTTTTAAATTAACAACACGTCGGTTAAAACTCAAAATTCAATTCATCATAACTTCATTTTAAACATTTTCTAGCTTGTTGCATAATGCATAGCTAGCAACTATTAATTATATATAGCAAATATACATATAATTACATGAATTCAAATTCAGCGAAAATTCAATTTTAACACAAGTCATTTTTAATAGACGGAGTTTAATTATATTGTATCCAAAAGCGTTAATTTTGTCAATTATCTTATTTAGTTTTCCATTAAAAGCAAATACTACGTGTTTTGAATATCAAAAAAATTAATCATATTTTTTTGTTGTGTCAATTGAATGTCAAATATAGAACAATTAATTATTTTTAAACCTTAGAGCATCCCCCAATGGTTAACCTCACATAGACTTATTACTTTTGCCACATCAACTATCTACTAACAAAAAACCTATTTAAAAAAAGCATCTCCAATAGTTAACCTTTCAAAAAGCTTTTTCTTATTAATATTACTAGTTTACCTTTATGTATCTCAAATGTTTTATAAATGCCCCTCATATATAATTTGATCATTTTTATAGTATTTTATAATACTTAATATACCACAAAATAACAAAACTTATCATCATTTTTGTTCTTTATAAAAAATATTAAAATATGATAAAATTATCATTTATAGTTATAAAAATAATAAATAATTCATATATAAATTTATCTAGGGTTTAAAATGTAAAATTAGTAAATATGAGGACTAAATAAATCAAACATTGAAAGAAAGTTAAGAGGTTATAGAAGAATAAGTCATTGAAAAAAGCTTTTAAAAAAGCTCTTCACTCCAATAGCAAAAAGTTATCCAAAGACTTATTAAATAGTAATAAGCTTTTGAATAAGTTACCATTGTAGATGCTCTTATTAAGTCATACCTATCACCAATCTCGCTACTGCCAGCCACCACCATCCTTTTTCATCTCGTTACCGACTCATATCATAAATACCCTACTATTGTTAGAAAAAAATGTGTAACCGAACAACATTATCTCGCCGTATAATATTGTTACATCAGGTATCCGTTGTCGAATTACGAGGATACCCTACTAGTAATATTAACGTTAGAGAGGAGTTGGAGTTGTTTAGTGTAAATTATAAAGTAAAAAAGACAACTATAGTGATAAAACCTTGGTTTCAAGCACGCTATTTTTGTTTAATATTCAACCACAAAATACAACAAACTAGCAACTAACACATTATAATCATCATCACTAATCGGCAATAGATAAGAAATTATATTAAACAAACATCATTGAATCGTTATATTATTATTAGTTTCCAACTTTCCATAAGTTATATGGTACAACTAGTTAATGCATGTAGACTGAAATGAGTTTTAAGTGTTTTGACAAAAAATACCTAGTTTTAGGTGGTTCCACACTTAAATTTATTTATGTGTCAGTCACATAGTTATGTTCGTCGAATACATTTAAAGGGCCTAAATATAGTCGTTTTAGACTTGTCTTAGTTAAGCTTAATGAATATACAATTTTCTAATTCGGATCTCATGTTATTGCTTTAGGCTAAACGGTATGGGCGTAAACGTGGTGTGGTGATGACTTGGCAATCTTAACCGGGTGGTGGAGAGGGGAACACCACCCCCCACCACTAGTGGTGATGAAAATGTTGTTTGGTGTGGCCATGGTCACACGTCTTAACAGGAGGGGGAGAGAAATGTTTGTTTGTGATTGGATGAAATGTTTTCTTTTTCTTTTTTTCATTTTTTGTATTTAAATTTAAATAGAATGAAATGGTGTGGTGTGGTGTGGTGTGGTGGATATTTCCTGGATAAAGTAGTGTGGTGTGATGTGGTGTGGTTGCTGAAGTGACAGATGATGTGGCATAAAAAATGGTGTTGTGGTGGTGCCCATACCCCATAGCCTTATAATTGGTATTAAATATGGGTATGAGCCTTTTGTGAGCTAATGTTGAACTTACTTGGGTTTAGTCTTGGTATGTATTCACCGAACTCTAGGTATGTAACCCGCTTCGCGGTATGTATTCGAGTATAACAATTATAGTCAAGTTAGATCTCATATTAGATGGCAATTATAGAGAATAACAATTATAGTCAAGTTAGATCTCATATTAGATGGCAATTATAGTGCATAACACATAATCATAAATTCTACAAGGTTTGTTATCATATAGCTATAGTTTAGTCCAGGGGCGGAATTAAAAACTTTTACCAGCGGTAGCACCCTTGTGGTGATAAAAAAACGGGGTTAAGGGGACTGCGACCTCTAGTGGGATCTCAGTGGCAACGCCCCGAAACAAAAACAAATTTAACACAAAAAAAGTTATATTACATATCACCCTTTTTAATTACATACACCAATAAATATTCAAGAATATATTTCATTAATCCAAAGAATTATTAATTTTATAAACATATTACAAAATCTAAAATACACACTTTATGTTTTTTTTTATTTGGTTCAAATGTTAGGGTTGTCTTTGGGTAGAGGTTTTTTAAGATTGATTTGAGATATTGCATATGTTTTTAATCTATAAAAATTTTGGTTTATAAAATTATATTATATTTTATAATTAAAGTATTGAATAAGGAAAATAAAGGAAAATTATTTGAAATGTTTAGACTAAAGAATTTTTTTTGAAATATATAAGGTACAAAAAGAAAATTTTGAAATATATGGGTTGAGAAAGAAAAAACCCTTGTAATATAGAGTTTAGAAAGGGAAAAAAAATTGATTTAAAAAAATAGCAACAAGAAGATTCGAACTCATGACCTCTTTATATAATGCAAGGAGTGCTAGGCAGCTGAGCTAGTAGATGGATGTGTTTCATTTCACCTTTTCGAATATATATTAATGTATTTAAAATACTATAACAATAAAAAAATCCCGAAAATTTAGCGTACCGAATTTTTTTCGAGTAGTAGCACGTGCCACCGTGTGGTCTATACCAATTCCGCCCCTGGTTTAGTCAAGTCTTCATAAAGACGAGTTGTATTTTCAAGTATTATTTATGCATGTTTTTATGAAAATCAATTGTATCAAAATACTTTTGAATATAGGTCATCATGGCAACACTTACTAAACTCACTAAGAATATGAAAACCTCTTAAATCTCATATCAAATGTGTATATGTGTTTGTTTGCCATACGAAATTTTCACTACTGCTTCCATCTTCAAACTTACTTTGAAAATGATCTTCCATACTTAATATATTAAAGCTCTCAAACATGAAGTGTCTATGAAAGCTTCTATATATTCAAATCTATTGCCAGCTTATTAAAAACCCGTTTAAGAATTCTAGAATAGGTGGTGATTTTTATCACCACATATTTTGACCTATGCACCACAATTATTGCTTTACATGTTTGTACAGTCTGCAGTAATACTTGTACAATGTGGTATAAATATCAGAATATGTGGTGTGTAAATTAATTCCCTTCTAGAATGAGAATTGGGGTGTACGCATATCCTCTAATCGGTCATACTTAGGGGGTTTGGGAGAGCTTATTAATGGGCTTATAAGTTTTTAAAAAAAAACTATAGGGCAGATGCATAGTATTGAGCAGGTTCGGGAATGGAGTATGCAGGCGGGTTTATCAAAGGAGATACATAACCAGTTTATGTCTGCTTTTGTTTCAGTTTTTGTGGCAGATTTGGAATTTTAGAAACAAGTCGGTGTTCGAAAAAAAGATTTGGTGTACACGTTATTCGTTCCTGCAAGCACAGGCTGACTCTTTTTCGTGGATTAAAAACAGATCAAAGGCAAGGTGGAGTAGTTGCGAGTGGGGTAGGTAGCTATCCCCGAACTGCTAATTACATTCTTTGGGTTGGGGCTGTTTTGATTTGGTGTATTCGGTATTATTTGTAGGTGGAAAAGGTGTTTTGTTATTTTATATTATCTTGTGAACTGAATAGTAATTCTAGTTTATCGTTAGGTCTTATATTTATATATTTATATTTATATTTATTGCGGGTTTCGGTGCGAGTTATGACATTGTCGAAGCTTGTATCCGTTCCCCTTGTGTTTTGTTGTTCACAAAAAATAAAAAAATTGAACTTATTTAAATTTATAAGTTTTTGTAAGTGTTTGAGAAAGTTTATAAGCTTGTGCTTATATGGTTATTTAAAGGTTTTAAATAACTCTTTTCAGGTGGATTATTATCTTATTTAGAAGCTTTTACATTATTAACCTTTTATTTCACTTACCCTCCTAGTTAGGGGCTTTTACATATGTCATTTTTAGTAATTTTACAATAAACTTATATAAACTCGTTAAAATAACCTCTAAAATAACTTTTTATCATTGGATTATGACTTTTTTAGGAGGTTACTCCAACCACTTATTCTTCCACAACCACTTAATCATATTTCATTGTTTGATTCTTTTAGTTCCTATAGTTAACAATTTTATATTTTAAACCATATATATCTTGATATGTGAATCATTTATTATTTCTATAACTATAAATTGTAACTTTATCTTATTTCAATACTTTTTAAGAAAGATCATACATGATGATTAATTTTATTTTTTACGGCATATTATGTATATAAAATGAGATATGATTTTAGTTGTATATAAAGTGAGAGACATTTATAAAACATTTGATATATATAAAGGGAAATTAGTAATATTAATAAGAAAAAGTCTTTAAAAAAGTTAACTATTGAACAAATTTTTAATTAATAGGTTATTAGATGATGTAATAAAATATTAAATCATTGGAGAGATTAACAATTATGGATTATCTTATAGGGAGCTGATTCGTACAGAGCATATTTTATCATGTAGAGCAATTATTTATTAAATGACGATTATACCCTTTCTCTTCTTCTTCCACGTTTTACATTTTATCCACTCCCGTTAAATCTCTTTTCTTTTCAAAACTTCATTAACCCAAGAAAAGAATACACATAAGATTGCTTGTTACTTCAACTTTTATTTACAATCTTCAATCGCCGGAAAAACTAATTAAAACACAGCTTAAAACTTTAATCAATTGTTGGTATATGAAAATACAAAATACGGTCGCTGAAAATGATAATTTAATATCTAAAAATTTATTCATGGATTCCATATAAAACCAAAAGTACTACATTAAAACTTAAGAATCTCACCTATAACAACAATTGATTCCGGATGAGACCAGCTACTGATCGGCTGCCGGCAGCATCTACCAGCTATTCCAGTCGTATTATGCACATATATGGTCGGAAAAACCGAAAAGTACTGCAAAGAATTCTGAGAGCCAGGAATCAAAACTCGGATTCCGGCTAACGTTTATAACTCCGGCAAGCCTCCGGCGGCGGGATTCGGCGGCTATTCCGGCCAGGGCTAGTACCAAAGTGTTCGGAAAAAG
The DNA here is from genome assembly GCA_963853835.1 of Calendula officinalis. Lineage (NCBI taxonomy): Eukaryota > Viridiplantae > Streptophyta > Magnoliopsida > Asterales > Asteraceae > Calendula > Calendula officinalis. The sequence continues at coordinate 71,505,568 of OY970829.1, read as the reverse complement.
GAGCTGGTTTCAATGGTGAGTTTTGTACTCCTTAATTCGGCCAGAAAGGCTGCCGAAATAGGGGTAAACCTTGGTGGTGGTTTTTAACTAGAAGAGAGAGAAAGAAATGGGTGGGAGAGAAGATAAAAGTTAGAAATTATTTGAAAAGAGAAGTTAATAAAGGGTATTATTGTCTTTTAACAGTAAATTGCTCTCTATACCTAAAAAATGCTATGTATATATGAGCTTCCTATCTTATAAAGTTAACCCTCACTCTTGCCTATTCCCTTTAGAGTATCTCCAATCATACTATATCTATCCAACCCACCTCTATCCCTCACTCTAAATATAGAGTGAGAGAAAAACTCCCTCTATATTTGAAGTGAGAGGGTATCCCCTCTATCCATAGTTGTGGATATGCATTCAATGAAGATAGAGGCTTCAGATCTGAAAATGAAAGATATAATAGATGAAGGTGACACTGAAACCTTAATAGCAATAGGCGTAAGTGGGCGGGGCCCAGAATTTTAGGGATTATCCAATAAGAAATATTGCAAAATGCTATTGAAAAAGGTAATCGCCATTACTAAAATCACACCCACAACCAAAACCAGAATCGAAACCACACTCACAACAAGCATAACCAAAACCATAACCACAGATAGTGGTAAAACCAAAAGCGTAACCACAGTTACAATTGTTGACACAACCCCTAAGATGAAGAAAGAAGCAGCAACCTCCGCTAGATGGGAGGATTATTTTGATGGGGATGAGTATTATGATGTTGCTGCTAATTATGATCTTGCTGCTGATGTTCACTGGCGTGACCTGACATTCAAAATCGGATGAAGAAACAACTGGAAGCATGCTGCCTTCTAATGGTGTTTGTTTCCAATGTACATTTAATCAAAGATGCGATGAATTGTGTTTTATATTCAATTAAGTTTTGTCTTCTAAACATGTTTAGAAGATGTAAAGCAGACAGTACTTTCCTATATGGTTCAAACATATTTAGTTTCATTAATATTATGTGTGTTGATTTCATATTGAATGGGTCAATTTGGTCAAACGGGTCAAAATAACTTTAAGTTTTTTCTTCTAAACATCTGGTGATTATTATTATAATCATGTTGGGCTTCACTATTTAAAATCTGTCAAAAATAGAGTAGTGCGTATACAATTCCGATCCTAAAGTTACTTTGCTTTTCATACTTCGGCGGAGTTTGGATGAATGAGCTCTCGAATAGCATAAGTAGTTGAATCAAACTAATCCAAACACACCCAAATTGCCTTTTGGAATCATCCAAATGTAAGTTGTTTAAATATTTCAACCAAACACCAACTTACTCTATTTAATTATATGAAGGTATTTTATTTCATTATATAAACCGTACTAGTAAACATTTTGATGATAATTAAGGATTTATAGTGTCATAAAACCTGTGAACTCACCAACCTTTGTGTTGACAACTTTTCTAATATGTTTTCTCAGGAAATAGAAGTTGAAGCTTCATTAGCATACTTAAACGCATTCGGATTACCATTTTGAAGAAATCTTTATTTACAAAAATTGTTACTTTTGATTGGAAATGTTAACTATTGGTAATCAATTTTGATTCATGTTAATCTACTATACTAGATAAATGTGATTACTAATGTGAAGTCGCACACCCGCTCTTCTACAAAACCAGTTTTGGTGGGGTGTGACAGTTGTGTACTTCGAATGTTTGCTCACAAGATATATGACCAACAACTGATGCACCTAAGAGTTCGTGCAACCGCGATTTCCCAGTTTATTTCCCGCCCCGACCTCTATCATAACTACATGGGGAGTCGTATGTCTTGGGTCAATACTATAACTTTGTTAGAAATATGTCATTGTAAGTTTATATTTTCTAATATATCTTACATATGTCAGTTTTAGGTATAGGGTATCGAATGTTCTAAATTGAGTTTTGTTACAAAAATAATTTGCAGAGACGGGACATGGGTTACACCAGTGGTTACCCAAACCATTGTGGATGCGGTTAGTGTTTCTTTTTTACTTTATGTTTTCTATTTCTTTATATTATAATATAATTGTGTTTTAAGTTTTGAAATAAATTTTATGTATTATGAAGAGGAGGTGGTAGAAATGACTCCTTATGATGAAAGTTGTATACAGGAGTTCATTCGTGCCGATTGAATTTTCAAGAGATGTAATAATCTTTCTTACTGAATTTTCAAGAGAGGTAATAATCTTTCAGAGACGGGTATCGGATAGCAAAAATTACTATCTGAATTTTCGGGTACCCGGTTTTCGGATATTCGAATTTTCGGAGCCTACCCATATGTGTGTGTGCTCTTCCTTTTCTTAGATAGTTTCTTTGTATATGATATCATTGTTTGTTTCTCTTTAACAGCTCTAAGTATGGATTACGATGACTTTGATGGAATCATGCCTCCTGCGACTGTTGAAAGCTACTTACGGGTATGCATTTGGACTCTTATTTGATTAAGGGTGACCATTTGGACCAAAAAAACCGAACCAAACCGAAAACCAACCGAAACCCATCACATGTAATTAGTTTGGTTTTGGTTTTGAAAATTCATGATTTTCGGTTTTGATTTTAGCGATTTCAGCTCGTTCGGTCCCCGGATAGTATAAAGAATTTAGGTTAAAAAAAGGGAACTGAAATCGAACCAAAACATGTAATCGGCTCGGTTTTGATTTTGAAAATTGATGATTATCGGTTTCGGTTTAGTTCAATCACCAGATAGGATAGAGCATTTAGGCAAAAAAACGAAACAGATGCCGAAGCGAACCAAAACCGAAAACATTTAACTGGTTCAGTTTCGAATTTGAAAATTCACCATTTTCGATTTCGGTTCGGTTTCTGGATCGTGCTCACGCCTAGTTTTGTACTTGCAAGTTTTGTACTTGCAAGTGTTATAAACACAATATCCTAACTAATGAAATTCTCATTTTTTCTATAAATTTTGTCCCATAAAAAAGTTCTCATTTCTCAAATTTGAAGGGCTCACTTAATAAAATAATATTATTACTAATGATTCTACCAATAAAACATTTTCTCTCTTCAATATAACCTTATATTTTAATTAAAAATATTACCAAGGACTCTACCACTAACAATCTCCTAAAAACTTGTGCCCATGATAAATAAATTTTTTTTTGTGGGACGGAGGGAGTAATAATCTTTATTAGCTAATAATAATCTTTCTCACTAGCCGATGTGTTTTATGGTAATTGTATATGTTATAAGGTTTATGCAATTAATCCGTGTATCTATATTATGGTAATCAAAAAATTATTTCATTTATTTGGTTTAACCAAACATAAGAATTCTGTTATTTCTTCATGTCAATTGTCAGACCAAATAGTAGAATTTATTTCATTTTTCAGACCATTTCATTTCTCAGATTCATTTCATTTCTCAGAAATAAATTCTACTATTTGGTGTCTAGACAAGTCTTCTGTCTTTGGGAGTTCAACAGAAGATGGTTGTGTAAATATTTGGGTTTATGAAAAGGTAACTGTGTTTTTGTCATTATTAAATACAAATTTTTGGCTTTTAATCAGAAAAATATATTAATATAATACAATGGTCGAGTTCATTTTTAGAGAAAAAAATATATAATAGCGATATACCTTAGGAGGTGGTCCACTTTGGTAATTATAGGCTTTTCATCCGGCCAATTTTGATAATTATAGCATTAAAAATAATAAGCCAGAGATCAAAACCACCCGTCGGACCTACCCGACCCGAAGGATCGGTCCGACCTGGACTGGTCCTTAGTTTGTATGTTTTTTGGTCTTCGGTCTGGTCCGGATCAAACCGGAACGTCCCATGAAAACCCGAACCGGACCGTAGTAGAAATGTTGGTTGCAAAACCTTTTTGTGTAATCGGGCTTCTCCTTAAATTGGGCATGTTAGATTGTTACCTAGACATTTGTGTGTTAATAAGTCGTTTATGATTGGAAACAAAAAGAATTAATTAAATCAAAGTATTTAATAAAATGAAGTAGATGCTCTTACTACATGATTTGATCTTGATAAACCAGCACTTCGCTTTGTCGAATGATATTTTATGCAACACAATAATTGATCATAATAGCGCATGAATGGTAAATTCCTCGAATGCTTCAAGAAAAAAGATAACTAATCAAATTAACTTCAATTCTTACTTAAATTCTTAATTATTACATAAATAATTGATTATATTATCCTTTCTATCCATTTTCTGCACTAGGAAAAAACTTAACAGATTAATCATGTTGTTGGTTCCTTGGGGCCAAAAAATACCTTGACTTTATGATCCGGTCAAATTTGTATTTTACATTAATAAAATTCAATATTTTTAATACGTTATTATTGTTTGTGGGTACTGCGAATACATGTAGTTGCAAAAACTGTTGGGAGTGAATCATAACCTTTGGGTTGAGAATGTTGACCGTTTGGTTGCTGGTTTCTTGAAAATGTTTAAAGAAGGCTGGCATAAAGTGGTAAAGTTTTTCATTAGCATACATAAATGCTAAATATGTCAATAAAGTTAATAATAATATATACTCCGTATATTTTAGGGAATTGCAATTGGGGATCGAATTCATGAACAGTTAATGAAGGGAAATGGTGGAGAATTAACATATAAAAAAGACGAAGAAGATGAAAACGATGAAAATGAATATTATTATAATTATAGTACCGAAGAAGATGAAGAGTATTTCGATGGAAGTGAAGTTGGACCAAAACCAGTATCACAATCACAATGAAGTTTGTTTTTTAGTTCCCGAAACATGTAGCAATATATGTAAAGTTTGGTTGGTTATTATTTAGTAAAACTAATATGACTTGGTGATGATAATTATGTAGCCTTTTATATAAGTTTGAGATTGATTTTTTTTTTGAAAAGGCAAAAAGGGAACTCAAGCGAAAGGAGCTTCGGCAAAGCCATCACCCCTAGCAAGAGACCCGAAAACTAACATAAAAGCTAGCAAGAAGCTAGACAAAAGAGTACATCAAACAATACAAAGAGAGGGATTACAACACCAATTAGGCCAATTAAAATCGACTCTATCCTTATACCGCCTATTTTTACACCATAAAAAAAAAAAAAAAACTTTGAATGTTGCTGAGAATGAGAACCGGATTCTGGGCAACACCGTTTCTGAAGATAAGATCATTGCGGGAATTCCAAACGACCCAAAAAAGAGAGTATATAGCAGCGAGGAACATGTCATTTTTAGCACCCACGAAACCGTTAGTTGCGCCCCAAAGAAACATATCCTCCAATCGAACCAGGTTGGCACAATCAACCCCCCCACCACCGGCTGAAAAGCCTAAGAATCGAGGCAGAGAAAGGGCATCCACGGGAAAGGTGATCTTCAATTTCCAAATTGTCACCACAAAGCACACAAAGGTCGTTAATACAATGCACCCCCTGCTCGATAAGTTAACTTTTGTCGGTAATCTCCCGAGCGCAATCCTCCAGGCAAGAATGTTAATTTTACCCGAAACGAGATTGAGCCATTTAAAAGGCGTAAGCGAGCACTTATTAAGGGACAAATCGTCAATAGCAAAATGTAAAGAAGCAGCCGAATAAGTACCAGATCTGTCCAAAGCCCACCGCCAGTTACCGTCCGAATTAAGCTGAAAAAAATCATGGAAACACAAGTTTAACTTAAGCCCCTCTTTGTTAATTTTTAGAATATTTCTCCATAAGCCCGTGAATCTGCCCAAGGAAATAGAGCTGCCCAAACCACCATCATTACCGTGAAGGCACTGAATAACATTTTTCCACAACGAGCCAGATTCCGACTTGAATCGCCACCACCACTTGCACAAAAGCGAGACATTTTGAGCCTTCAAGCTTCCAATACCAATACCGCCATTTGATTTGTCCGCAAGCACCCCATCCCAAGCGACCCAACTGATTTTCCGCTTGTTGGCAGCAGAACCCCAAAAAAATCTTGAGCGGATGCTTTCGAGGGTTTTGATGACTCTTTGAGGAGCTTTGAAGAGGGAAAAGAAATACACCCCAAGGCTTCCCAAAACACTCTTACATAAGGTAAGCCGACCCCCGGAAGAGAGCGTTTCCGCCTTCCATTTAGAGAGCTTCGACAGGAATTTATCAATAATAGGCGACCATGGATCACATTTATTCATAGACGTACCAATGGGCAAACCAAGGTAGGTGATCGGAAAGGAGCCGCTAGTACAGTTAAAACAACTAGCCATGTACTCGACCTCATGATCAAGAACCCCGATCCCGAGCAGATTACTTTTAGACATGTTGATTTTGAGCCCCGAAGCCAAATAAAAACAACGCAAAAGACGGATCAGGTTAAGAGCATTGGAGAAAGACCAATCACCGATGAATATGGCGTCATCCGCGTACTGAAGATGAGAAATAATTTGCCCGTCTTTTGGAAGTCTAATTCCGTGAAACACGCCCTTGAGGTTAGCCTCCTCCATAGCAATATTTAACCCTTCGGCGGCTAGGAGAAAAAGAAAGGGGGCCATCGGGTCCCCTTGACGGACCCCCCTACCCATACGGAATTCCTTAGACGGGGAACCGTTGATGAGAACCGAAACCGAAGCAGATGAGAGACATTCGCGGACCCACCCGCGCCACTTGACACCAAAATTCATTTGAGCCATGATGTCGTCCAAAAAATCTCAAGAGACGGAGTCAAACGCCTTGTCAAAATCCACTTTAAAGATAAAGGCTTTCCTCTTGGTAAATTTGAGCCAAGAGATAACTTCACTGATAATCAAAGGACCATCCAAAATACTCCGGTCTTTAAGAAACCCGGTTTGCTCATGGCCGATAACATCATTAATAACAACTTTGATACGGTTCGCAAAGATTTTGGCAATAACCTTATAAAGCGACCCGATAAGACTAATGGGGCGGTAATCAGTGAACTCCAATGGATCATTACATTTTGGTATGAGAGAAATGAACGATTTTCAGTGAACTCCCTGTGGTTTTCCGATTTTGCGTTTTTGTCCCTGTACTTTTTTTTCATTTTTTTTTGTCCCCGTGCTTTCCCATATTCTGCGATTTTGTCCTTCCGTCCATTTTCCACCGTTAACGAACGAGAAATGCTAAAAAAGTGAGGGTATTATGGTCATTCTCCCTATCTTCTTATTTTCCATAATTAACATGCATTTGACATTTTTACGGTACAAGTCATATAAACAAACACCATTGATCCTCATCGAGCTTCTGTGATTCCCAAATTCCCAAATTGTGAAATTCTCAAATCAGATTAAAGAAGATGAAGATCTTCCATAACTCGACGGAGACGATGATACTTCCATAAACCGTCGGAGAAGACGAGATTCTCCCATTCCGTCGGTATCTCCGCCTCCCTAAATTGCTGGAGAAGACGAGATCTTCCATAACTTGCCGGAGAAGACGAGATTCTCCCACTCCATCGGTACCTCCGCCTCCCTAAATCGCCGGAGAAGCCGAGATCTTCCATAAACCGGTTGCCAGATCTGCCGACGGAAGTATATTGGAGCTCGTCGTTGCAGCGCCGAATGAGCTCCGGCGGTGGGAAAACCCGATGCCGATGTGTTTCAGTTACATGGTTCGACTCAGGAAGATGTTAGGAGTATAGATCTGGTGAATAATCAACAAGTACCTGTGGATTGGGAGACCGATTTGAGACGGTCGGCCATCACAGATTCTCAAGGAAGTGATGGAGAAGAATATTCAGCAAGTTCTTGATCTGTATGAGCATGGGATACACGATTAAACTCATGAAGTGATAAGCTATATTAATTGATTGATTTGGTTGCAAAAATCTAGTTTTTAGCATTATTAAAAAATATCAGTTTTTGAGATTTAGGTTGAAAGAGTTTTTTGGTGTTAGTTTTTTTGTTGTTGATGATGGTGGTGTCCCTGTGATGATGTCCGTGTGATACAAATTAGAGAGAGACACCGGATATGAATTAGAGAGACCGTGAACTTTTCAAATTTCCTTTCAGATCTAGGGTTTTGATTTTATTTATGGATTCTTCATATGAATGTGTATGTGTTCATGGGGAAGATGATGAAAATGGGGAGAAAGAAATTATAAAATAAAAGATAAAATTGAAAAGCCGAAAGTGCCCTCACTTTTTTAGCATTTTTCGTTAGTTAACGGTGAAAAATGGACGGAAGGACAAAATCGCAGAATTTGGGAAAGCACGGAGACAAAAAAATGAAAAAAAAAAGTACAGGGACAAAAACGCAGAATCGGGAAAACCACATGGACAAAAACTGTAATTTACTCTTGATTTTATCTAATAATTATATGATCAAGTTTCTACAAGGGACATTTTGTAAGCGTGCAAGGGATAGATTATATGTGTATTTTCACCCCGGCGTGAAGCGCGGACACCAATTTCTCGTATATAACATTTTACAAATATTATTACTATTCATGAATAGTTGATGAATACTGTTTCTTTTACGTTTAAGTTGTTTTTTTTTTGTTTTCGACTTTCTCCGTGAACCTTTTACGTGACTCTATCATTATTATTTTTTATGGTGTGTAATTTTTTTTTTTTTATACAATAACATTGGTTTTTTTGTAACACCTCTTTTTACGATAATTTTAAAAAAAATTTATAGTTAAAGAAAACATCTCATTTAATAAATAGGTATCAACCAAACGTCTCTATAAATGAAGACCGTTATAAACTATTGTAATAAAGGCTCATGCGGAAAAACTGTAAAAATCTATATCTATCTATCTATATATATAAACAAAGGTTTTTGGGTGCCACATGTCACCTTCTTAAGCCTAGCTCTGCCACATGTCACTGTATTACAGGCCATCCTTTTGTTTTCCCGCCCAGCAACACAATCAGTATTTCTTAGAAACGGTTGCACGTTAAAACGAGAAAGAAGGGCAGATTTCTTAGAAAACCAATTCCACTTATTTCGGAAACTTTATATATCAGAAACTTAATTTCAGAAACTGCAATATAAGTTACTTAATCTCAACCTTCAATCAATTATTCTCTAATGGCGAATCAAGGCATCCATGGCAATCTCCTTGAAATCACGGTAAGTGTTTATATTCCTGATTTTTCAATTTTCGTCAGATTGAAGTATGTGAGTTCTTCAATTGCTTTCAATTTGCGTAAAATTTGTTTGTCAGTGAGTAGGATAACTACCTTCTTTAGGTTAGGGTTAGAAATTGACACTTTTAATTTCAGTACGTCATAAGCCAGAGGAATTTGAAGTATACATGTGATTTTGTAATTTTGTGCTTAATTCATATGTTAAAATGTTGAATATGCAGGTTCATATATGCATTTATGGGAGTAGGTGTTACGATGTGCTGCATCTCTTTCACAGAATCACAGGTCATATTATTCGATCACCAACCATCTATAAATGCATTAGTAGAAGTAGTTTCTTTGACTTTATTTATCTAATATTATATTTATATAAAATCATCTAATTATTTAATTATTATCTTATTACTCTGTTAAAACTTTATCTTCATCCTTGAATCCCTGGCCAGGTAGGTTTCATACAACATAATGCGTCTTCATCTATGGCATATGTTATGGAACCTGATAGAATGCAAACTCCATTATCAATTGGCAATGTCGTAAGTTATAATGTTTGACCGTTGACTGATGACCAACTAAATTTTTTACATGTATATTGGAGGCTAATAATGCGTAAAGCATTATAGTTGTGGATATTAAACAGTATTGTGGATAATGCTGAAGCTTCCTGAAATAGTTGATTCGTCCCATCTTAAAGCTTTAAGCTTGCCTAATCCAATGGCTGGCCGTAAGGTGTGTTTCCAAATTGCAAAATTAATCTAAAGTTATCAAATATTATTTTACATATTTATTAACTTAACTTAATGCTACATTATTTAAAGCTTACTTTTCTAAGAGTTTTATTTTGTTTTTAGCAGGATGAAGTTTATATTTGAGGTAGAATAAGACATGGATTAATAGTTGATCATTTGTCTCGCCAACGAATCAAGCAGGTGCTTTTTTTAAATCGCTGTTTTTATTGATAATAACATGATTTTTTAAAATAATAATTAGGTATTCCAATTATGTGGATCGTTGCGAAATCCATATTCTTCAACTAACCTTTTGCAAGAGGAGAAAGTAGGGTAACCGGTCAAAGCGGGTCATTTTTTATATGGATTGAAACAGACCGAACCGATCTTAAAAAAACTTTTTTCCATTTGTTTTTAAATCTTCAAATTTATGATTACATAAACAATTGCAATAGTAATATGTATCTTTAAATAGACGTTTGACAACTTTCTACCCATTTGACCCGTTTTTTATTTAGTCAAATTGTTTATATGACCCATTTGCCTATTTTCTTATCATCTTGGTGAACGCCACATACACATGTAATTTTAATTTTTTTAATTCATGTAAATCATATATGATTTTTGATTTTCTAATTTTGTGATTTATTTCAGATGAATATGTAAATGTGTTGATTAAAGTGCCATGTGTTCTGCATATGGATTCTATAAGAGGTAGTCATCATGGTAAAGATCTTCTTCAAATTTTTTAGCTAATACTTCATCTGATTCAAAATAAGTGCTACACTTTGGGTTTCACGGTTTTTGAGGCAAAAGATTATAATGATAGTTAAATTAGATTAATTGAATAGTTAGTGGATAATGGGTCCCACACCTTTTGAATAAAGTGGGGGGTTAATGATGTCTAAAAGTAAAAAGTAAGGGTAAATGAGTCATTTCACTTTGTTAAAGTAGATAGTTAGTGGGTGTGAGTCATACTATGTTTTGCCAAATAAGGTAATTTTTCAAAATATAGCACTTATTTTAAATCACCCATATAAGGAAGTGTAGCACTTATTTTGAATCTTCCTATTCTGAATCGGAAGAAGTAGTAATGTTTTGATTCATTTTAAAAAAATCAATAAATAATGATTCAAAATTTGTTTTTATATAATATTGAAGCAATTAAGTTTATATGACAATGCAGTTTTCTAAAGGAAGAATGGATATGGAGGCAACAAGTAGCATGTGAAGACATTAGCTTAAGATTTATTAATATGAGATTCATTTCTCTAGAGGTATGAATTTTTTTAATTTGGTAAGGTAAGTAGATCATATTCCTAATAATTTGATACGGAGTAATTCTTTAGTTTATTCGGGTATTAATCGATGATGGAGTTACTACAACAACCATATTCATATGATTGTGATTTATTCTTCCTTTATTATGTATAACTTTTTTTTGGAGCAACCTCATGTACACTGTTGTCCATATAAAATCAGTAACAGTTCCAATTTTGTAAGTAATTTTACAAATTTTGATAATCATCATAATTATTGATTCTAACTGTTTGTAAATATAATTAAAAAAGTATCTAATTACTTATTTGCAGCTAGATTTGGGTTGGTTCCCACCTGCTAAAGCATTTTATAAAGACTAATTATTCAAAGATTAATCTGTGACCTGTGGAAAATCCAAATCTTCTCGGGAATCTGAAAAAATGTGCAACATACGAATATTAACAAGGGTAGTATTGTAAACTTACCCACATGATTCTAATCCTTCTATACCTCATCAAAATTCTCATGAAATTGGAAAATTTTGACATCATCTGATGTGCTGATGGTTTTTCAGTAGCTTCAAAGTCAACAATTGACTTGGGATCATTTTCGGGTACACCTTTTCGAGATTTCACCAATCAACTAATTTTGATGACTAGGGGTTCTCTAACTCCAGTTCAAGTACTTCTAAACTTTTTGAATAATCTTATTTAGTTATTTTCATGACAAGTTTGGTAATGGGGTGCTTCACTCAAATGGGTCAGACATGGTTAGTGTGTAGACCCACCAACACCTTTTTATTTTTTTTTTAAATACTTAATGTAGTTTATACAGACACGGAAGTTATGTTATTAATATAGTTATTTATATTTCCTCATAACTAAATTGATTTTTAAAAGATTTTGAGCTTTTGAGTTCATAATAAACAATTATTTGGTCTGTTCATTCTATTCGGGCAATTTGACTGGTTTGGTAGCTTTATCTGTAAGCTATAAAACCTTTTGCGAGTTTGTTAAATTATCAGGTTAGTGTTTGTCGTTTCAACGCAAAAAAATGATGTTATTGCCGGTTTATACTTTTATTGTTCTTAATCGTAACTTTGATGTCTATGACAATTAAATTTCAACCTTTATATCATATAAGTATTTAGAAATTCTTAGGGGTACTACAAGTAATAATACATATTTTATATTATGTAAAAATTACTTTCAATAAAGTTAGTGGTCACTCGTGAATTTTCACGGGTTATAACCTAGTATATATAATAAAACAAAGCCATTTTGGTGCAACGTGGCACCCCTTACAATGAAGCAATCCACGTGTCATTTTCACATAAATTCAGTCCGTATTAATATATTTTTTTGGGCTGCCTTTTTATTTAAAACTGTAAAGATAATCCCCACGTTTACATCCCACGAGCAGCGTGTTTTTAGAAATCGATTAACTGCTACGGTTCCATCTCCATAAGCAGCTTCCAATCCCCACATTCAAATTCGTGAGTTTCATCTCTCAATTTCTAGGATTCAGCGTTCAATCTTCGATCGTGTTACTAACCCTAATCTTTCCTTTGATTACCACGAATATTATACGATAGTTGATTCAAAACAGTCTCCTCCAAAATAGAAGCAATTACGGATAAATTGGGATTTGAGTTTGTTGTGTAAGTCTTTCTAATTTTAATTTATAATGCTTCTTTAAAATCAATTTCAATTAATTGTGTCTTCAAATGTTAATTGAGAGTTGTTTCTGTCTGCACACCAACTGCTCGATGAAAAGGTTATGAAGCCAAAGTTGCTTTTCATCAATTGAGAGTTGTTTCAGTTGAGAGTTGTTTCTTCAATTTTTTAAATATGGATATAAGTCAATAGGTCAGTTGTATCTTGAATCGTTAATTGTCTATATTGCTTATGTGATTTAAAAATGGTTTCCTCTGATGATAGGTCATCTGTAAAAGGAAACCAAATAGCAAGTAGATCAAATATTGTAGTTAAATACAGGGGCGGAATTAAAAACTTTCACCAGCGGTAGCACCCTTGTGGTGATAAAAAAAACGGGGTTAAGGGGACTGCGACCTCTAGTGGGATCTCGGTGGCAACGCCCCGAAACAAAAACAAATTTAACACAAAAAATGTTATATTACATATCACCCTTTTTAGTTACATACACCAATAAATATTCAAGAATATATTTCATTAATCTACAAAAGAATTATTAATTTTATAAACATATTACAAAATCTAAAATACACACTTTATGTTTTTTTTTTATTTGGTTCAAATGTTAGGGTTGTCTTTGGGTAGAGGTTTTTTAAGATTGATTTGAGATATTGAATATGTTTTTAATCTATAAAAATTTTGGTTTATAAAATTATATTATATTTTATAATTAAAGTATTGAATAAGGAAAATAAAGGAAAATGATTTGAAATGTTTAGACTAAAGAATTTTTTTTTGAAATATATAAGGTACAAAAAGAAAATTTTGAAATATATGGGTTGAGAAAGAAAAAACCCTTGTAATATAGAGCTTAGAAAGGGAAAAAAAATTGATTTAAAAAAAATAGCAACAAGAAGATTCGAACTCATGACCTCTTTATATAATGCAAGGAGTGCTAGCCAGCTGAGCTAGTAGATGGATGTGTTTCATTTCACCTTTTCGTATATATATTAATGTATTTAAAATACTATAACAATAAAAAAATCCCGAAAATTTAGCGTACCGAATTTTTTTCGAGTAGTAGCACGTGCCACCGTGTGGTCTATACCAATTCCGCCCCTGGTTAAATATGTAGTTGTCATAACTTTTTTTGTATGTTTTTAACTTTTGATTACTATCTTATACGTTTGGTTAATTTATAGTATCGAGATTTGATTGGATTTTGATTGGATTTCGGTTCCCAGCCTTAGACAATATGGCATCTAAATTAGTTCTAACCAGCTATTGAATTTCAACTCCTTTTTGTCCTGCAACTATAACACTAACAATTGATAGAAGGTGTAGGAACAGCAATTGAAGAGTTGACCAATAATAATGGTCTGCTTCATGAAGGAGATGAGATTGTTGTTTGTGGTTTTCATGTAATTGCAACTACTTTTTTGCTTCTTTTTGTTAGGAATTGCAATTGCAATAGTAATAATAATTATAGTAATAATAACAATAATGTTAATAATAATTAATAATAATAATAATAATAGTTGTAGCTTTTGTTTACCAAATAATAATGTGTTTGCAGGGACCAATTCATATTACAATTAGGTCATTGTTGACTCCCCATCCAATCAAGGAGCTCCGAGTAAAGGTGAGGTTCTATTTCTACATTTGACCACATTTTAGTGTATTTTGACATGTTAAGGCCTTTGAAAATGTTTGATGAGATAATTCTTAACAGTGAATTTGAACTATGCTAATATGGTTGTTTTTTGTACTTGAGATCATGAAAAAAAATTTAAATATGTATATCTTATTTAGGAAATGTGCAGCTTTATATATATAAAAACTTTGATGGTGTAATCACTTATTGAAAATGGTCATAGAAAAAATAAAAAGAGTTGAAAAACATATCATTTACTTGCCTTATTTATATATACGTTGACTTTTTTAAGAAATCAATATGTCTAGAAATAAGTCAATAAATGGGTTAATTATATTGTTCAGTATAATCAACCCATTTAAATTGTAAACTAATCTTATATATAAAGTTATTTCAATACTTATATAGGACATTAGTATGTCTAGAAAGAAGTCAATAAGGCTCTAAATAGGTATCATAACTGACTTATATATAAATTGCAAAGTGTTAGAAGTAAGTCAGTTGCATATCTAAAACCTCTTTCTGATATTGTTAATTAATAATCAGTCTCCGATATGCATGTTATTTTCATACTTCTAATTTACAGTATTTATAGTTGTTTTTGTAATCACGTAAATACGTAATTTAAATTGATGTTTTACTTGCATTTGCTAAATCGAATTGAGAGTTTTTGACCTAACAACTAATATTAGAATGCAATTTTTGAGGATAATTTTGCATTGTTTAATCATAAAGTTTTGTTTTTTCATGAATCTTCAGTGAATTAGTTTAATATATCTGATTTTTTTTATTTGTTTTGCTTAACTGTTATGCAGAGTAGACCTTTGGTGAGACCAACAAGAGACATAATTAAATCAGAGATGTGCGTTATTCTTGGCATGATTTTGTATCAAAAAGTAAGCTGCTAATACATTTTACCCTTTAGTATTGAATTTTAATAAAGCCCAGAAACTAGCCTTGCAACACGGTTTAGAAACCAGTTATGCAAGGGCTCTACCGACTTTCTTCTTCATCGTCTCATTAATTTTGGTATTTTCCCCAATTCTCATTTATTAGTTCGTTCTTCATGATTTTAGGTTTTATGCTCAACTTTTCGAGGATGATTATGATTTTTCTGAATTCGTCATTTAGTTAACAGATTGAAGAATAGTACAGCTCAGAGGGACTAAGTATTGCCGGTTATTTTCACGCTAATGAGCAATTCGTTGATCTCGAGCTCGATACCATTTCCGGAAATACTGTCGAGCACATTTATCGGTATTTCCCCAAGATAAAAACATGCTGAAATATTTTAATGTACTTCAGGTTATACTAATACAACTTTTATTTTATGTGTTTTGGGTCGTTTCTTATTTATATATTCTTGCAATACTTGATGACCATAAAATTTTTAGACGTAAGTGTTAATTCTAATTAATTAAATACTCCCTCCGTCCCACAAAAAACTTCCCATTTCACTTATGCACAAGTTTTAAGGTAATAGTTAGTGGTGGGGTATTGGTAATATATTTGACTAAAATATAAGATTGATTTGGAGAGAGAATGATAGTTAGTGGATAATAAGTGGTGGGGTCCTTAGTAATAATAGTATTTTATTATGTGGAGCCCATCATATGTAGTAAATGAGAAGTTTTTTGTGGGACAAAAATTTAGGGTGAAATGGGAAGTTTTTTGTGGGACGGAGGGAGTATTTTTTAGAGCGATATGTTGATTAGTAAAAGTACGGTGGTGGTGGTGGTGGTGGTGGTGGTGGTGGTGGTGGTGGTGGTGGTGGTGGTGGTGGTGGTTGATCAGGTACAAAGTACGAGGGACTATTAGCAAAGTATAATATGGAAGCTTCTTCAAATAATTTACTTGCAGCTACCTGTGAAGTGCATTTTGCTTCTGTAAACACAAACTCTATTTTAAGTTTTTTTTTAACTTATTAATTAGCATTATGAAAACAGTGTTTTTAGTTATAATTTTTATTATATTTGTCATTATTGTTATTGTTATTAATTTGGGATTTACAATACACATTCGTTGCTATGAGAGATTGTGCCTATGATGCTAGCATGACATTTTCTGCTTTTGGATCCATTACTTGGGAGTACGGACTGCTCTATCGTTCTCAATCTAAGGATGTCATTGCCATCATGGACACAAGGTATGTTATGTTTCCCCAATTTTCAAAAAGTTATTTACTCTGGTAAATTACACTAATGTTAAAAGGATATTCTTCTTTTCTTTTTTCTATATTATAAACACCGTAAGGCCAATAACAAATTTAAGGCTTTTTTAAATGTAAATTAGTCGTTGATTTAGTCTGATTACATGTTGATGTTAGCTCCAAGGTATTAAGGTAGAAAAGGTGTTGTGTCTCAGCATATTAATCTATTAATATGTCACTTTGGGAAAACGGGTCAATTTTGACCTGTTTAATTATTATTGGGAATCTTTTATATTTGGCTACTTGCTAATAAAAATTACTTGGAATTCGAGAACATTATATTGGTTAAGTTTTGCTAAAATCTCATTTTAGCATTTATATTCTTACAACTTTAGTTTGTACATTATGATATTCTTTTTATAGGCACCGTATCAGACAAAGATGATTGATTGGAGCTTTTTGCTACCAGAAGAAATAAAACGGGTAAACATTTATCATGCAAAATGTAGAGATATCTTGGCACTTGGCACCATATCTGAATGCATTATTTTGTTAAGGACATTGCTTTTTATTATTTAACATTTAAAGTAATGTTAAATTGTATTTTTATTTGTATCTTCTTGAAGTCAGTGTAATCATCATGAGTTTAATGTTATATTTTACGTTCAGTGTATAAAGTGACAACCCGTGATTTTTCACGGGCTTTAACCTAGTGTTTAATAAAAGACAAATTTGACATCAACGCCAAAAATTAGCGGCGCATGTCAAGGATTCACATTCTCTTCGCCCTTGCTAGAACCCTTACATGCTTAGTGAATTCGCGACACCTAAACTTAAATAGTCACATATATCTCATGCATACACAAAACTCGACTCTAATTCATTTACTCTTTGATTTACTCGTTTATATTAATTTCCTATGCGAGTCAATCTCAACGCATACACAACGCACCCCTCCTAACACTCGCTTCCAAAACCCGGTCTCTAAGGTCTGCAGTCTGCGGACCACATCTGCAGAGAAGATTTGGACTAGACGTCTGCAGTCTATAAGAAGAAGACTGTTTGGTTTTTAATGTCTGCATGTTGATAAAAAAAATTAAGTGGCAGTATTTGTGTGGGTGGTGGAGGACTGGCGGGTTGTGGTGGCAGTGGGTGGTAGTGGCAGTACATGGTGGTGGGTGGTGGCGGTAGATGGTGGTGGGTGGCGGTGGCGGTGGGTGGTTGTGGCGGTGGGTGGTTGTGGCGGTGTGTGGTGGTGGTGGCGGTAGATGGTGGTGGGTGGCGGCGGTGGTGTGTGGTTGTGGCAGTTGTGGTGGTGGTGAGTGGTGGCGGTAGATGGGGGTGGGTGGTGGTGGGTGGCGGTGGCGGTACATGGTGGTGGGTGGCGGTGGCGGTACATGGTGGTGGGTGACGGTGGCAGTGGGTGGTTGTGGCGGTATGTGGTGGTGGTGGTCGGTGGTGGAGGTAGATAGTGGTGGGTGGTGGTGGCGGTATGTGGTGGCGGTAGATGGTGGTGGGGGGTGGTGGTGGTGGGTGGTGGCGGTAGATGGTGTGGCGGTATGTGGTGGCGGTAGATGGTGGTGGGGGTGGTGGTGGTGGGTGGTGGCGGTAGATAGTGGTGGGTGGTGGCGGTAGATGGTGGTGGGTGGCGGTGGCAGTACGCGGTGGGTGGTAGTGGCATTAGGCGGATGCGGTAATTGGTGGTGGCGGTAGGTGGTGGTTGGTAGTGGTGGGTGGCGGTGTTGATGGTGGTGGTAGATAAACTTTTTTTTAAGTGTAGGTAAAATGTCTTTCAAGATTGGAAGACTATGGTTCAAGTCTTCTCCAAACAGATCTCAAGAAGACTTTTTCTTATCTTCTGATTTCCAAAAAACAAACAGTCTTTTTCCAAAATGTCTTCCCGCCTACAGACATAAGACCTTAAAAAGACTTTCTGTCAAAAAACAAACGCCACCTATGTGTCCCTAAGTGCCACGTATACACATGTCCCACATTTAGGGAAGGGAAGAGCCAACATGCTCTAGTCAACTCAGCGGCTTTCTCTTTATTTTATTTTAACTCTTGCGTCGACTCTACGACACTAAACTCTTATACTCTTTATTAACACGGTGTCGACTCTACGACACTAACACATATATCATGGCAACACAGTGACACACAACACATATCATCATATCATGGCACATATCAATATCACGTAGCAATTACTATAATTAACTTACCGATTATTTAAACTTAATCATAATCATTTAATTACTATTATTTAATTATTGCAAAACTCGGGGCAATTTTGTTTAAATAAAAAGGATAAAATGACATATTTACCCTCATGATCATATTTAACGACCAATTTTAACGCCCGTTACGCTTAGGGACTAAAAGCAAGAAGAAGTCTCGATATTAGTGAATAGTGACTATCTGTGTAATTTATGGAACTTAGGTACCAAATCCAATACTTTTGGCAAACCGCAAAGACTATATCTACTTTAAAATCTTTTCACTCTTACATTTTAATTCTATATCTAATAATAATAGCTTTAAAGCCTGCCTGAATAGGCGGGCATGCTTCAAAAAATTAAACTAAAAATAACAAATGAAATAAAATGTTACATGAAATGATGAAATCATTTTGTATACATGAAAAAATGTTACACAAAATTTATAGATGAAATAAAATTTCTTTGTACACTACATTTGATATTGAGTTAATGTAGTTGTCATCTTTGTCGCAACAAATAACTTTAAATCATTTCTTGCCCATTTTTAATTCACCCAACCCGGGCAAGGGCAGGGCCGTCCCTAGGCATGGGCGATAAGGACGGCCGCCCAGGGCCCACAAAATTTAGGGGCCCATTTTTTTAAAAAAAAAAACACATATTTACACATATGTAAACTCATTTGAATCAAGGTAAGTCCAACGAAATATTGAAAATAGGTGGATTATAGGGTCCAATCCGGACATTTAACTTATGGATTGAGGCGACACTTTAATTTGGAGGAAACTTTTCAGTTATTTAGAAAAAATAAATTATTTCAGGAAGCCCAATTTTGAGATTTTACCCAGGGTCCAAAAGTTAATTGGACCGGCCCTAGGCAAGGGATTTGATAATTTGAATGTTGCCTCAAGTGGTATTGCAGCCCTTTTGTTGGATGGTGATAGGACTGCTCATTCCAGGTTTGCAATTCCTATTAATGTGGTGAAAGATTCAACGTGCCACATATCCGCTGACGGTGACCTTGCTGAGTTGATATAAAAAGCCAAACTAATTATCAGGGTCGAGGCACCAATGATTAATCGATATTGATACGAGGCATTTGATAGAACTCTGAGAGACATATGCAGAGCGGACCCTTCGATACCATCAAAAGCTGTGTTTGGTGGAAAAGTTGTCTTGTCTGGTTGTGATTTTCGGCAAATTCTTCTTGTTATTCCAAATGGTAGTAGACAAGACGTGGTTTATTCGACAACCAATGCTTCATATCTTTGGGAACATTGCACTGTCTTGAATTTAATAGCCAACATGAGGTTGAGTTCGGGAGGATCTGAGTTTGAAAGAAAAGAAATTGAACCGGTGACAATTTTCTTGTTCAAGTTTGCTTTGTTATGACTATTAATATAAGTCAAGGTTAGAAGTTGTCGCAAGTTGGTTTGTTTCTTCAAAAACTAGTTTTTCACATGATCAATTGTATGTCATTGTCTCAAGAGTTAAGAGGAAGAAATGATTGAATGTTATTTGTTGCGACAAAGATGACAATTACACTAATTCAACAACAAATGTCGTTTACAATGAAGTTTTATTTCGTTTCTAAATTTCCTATAATATTTATTCATGTATTAAAATTGTTTCTCATCATTACAATTATGGATTGTTATGTTATTTAGACAGTATCAATATTTATTTTTCATAAATCTCTCTCAAAGCATGCTCGCCCATTCAGGCGAGCTTTGAAGCTAGTACAGTAAAATCTCTTTAAATTAATAAGATCGGGACTTGAAAAATTTATTAATTTAGAGAGTTATTAATTTATCGATAAATTAATAATTATTAATTTATCGATAAATTAATAATTATAAATTTAAAGAGTCAAACGTGTTCAATGTATTATTAAGCAAGTTTGGCATATGACTTTTGAATAACTTTAAATTAATATTGCATTGGAAATCAATAATGACTTTTAAAGTACAATACTAAACGCAAACAAATGTTTTCGATGTTTTCTTAAGCAAGTTTGGCATAATAAATTAAATGAATGTGCAAGAGTATTCAAACCATATATATCTCACACAATTACTTTTCATCTAAAAGGTGTTGCAAAATCAACTATGTCACATCAGCCTCGAACTAGACTTGAACTTTAAAGGAAAACAGACAACTATTGAATTATACTAGATGCAATAAGAAAAGTTAAAGATGAGCTCCAAATAGACTTGAATTTCATGAATTATTAATTTTTGATTTTCTTGGGACAAAAATTATAAAGGGATCTCTCAAAAAATTATTGTCTTATTATATTATCGAGTATTTCAAATTTTTACATTGACCCAAATCGGGACCAGACAAATTTATTATTTTAAAGAGTTTATTAATTTACCGAGTATTAAATTAAAGAGATTTTACTGTAAACTCATAAGGCTGCATGGTATGGGTAGGAAATGGGTGGGCGTGGGGGTGTGATGTGGCAAGCACGGCGTGGGGTTTTGGTTGGAACACCGCCCCGCCCCAACGCCGTTGGGGTCCGGCGTGGAGGATGCAGCCCACGGGCAACGCTCGGCAACGGTGTGGAAGGGATGCTTTTTGATGGATGGTGGATTCTGATTGGTTGATGGGTATTTTCTTTTTTATTTTATTTAATATTTAATGGAATAAAATGGTGTGGTGTGATGTGGTGAGTATTTCCTAGAGATGATGTAGTGTGGTGGTGGTGTGGTTGCTTAGGTGACGGTGATGTGACAAGAAAAATGGGTACCACATACCTTGCACCTAAGGAAAAAGGTCATCCGTACTCTTTTCAACTCAAAAAGAACCCTTTTAAATTCACAATTAAATAATACAAAAACATTGTAAGAAGAATATTGGTTTACTTTCACCAAGTTTTTTATTTTATTATATATTTCCTGCATATTTCAACGTCTGTACTCTGTAGGGTTTTGTGCTTCTGGGGTTTACAATCATCTCTCAATCTCCACAAAACCAATCCATCATGGATATTGATAAAATGTATCAATTTCTTCTCTGTTGATTTCAGTAGATTACTAGCGTTTATTTCATAGTTTATTTTATTCATTTTAATAAGGTTATTTTATGTTAAATCGATGGATCGTGGTTCCGTTTTGCATTGTGCGTGCGATTTTAAAAGTTATTAGGATATTTCTTCAATATGCAGTTTTTTTATTTGATGCGTGATTTTGTGTAAATATGTGTGTTTATTTGAGGGTTTTTTGGGTTTATGTTGAATCAGCATTGATCTTCGATTGTCTGTACATATACTGATATTTCTGTGTATGTATCTTAATTTAAATTAGATATTATTATGTTTTTTTAATGTTTATATTATTTAATTATTTACCAGAATATTGAAGCAAGGAATTGTTGTATGAAAGATGCTTATTGAGCTTAATATAACCTTGCATAGTATTATATTTTTATCAATGTTTAGATTATACTGTTAATTTTGATTTTTATTTATTTATTTAATATTGAGTTGTTTTGGTATAAAAATAGGTTGGATGTTTATATTCATGATTATCTTGTGAAGCGGAAACTTATTGCTACAGCAAAGGTATTTGCAGAGGAAGCAAAAGTACCCGTTAACGCTCCTGGTAAAAGAAGATAATGTTTTATACAATAAACTTTATTTTATTTTCAGCATTTTATATTATCTTATTTTAATCTATTTAAAATGTATATATATCTTTTTTAATTAATTTTAGCAATTCATGCTCCTCGTGGTTTCCTGTTCGAATGGTGGGCGGTATTTTGGGATATATTTATTTCTAGGTACAAACTCCACCAAGGCTCTATGGAACCATATGATGAGGTTAGCATTTGTTCATTGACTTTTGACTTTGACTTTTTGAGGTCAAACATGATACTTTATAACTTCAAAATCACATTCTTATGAAATTTACATCTATAACACATTTGAGCTTAAAATGAAAAGTAATCTGAAATGTTTCAATGTTGGTAGAATTCCATGTTAGTGTTATATTTTGAAGTATGATATGTTTGACTTATAAAGTCAAAGGACATATTCTTTCATGGCAGACTATGAGAGTACGGCAAATGCTGCAGCAACAGCAGCAACAACAACAAAAAGGTCAAAGTCAAAGTCAAAGTCAACTGGTTAATGCAAACAATGCTACTAATGTGAGAAACCCTTGGGTTGCAGAGGCGTCAGCACCTATGAAACAACCGATCCCAAAGGTACAGAATGAAAATCAAATTTAAACTTAACTTTTTTGCTTTTAATAATATTTATTAAATAAACAAATTGTTGTATTTTTTATAGCAACGATATGGTGACAATGTGGGAATGGTTATTAATTCTATGAATCACCAAAAGCAAGCTTTGGTGCCAACACATGTGCGTATTTTTTGTTTTTTTTTTTTTTTTCATTTTTTGCTTATTATTATGACATACTCCCTCCGTCCCTAAATAAAGTTCCCATTTCTCTTGGGCACAATATTTAAGGAGAAAGTTAGTGGTGGGGTTATTGGTAATAAATTTGATTAAAATATAAAGTTGATTTGGAGAGAGAAAGATTGTTAGTGGATAGTTAGTAGTGGGGTCCATGATAATTATATTATTTTATTAAGTGGATCCCATCAACTTGTGAAATGGGAACTTTATTTAGGGACAAAAATTCAAGGTGAAATGGGAACTTTATTTAGGGACGGAGGGAGTATTAATTTATTATTATTTATTTTTTATCTGTTCTTTTTTTTTGTGGTGGAACAGGATGTAAATAGTTTAATAAATTCCTTGATCAATCAGAATGCTCAAGGATCTCAGGGTTTACCAAGTGGAGCTCATGGTATTTTTTTAAAAATAACCACAAAATACTTATATATAATTATGACATATTATTTATTGATATAAATAAAAAAAATGTAATCTGATGGAAGCGGGCCCACTTTTGATTTATGAAAACATGGAAAGTCTGTTAATGTAGATTGAGCTCCAAATAATTTGGATTATGTTTAATAACTAACTTATTTTGTATATTCTACAGCAGCAACTGGAGTGTTAAATAATATGCCTTTAAAAGGATGGCCATTAACGGTCAGCTTCAAACTTTGACCCGAAATTGACCCGTTCATTAGTAAATATATCAGATATGTCACCTTTAACTAATTGAGTTGATTATATTATAACACATCAAACAGGGCCGACTTCCTCAGCAGCAGGGTCAACTATTTGGTCAAAATCAAATGGATGGTCAACTTCAGTCTTTAAACGAAAAAAGGAGAAGTCAAACTGAGGGTCAACTTCAGCCTTCAAATGAAAGAAAAAGAAGTCAAACTGAGGGTCAACTTCAGCCGCCAAGTGGGAAAATGACAAAACAGCCCTTGGTGTCAGGAAATGCAAATCCGATCTTTGTTTTCTCAAATTCAGCAGGAGAAGTTTCGATGCCTAATTCTCCACATAATGATAAGGTGATTTTATTTATTAACCTGATGAGATGACAAAATGGGCGGGTTGAACGGGCCGGGTCGGGTTGGATTGAGCTGGAACAATTTTTACCTTTTTTTCTTTATAAATAATCAGGGTGTCAGATATGATTAAAAATTAATAATCCTTTTTTTAATGATAAAATGATTTATTAGGTTTAATGCATTAAAATACACTTATGGAATTGCAGATAAATATAGACGATTTCTTAAACTATGGAGCTTTAGATGGTAATGATAATTCCTTATTATCTCGTGCGGGTAAAGAACCTGAAGTTGACCCTTCTGATGGTATGTAGAACTGATTTAGATCCTATTTCTTTCAGGGTTTTTTGTTTTTTTTTTTTTTTAATTTTTTATTATATTATTTCTGTAAAAAGGTTTCACTTTTTTGGAAATTGGAAGTGTTGGAGCAACCAGTGTCAATTGTTGTGACATCTTGTTGGATGGAAAACTGGTTGCAGTCGGTGGGCAAGACAAAAAGGTGTGTTACCATAACTTTAAATACTTCTTTAAATCACTAAAAGTGGTTAAACTGTCGGGTCAAAACATCTACTTTTTTGCACGCATCATAACGGGTCGGGTCAAAACTTGATAAATGATTAACTATATAAAAAAGGTTTCACTTTTTTGGAAATTGGAAGTGTTGGAGCAACCAGTGTCAATTGTTGTGACATTTTGTTCGATGGAAAACTGGTTGCAATTGGTGGGCAAGACAAAAAGGTGTGTTACCATAACTTTAAATACTTCTTTAATCACTAAAAGTTGTAAAATTGGCGTGTCAGGATTGGATAACGGGTCAAAACATCTACTATTTTGTACGCATGCAAACACTTTTTTTGTATTTTATTTTCTTGAATTTAATAAATGATTAACTATTTAAAAATGTTCAAAAACTAATCATCACTATAATAATCGGACTTTCAATAGAAAACAAATCTGAAGATTTATTGCATTTTGATTACACGTTGGTTGACTTTTGACCCAATCGACCCGTACAACCCGTTTCCATTTGATGGTTTTTTTTATAAATAAAATAAAATATTGTGATGTAGGTTACATTGTGGTGCACAAGTTCACGAGAATGTAAAGCAAGTCTTGATGGACACTCAGAAACAATAACTGACATCCGTTTTAGTCCTTCAATGTTACGCCTTGCTACATCTTCTCATGACAAAACAGTTAGAATTTGGGATCTTGAAAATGTAAAAATCAAAACTTTATTATTTTCTTAACCCAAATTTTAATTATACTATATTGATTAAATTAATGAATGTTATGCCAGCCTGGCAGTTCAATTAGGAGATTTACAGGGCACACTGCATCTGTTACATCACTCGATTTCCACCCTCAGAAAGAGGACCTTGTTTGTTCTTGTGATGAAAATGAGATTCGTTATTGGAGTATTAAAAGTGATTCTTGTGTTAAAGTATCCAAGGTTTGAAAAAAAATATTCATTCAATTCTCTTTTATTTATATTTATATATTTTTTATTAATTTAGTAATGTTTTTCACCTTTTTTTCAGGGTGGTGCAAACCAGGTTAGATTTCAACGTGGTGTTGGAAAGCATCTTGCAACTGTTATTGGAAATTCTGTATCTTTATTAGATTTGGAGCACCCTCAAGCTCCTAAACATGTCCTAAAGGTTGGTCATCATTTATCGGGTCAGATGGGCTCGTTAACGGGTCAAATAAGTTTGGGCCAGGTTGACCCGAAACACCTTTTTTGTCCTAAAAAATGATTCTTTAAATATGATTTAAGGGTTATATATGATTAAAATAGTTATTTCATTTTTTTAACCAAATGATCTTCCAACTGTACTATATTATTGACCTGCTCAACCCATTGGCCCATTTCCTTTCTTTTTTTCAAATCTACCCATTTCTTTTCTTTTTTTTCAATTTTACCCATTTGACCGGATAAAGTCATTATCCTTTGATGATTTATTTTATTTATTTATTATTATTTTTTGGGTGATGCAGGGTCACGGGTCAAACGTGCAGTCAATATGCTGGGATTCTTCAGGTGATAATTTGATATCAGTAAGTGAAGATTCACTAAAAGTTTGGAGAATAGATTCAGGTGGGAAAACAGCAAATTGCATTCATGAATTAAGTGTTTCTGGAAAAAGATTCCAGTGTGGTGTTTTCCACCCATCTTGTCCTTCGTTACTCGTGATCGGGTGTCATCAGGTATAAAAACATCCTAGTACTAAGAAATTTACCATTTTACCCCTACTGATATTTTGATGTGTGGATAATAATAATAGAGTATGGAGCTTTGGAATATGGCAGAAAATAAACTGATGATGGCAGTTGAAGAACCTGTTTCAGCACTTGCAGTATCAAATACTGGTTTAATAGCTTCAGCTGGTCACAATGATGTTGTTAAGCTTTGGAAATAGTTTACTTTATATAGCTCTACTTTTAATATTCCAGTTTTTTTTTATATCTTCTGGTGACGTTTACCTATTTAAAAAGACAGTTTTCTACTGTGTACATACATAGGATTTATTCCTAACTTAACGTATGCTATTCCCTTTTTCGATACATAAATCAAACAAAAAATTGGTGTCTATATATATTACGCGTGAGCATAAAAACTGAAAAGTTGAAACCAGTCCGTTAAAACTGAAAAAACCGAAACGATAGAATCGAAACCATTTTAAAACCGACAGTTCTGATTTTTAAATTTTGAAAAAACCAATGGGTTTTAACCAGGAACCGCCCTAATAATTATAGTTTATATTATGATTATATGATAGAACATACGTTTATTTTTTAATTAGATGTTGCTGAAATTTGTATCTAATGTTAGAAAAGTGAACATCAGCGTAGGAAATAACTCATTAATGTTGAAAACCAGGTGGTTTGGTTTTAAAACCAAAACCGAATTGTTAATGGCCGGAACCCGCTAAAATCGAAATCAATAGAAACTGAAACGACAAGGTTTGAAAATCCTAAAATCAAAATTAATTGTTTGTAAACCAATAAGTAGATGATTCTCAAATTCTTTGTAAGTTCTTTTACAACACAACCTTCACTACAAATGCAACATTACTCATTATTCTTCAACCCAAATATAAATAAATAAATTTCTACAACATTTTTTCTATATATATATATATAACTAATTTCACAAATTTGAAGTTCTGCAGTTTTTTTATAGATATCGATACCCTGTAATTGACGACATTTTCGGTTTCATCTCTTTTGGAAGACAAAAGATTTGATAGCAAAAGCAAAGATGACTGCAAACAAGAAGCAAAACCCGAAAACCATAAAAACCGCAACACCAAGAAAATCATGTCTGTAACCGAACACGTTGTTGACCAAAACTTTTATAGGCAAAGTGTTGACTCCATCTGATAATTTTATCGGGTCATTTAAATCGCCATATTGGGATACAACCAGCCCGTAAAGAGTCCATGCTACCGGGTTGGCCCAGTAATACCATCTCCACCATATCGGGATTCTCTGCAACAAGTTTATTATTATTATTATTTAACTGTAAATTATTTGTAAGAGTAAATTACACAAGTGGTCCTTTAGGTTTGTACCATATTACAACTTTGGTACTTTAGTTTCAAAAATGACGCCGGTAGTCCTTATTTTTGAAACTTTTTGCACCCGTAGTCCTTTAGGTCATACGATGTTAACTTTTTCTGTTAAGCTCCCCCAAGTACAATGCACATGAGGGTATTGTCGTCTTTTCACATTATTTTTATAAAAAAATTAAAAAACCAAGCCTATGTACAACTTTTCATGCATTAGATAAAAAACAAAAAGACAAAAATACCCTAATGTGCATTTCACATGGGGGAACTTCCGTTTGGCCTAAAGGACTAGGGGTGCAATAAGTTTCAAAAATAAGGACTACCAGTGTCATTTTTGAAACTAAAGGACCAAAGTTGTAATACGGTACAAACCTAAAGGAGTAAAGGACCACTTGTGTAATTTACTCTATTTATAAAGAGTGCTAAAAAATTGGGTAAAAAAGTGTTGTTGAGTTGAATTACCTTATGAGGGATCATAAATCCACTGAAAAGATTCCAAAACATGTAAAAAGGAGCAGCAATAATAGCAGCAACATTATGGTTAGGTGTGACAGCAGTTGTCATCATCCCATAAAATGTGAAATATAACATGGTTACGTACATAAAATACATATACCATATAAATTTCCATGTGCTCCATTCAAATGCAGCTAGTGAATAAAATATGCTACTGTAAATAACCGATTGTGCCAACACGTAAGGGAACTCAATTGCACCCTACAATACATACACCAAATCTATATATTATTTACTAACATTAACCACTACAAGGACCATTTATGTAATTTACTCAAAAAAATTACCTGAGCAAAGGCGAAGGGTAGAGCTGAGTACATGCCAGCAGCCCTTTCTCTGTATGAAACAAATCTTTCAACAGAGACAACGGGCTGGACAGCTGTCGCGTTGGTAATTCCTATAAAAAGTACGGCTATATACATGGATCCCATTGCATTAAATAAATCCTGCTGATTCTCCCTAACAATATATATATATATATAAAAAAAATCATATAATAATCAAACGGGTCAAAAATCACTTTATTATATGTACAAAAAAAAGTTGGAATATTAGTGTAAAAATATAGTCTTGTGTAATCATATTTAATGTATGAAAAATTTGTTGCAGGTCGGTCTAACGTGGCCCGACCTGTTTGACCTCATTTTGCCACGTCATCAACTATAGAGACAGGAAATGTATAGTTACCGTTTTGAACCAAATCTCCAACATATAGTTCCAAGCATCAATGAAATGATAGAAGTGTAAAAGAACCGAACTGCAGTATATTGTGGATTTCTCCAATAAGAAAGATATTGCTTCCATAAACAAGTGGCAAACTGATCCATATATGATCGCGAATATTTTGTTGGAAAATGCAATTCTTTTGAATCGATTCTTGGTTTCTTTAGTCTTTCAACTAACTCTTTGTTACGTCTGAAATATATAAATATATAATATAATATATGAAAATAATATATATTTTCAAATGGAAAGAGAAAGACTACATACTGAAATAACTTTGACTGCCTGTAGATTTCAGCAAAGTCAACACCTAATCCGGTTTCTTCAGATGATGAAGTAACTTCTAACATCCATGTTGCAGGATTTTGTCCACTTTTTATCTTCTTAACTCCTTCAATCGCCTATATGTATATGAAAATCGGTTAAATTTACAAAATTTAATCAGAAAGTGAATGTTAATTAGAGATAATAACAAACCTCAAAATACTCGACAAGTTTGCATGATCTCGGGCCAAGTGGGCCCGCATAAATGAGTTGCCCTCCTCGCTTCATAAACAAGAGCTGCATTTCAATATTAATTAAATTGCATTAATATTCAATAAATAAGTTTATTTTATTACTACAAATATAAAATTTTTTGGAAAACAAACCTCATCAAAGGCCTCAAAAATATCGATACTAGGTTGATGTATTGTGCAGACAATCGTTCTCCCAGTGTTTACAATGTTCCTAACTGTTCTCATAACTATAGCTGCTGACCTGGCATCCAGCCCTGAAGTTGGTTCATCCATAAACACTATTGAAGGATTTGCAACTAACTCAACTGCTATTGTTAACCGCTTTCTTTGTTCGGTTGATAAACCATCAACGCCAGGCAGACCAACTAATGCACCTTTTAGTGGTGTCAGTTCAACAAGTTCCATCACTTCTTCAACAAAAATCTAAAAAAATGTAGGAATTTGTAAATGGGTCGGGTTTTTGGGATCCAACGGGTCAAAAAACTTGACCCGTTGATTTATAAAATGTATACCTTTTGTGTTTTGCGATCAACATCTGATGGTAACCGAAGCCAAGCAGAAAACAGAAGTGATTCAAGAACAGTTAAACAAGGGGAATGAATGTCGTTTTGTTCACAATAACCAGAAATTCTTGCAAAAGTTTCTTGTATTTTTGGAAAACCAGAAATATGAATACTGCCTTCGATTATACCACCGGTTTTTCTGCCAGCTAACACATCCATTAAAGTGGTTTTACCAGCACCACTTACACCAACTAAAGCAGTTAGAACACCTGGCCTAAATGCTCCTGTAACATTTACTAATAACTGCAATTTATCTTCCGCAACACCTTCTTGTTTTAATTCCTAAATGATAATTAATTAATCAGAAAAAAATAAAACAAAACTGAAAAAAATGAGTAAAATATTAAATATTAAATATACATACCAGAGGGATATCAACGTAGTAATTGATATTGCTGAATGCCATTGAAAGTGGTTGAAATGGTAGAACCATGCCTCTTTGATTAATATTCTTTCCTGAAAAATCAAGATTTGAACAGTTTTAAATAATCAGCTTATTTGTTTAGAATCAAGTAGAGGTGGCATTTTTTACCCGTTTAGTTATAAACGGGTCAATTCGGGTGATGTTATAACTCTAGTCAGTCAAACGGGTCGAATGTGTAAAACGGGTTGAGAGTTGCCAAATTGTATTTTAAGGCATAAAACCTCCAAAATCATTTTATTAAATGACTATTCTTCAAATAATATATTTTTTTATGAAAATTAAAAGTTTTGCGCAAAATGTTTAGTTGCTTACCAGTGAAAGAGCCCGAATGCTCCAAAAACTCTCTAAGTTGAATGACAACACTTTCACCATTTTTCTTTCCATCTTTATCCTTGCGTTCTTCCATAACAACAGCTTGACTCCTTCCCAAT
The DNA here is from genome assembly GCA_963853835.1 of Calendula officinalis. Taxonomy (NCBI): domain Eukaryota; kingdom Viridiplantae; phylum Streptophyta; class Magnoliopsida; order Asterales; family Asteraceae; genus Calendula; species Calendula officinalis. The sequence continues at coordinate 71,474,658 of OY970829.1, read as the reverse complement.
GCTATAAAAAGTTATCAGAATTTGTTATTATTTTCTAAAAAACAATATTTATATTCCTCAACAAACAAAATGTGTAGATAAGATACTTACGATTAAGGTAAGATAAAAAGAAGGTGAAAAGAACATTGAATAAAATTGTATATCCAAGCAAAGCACCAACACCAATCCAATACCAATAACTTTGAGGATAAATACTTCGTGCTTTCAGCAATCTTTCACCTAAACTCATTGCTGATTGGTTGTCTCTCTGCATCAATAAAACTAAAACTATAGTGTATGTATAGCAAACATTCAATTATAAACTTTAAGCATATATTAATGTTGAATTATGAAAAGTTAGGGACAAAATCCGTAATTTGGTACAAACTACAGGGACCATCTTTGTAATTTGCTCAAAAAGATAATTACTTTATCCCAAGAGTGTCCAAGAAACTCGTTCACAGATGCTGCATCTTGTGCATACATTAAAGGAGAAATCCAAAAACCCCAAATCCACCATTTTGGTATACTATCTGTTACAAAAAAAAATAAAAAATTGTAAATAATATTAAAAAAGGACAAACATTAATACAGTTTTTTTTTTTTTTTTTAAATTACCTCTGGAAATTACATATCCACCAAGAGCCATAACAATCAGCATTGCAAAAGAACCAAAAGTATTAGCCACAATCATGTTACGCCCCAAAGATCCCATTAACCGAAACAGACTAATAGACATTTGATGCAGGAAGAAAAATAGCATAAACTGCTTTAAAAACCTGAAAGTGTATTCAAACAAAAAGTCAACCTTTAATAATTAACACACCTGATTTTGACTGGTATAAAACATTAAAATTTAAAACATACCTTATAATATTTGGATCAAGTCCAACAACATAGTATGTAACCACCACCCAAATACCAGATTCAATGAGTGAAGTTGGGATACTTAGAATCCAAGAAGGAAGTGTGTAAATCCAACAAGGGTAGAAATGTAAATCTCTATGTTTGTAAATAACTGGAAGTTTTGCAACTAACATTGAGACTTCTGTGAAACCATTAAAAAGAAGAATAACCATTGAAAAATAAAGTTCTCCAAGATATAAACCACCATCATCAATTGTTCTATGATGTAATGTTGTTCTGAAAAAAACACTCATTGTGGTGAATGCAACAAGTAAAAGCTGCAAAAGAAATATGGTAGTTAGCATTAATATAATAAGTTTAATAAACTAACATAAACTCTATTAGTTCTATCATGTTTGGTTGGCAGAATGGAAGGAATTGGATTTTCAAATACCATTGTTTGAGTAAATTACAAAAAATGGTCCTTGTGGTTTCCTCAAAATAACAGTTTTGGTCCCTCTTTGATACTTTTTGCGGTTATGGTCCCTAACATTGCTTTTTAGTAAAATTTGGCCCCTCGTCCATTTAAAATGACTAAATATACCCTTACCCAAAAAAGATAAGGGTATTTTTAGTCAAGTCAAATGGATGAGGGAGCAAAATTGTAAGAATATAGCAATGTTAGGCACCAAAACCGCAACAAAAAACCAAAGAGGGACCAAAAGCATCATTTTGAGCAAACCAGAGGGACCATTTTTGTAATTTACTCTCATCCTTTCATATTCCAATTCCTTCAGAAGCATTCAACTAACCAGATGGAGCCTAAATAACTGAAACGGTTACATTACCTGAACGAATTTAAAAACATAAATAAAGGAGTTTCGTTGCATTAGTAATAACTGCCAATTAAAACTTGTTTTAAGTAGTTCACTTCTCTTAACACCATAACGGGAAGTAGATAATGCTGCAGGATGATTATATTGTCTATCAAATGGAACTTTAATTTCCTCAAATAAGTTTTTCCCAACTCGGTATGAACGAAAAGCTTCAGCAAACTTTTTAACGGGTATGTAACAATAAGGCCGATCTGGTACAGAGTAATATTGTTCTTGATCCTTTTCAGAAACCACCTGTCACATATATAATATTAGTTCAATTTAATTTGATTTAAGTTAATTTAATTTAGTTTATAGTTTATAATCTTGTAACAACTTACTTCTTGAAGGAAATCTGCAACATTTTTTCGTTTCGGGCAGTGAAATCCTAAAGATGCAAAGAAATCAAGAGCGGTATTTCGTGGGCCCTGGTAAACTATGTGACCCTCACATATTAAGATGACATCATCAAATAAATCATAAGTTTCTGGAGCAGGTTGAAGAAGAGAAATAACTGTAGTTCCATCAAGTGCGCGTGTTGAATGTCTAAGATATTTTATTATTTGGTATGTTGTTGAACTGTCAAGACCATTTGATATTTCATCCATGAAAAGAACTCTAGATGGGCCCACTAGTAGTTCACCTGGAAGTCAAAGTCAAAGTCAAAGTCAAACTATACTGTTAGGTCAATTGTAATGAAAATGTTGTAAATGATGTGTACCTGTTGTAAGCCGTTTCTTTTGCCCTCCAGAAATCCCTCTGAGCATTTCGTCTCCAACAACCGTGTTTGCACATGTATCCAAGCCTAGAATCTTTGCCAAAATTACATTTTAGTATTTCAGAAAATATTTAATCTTTTTCATAAATTCTAATAAAATACCTTTAAAATGTACTCCACACCAAGAGATGTTTCATGTCCTCCTAAAGCTAATGCCTGAAAATAAATTATTAAACTGTAATTAGTCCAAATTTTAAAACCAAATTACCAAATGTTTATTATCTTGTACCTTCATAAATATATCTAGATCTTCATCAGGTCTTATTCCAGCAATCTTTTCTCTTCTTGCAAGTTCCGTAAGCATATCTACCATGAAAAAACACTCATTCAGTATTTCTGCACACACACACATGTATTTATATACATGTATGTATATTGTATAACATGTAGAACCTTACAGAACTTACCATATTTAAATCCAACACCTTGACATCGTGCAGATAAATCAAGTGTTTCTTTAACTGTCATTTCTGCAATATGCCAATCTTGTTGACTAACATAAGATGATGTTCTCTGAGGAACAAACTCCTTCAAATCATGTCCATTGTAGGAGATTTTTCCCGACACCTTGTATATAATCAAAGTTCCAAATAGAAAAAAAATCAGTAAAATAAACTATTTAACTGCTAATAGCATGCATGCCAGCTGGACAAAATAATGGTAATATTGCTTTTATTTCATATAAGTTTGCATACCTTCAAATGGTTTCCAAGACGGCCAGCTAGGGCCAATAACAGAGTTGTTTTTCCAGAACTTGGAGGACCAAGAAGCAGAGTCATTCTGCATGGTAAACATTAAACAATATAATAAAAATCAAAATTTTAAAAACATATTGTAAAATATAAAGGCTAAAGGGTATGTTGGTCATTTCAAGTGGCCGAGAGAGCAAGATTGAAAGAAAATAGCAACGTTAGGGGCGATAACCGCAAAAAGTATTGAAAAAGACCAAAACCGTTATTTTTAGCAAACCACAGGGACCATTTTTGTAATTCACTCTTGATCATATAACTGTCTTTTTTACTGCCCAAAATAATATGTTACCTTGAAGGTCTAATTATCCCACTAACATCATCCAAAATTGTCAGTTTTCTCCGCTTTCCCTTGTATATCCTCAACTTTCTTAAGAAAGCCTGTTTGATAATTCAAAAATGGTAATCGATAAGAATACTGAAGTGCTTTTTGGCTTGTTGAAGATTACAAATTTTATCAAATTCAGATACCAAAAGATATTTTTTTTCCTGTAAATTATGTACCTCCGTCATGTTAACAATGAAATTGGTGATGGTTGGCAATGCTCTACTACCGACATGAAAATAAGTTTCCACATTCAAATTCTGAAATCTGACTTCAATTTTTGGAAATTCCAAATCTACCCTGGATTTTGAACATAAGGAAACTTTATAAATACATATTAAAGCTTAAAAAGTCTTTATCAATAGCCAAAAAATATCAAAAAATTAATTAGTTGCACCTCCACCTCTTTATTTCTCTCTCACAGCCATAACTCATAAGAATTAAGATCTAAGTTCTAAGTCCAATTTTTAAAAATACATGGATTTAATTAGTTAAATACATGTTAAAATCTAAAGCTAACATATAACCCAGATTTATAAACTAGATTAAGAACAATAGTTTGTAATTTATCTATTTTTAGCATTTCCGTGATCCTGATCTTCGCTGTCTCTGCACCGAACTAACACAATGACCAAAATCTCAAAAATCCAAACAATTCCGTCAGAAGGTGACAGAAAAATTGAAATCAAAATCAAGTAGAGGAAAATTCATATTACGCATCAAAACGCTGTCGCATTCGATCGAAGAACCTCCTCCAATCATCGTCGGCAGAATTCAACAACCGATCTAACACCACTTTTAGCTCCTCAACTTGAAGCTTATTAACATCAACTTGCTTCGTATCACCAACAATGTCTGTAAATATACCTTTCCGAACTCGATTATAAGTCGGCAACCTCTCAATTGCCGCCCATCGCAAGGCCTCCTCGTCGCCACCGTCTTCCCGGAATGACGACGATCTCGCGGATAGATTCTCCGCCGAATTCCACATTGTTAAGAAGAGCTAGAAGTCGAAATTGAAGTTTACAACCCTAGATTTGAGGCGAAATCTCATCAAGTAGATAAGGTCACAGGGAAAACAAGCTTGTACTTGTAGTCTGCCTGCAATATTTAGCTGCATTTACATTTAGACTAGTGGTTGAGCTCAGCATTAATGGCGGGCTTTCTCTCTCTCTCTCTCTCTCTCAACTGTTTTGAGCAAAACGTTACTTTTACACTAAAATATACGGGACCCATATCCTTTTCTTTTCCCAAACATTAATACCACACTCCCCAACATATTACAACTAGTTTTTTATTAGCATAGTTTTAAATTAGGGTACATTACTGAAATTGTCCTGAGATTTTTCAGATTCTTAGTTTTTATCCTTAATTTTTTATTTTCCCCTTTTTTTTGTCCTTAATGTTTTTAAAATTCCGTATTTTTATCCCTCCGTCCAATTTTAGCCGTTAAATGACCTCAAATGCAAAAGATATGAGGGCATTTTAGTCTTTTTTCCCTTTTCTTTTTCTCTTTTACTTTTTTTTCTTTTTTCATCATCTTCCCCAACACCCAAAAACCCTAAACCCCCAACACCACCACCTCCGTTAAACTTAATTCCCACCATATGTATGTATCATAATTGTTTGTTTTCACAGATCGCAACACTCATTTCTCAATTTCAAGTTTTATTCTTCGAGTCCACCTAATTCCATCTCACCGCCGCCTGAAAATTGGTCACCACTCACTGCCACCTGAAAATCGCTCGGACAAACTACTTCCGGTCAACTTCGAGATCTGTTAGATCCATTGCCGGATTTGTAGAATCAGACGTCAATCGGATTTGTGGAATCAGACGTCAACCAGATTTGTACAACGTCAGAGAATTCGTGATGGAGACGGTGACGATTGAGGGATCCGCCGGTTGAAAACGAAGGATTGGTCGTCGGAGCCGCCGGCTTAATCAGTCTCAGTGGAAGACTATTAACGTTTCCATCACAGATTAAGAGATCTCAGTGAATGATTTTGTTAAAGTATGGTTGTGATTCTCCAAAATCAAACCCAAATCGATGGATAAGAAAACCCACCAAACTCATAAATCGATTTCATAGATCTAATGTCTTCTTCTTCTGCTTCTGATTTTCTTTAGCTACCATAAGTCCTTCCTCCAGCAACCACCACCGGAAAGGTGCGGCGGCGGGCGGCGGTTCTGGTCGGAGCTTCAATTTTGGCATGAGAAGATGGTGGTTCAAGGTGGAGGCGGAGGAAAAAACGTGATCGGAGCTTCAATTTTGTACAGTGGTTAAGTGGCCGGAGCTTCAAAACGTGATCGGAGGAAAAAACGTGATCGAAGCTTCAATTTTTGGCCGGAGAAGATGGTGGTTCAGTGGTCGGAGCTTCAATTTTGTACAGTACAACATGAATAACACATTTGGGTTGAAAGGGTTTTTTGATGATGATGATGATAGGGGTAATTTGGGGAAATTGACAAAAATTTCGTCAGTTAACGGAAGATTTTGGATGGAAGGAAAAAAATGCGGAATTTTAAAAACGTCAAGGATAAAAAAAGGAAAAAAAAAATTACGGACAAAAACCCAGAATCTGAAAAAACTCGGGGACAATTTCTGTAATTTACCCTTTAAATTATTACTCGTATTATGTAAAGAAAATGTTAACCATTTTTCTTAGCGCTATGGTTAAGAAGAAATTTATTGCTTAAATTTAGTGTACCTTAATCATAAAATATCACCCCTTAAAATTCATTAATCACTCATGATAGTTATACTTCAATACTTGTACATTAACCAATTAACCAACGTTTAACCCAAGGTTCTAGAAAGCGCAAGGCGTGACATGGCGGCACTATCAAGCATCAGCCAAGGCGAGCCATGGAAGGCCATGGCGTTTTTCAAGGCGTCGCTTAAGGCGAAATTTTTTTTATATAATTTATATATACACGTATATTAAATTAATTTTTTTTATAAATCTATTGATTTATATAACAATTCATATATAAAGCTCATAAAAAATGTTACATTTAAATTTATAATTATATATGTTAAATTTTTTAAAAAAAAATTCATTTTTTACAGCCGCCTTCAAGAAAACTCGCCATAAGGCGCGCCCGCCTTATCGCGCCTTATTGTAACATCCCAGAACCTCGTAGCACAATATTGTCCGCTTTGCCCACCGGCGCACGGTTTTGTTCTTGGTATGGACCACTTCCACCCAAAAGGCCTCATGCTAAGAGAGGTATCCACACCCTTATAAGGAGTGTTTCGTTCCCCTCTCCAACCAATGTGGGACGAATCTTACACTTATCACACCTTATCTCACGCCACACCTAGCCCAGCCGCCATGGTCTGTTTCGGAACGTCGACTCCGCGCCTCACGCCTTGGCGCCGCCATGGCGCGCCTTTTAGAACCTTGGTTTAACCATTGCCCTCAAGACTATGGTTAGCAGATCCCTATTACGAAGTATTAATTATCATGTATGCCTCAAATAACTAATTCAATTTGTTTACCGTGTAAATATTGATCAAATGGTTAATGGAAATGATTAAGTGACATACATCATGAATAAAATTCAACTACCACATGAAGCTTCTTGTAAACCAAATATCATTTTTCTATAATTTTTTTAAAACTCATATCTATTAAAAAAATATCTTACAAAACATAACATGTCTCAGTTTATCTGAATTTAATATTTTTCTTATTTCACAAAATAAAAGATTAAAAAAATCTAATTTTGTATATAACATTACAGAAGAAAAAAAACATTAAATGCTATCATATGTAATTATAATAGTTTTAATTAAGGCTCTACAAAACGCGTCATAGAGGAACCAAGGTGCGATCGCGCCGTTACGAAATAGCTCATGTCGGTGTATCATGCGCGACGTAAGATAAAAAGCGATAAGACGTCATAAGGCTCACATTATCGCGAGTTTTTCTGTGGCGCATTATAATATTTGAATTGAAATATGATTTTTTTTTAAATGAGTTTATTTTGAACAAAATAATGATATGTAGAATTATAAATTTAGATATAACATTTTTTATGCACTTCACATATCATATACTCCCTCCGTCCCGCAAAAAAACTTCTCATTTGACCTTAATTTTTTGTCCCACAAAAAACTTCTCATTTCTTACATTTGATGGGCTCCACATAATAAAATAATATTATTACTAAGGACCCCACCTCTAACTATCCACTAACTATCTTTCTCTCTCCAAACTAATTATATATTTTAATCAAAATTATTACCAATGACCCCACCACTAACTATCACCTTAAAACTTATGTCCAAATCAAATGAGAAGTTTTTTGTGGGACGGAGGGAGTATTATGTAAAAAAATGTCGATTTAAGTCACGTCTTAAAAAACACGACAACTCATCATAACTTATAAAGCTTAAGAATTGATAGTGTCATTACATGATCTTTTAAGTTTTTTTAGAATCTTGGTTTTGATCTCGTTTTCTTATAAAGTGATTTGCCCCTTAAAAATATTGCTTCATACACATAACGTGTATATTTTGATGACTTATACCATTGTTATAAGACTATTGTATATATTTTTAGTAAACGGTTTTTGTTTTTATACAAAACACATAGAAGTATATTTTCTTCATACAAGGTCTTTATATATCACATGAAAATCAGTCACACTCAAAACTCACACTCTCACGTTTTCTCTGCTATTTCTAAACCAGTCACTTACTACACGCATTGCCTTCTCATGGACTACTAGATTCTCAGATAGTGGATTTTTACAATCCGAATTTTAAATATTCGGAAAAAAAATAAGAAAAATCGGATATTTTTGGGATATATCGGATGTCCATAAATTTGAAAACACTATCTAAATCTAATATTTAAAATTTGAATGACAAATTATATTTATTCCTACCATTTAGACCTACTCATAGGCCTACCCACTTGATAGGATGACATGTGTATTCCACTAATTCTCTCTCCTAATATTATCCCTTGATTTTGACACGTGTCTTCGTCTAATGAGTAGGCCTATGAGTAGGTCTAAATGATAGGCCTAAATACCATTACTCAAATTGAATATATATGGATTTTAAATTCCATACATTTTTTTTTAAACCAGATTTTCATATATTTTAAACATCCTTATGAAATGAGATTTCCTTTTTTTTTTTTTTTTTTGAACGACTAGTTAGTAAGTTAGTGGTTCGAGCCTAGACAGTGACATCCACAAGGGGCAGTATGCCTTACCTCGAACCTTCCACCTTTTTGTCCACGACGGGACTTGAACCCATGACCAATGGGTCATGGACAACACCTTAAATCCACCTTGGATACCACTAAGCTACAAGTCTTGGGTACTAAAAAGTAAAACTTTAACTTGAGTTTCCAAAGGCAAAAAACTCAATAAAGCAAGTTGAGAAACTTTAACATGAGTTTCCAAAGGAGAAAAACTTAATAAAGCAAGTTGAATGGAAGTTTCATCGAGACAATTTGTGATTTATATATCTTTTATCTTTGTTATATTTAATACATTTCAGTCACATTGTCATTTTGGTAAACATTTTCGTTTTGGAAAAATTGATAGAATCAGGACTCGAACTTACGACCTTTGTTATTACCAAGGGGCTATAACCAACTGAGCTATTAGAGAAGATTTTGATTACTTGACTATAATTACTTATGCACCATATAATCTAAATCAATCACCAAACTCATATTATTGTATTGACTACCACCCACCATCACCATCACTACTCATCATCGCCACCCATCACCATCACAAGCACCCACCAACTTAATCGTTACCGCCACCAACCAATATCACTACACACCACCACCCACCACCATCACTATTACCATCACCACCATCACTATCGCTACCACAAATATATAGCCACAGAGTATCCGTCGCCGCATTACGTAAGTATCATGCTAGTTTTAAATAATAAATGTATTTTATTGTATTTAATGGAACATAATTTTATGTCATGGGTGAGACTATAATCTATTATATCAACATTTAATGCATAAAAGCTATAACGTTCTGAACGATCACTAAAACTGACACTTCACTTTTTATCAAATTAACGTCACATCAACACAAACTCCAACCGATATTCAACTGACATACACATAACAACAATACTCATTCTCTTCACTTTTTTGAAACCCACCAGTACAAAATATACACACTCGAAATATATCATATATTATATTAGGTTTATCTAAGAGGTATTCAATGAACTTTAAATTTCTTTTTATAATGAATAAATACATTTATTGATCATTAATAAAGTCTATTTTTCACATGAATTGAATGTATTTTTAGATAAAAATGGAAAGTTTGAATTCATTAATCATGTTTATCTCATGCCCTTAGGGCATGAGTTAGCCAAACCCAAAATTTCGTACAACTTTTATGAGTTTAAATTTGTTACAACTTAATTATTTTTTATTCAATTGTTACACACAACTACTCCCTCCGTCCCTAAATAAAGTTCTCATTTGTATTGGGCACAACATTTTAGGAGATAGTTAGTGGTGAGGTATTTGGTATTACTTTTGAATAAAATATAAGGTTTGATTGGAGAGAGAAAGTGTATTAAGAGATAGTTAGTGGTGAAAGTATTGGTAATAATATTATTATATTAAGTGGGTCCCTTAAGTTTGATAAATGGGAATTTTATTTAGGGACAAAACTTGAAGGTGAAATGGGAACTTTATTTAGGGACGGAGGGAGTATTACATAAGACCGCTCCTAACAGTGGTGGAAACTGACGCCGTCAGTTGTTGTCAAATCAGCGTCACGTCAGCTCACCCTCCAACCGACACTAAACTGACGTACTCATGCCAACAATACCACTTCCCTTCAATTTTTGGGACCCACCATTACAAAACACACACACACAAGAAACCCATTTTGGCCCCACCATCACCCACTGATCTCTCCCTCAATCCCGTCTCCAAAGTGGCGCAAAGCAACTGGCGGAAAATCAACTGGCGGAACCATTGGCACGGAGTAATACCGCCAGTTGATAGAAATTGAAATTGACGGAACCCGTTTGGCACCCGTCTAAGTATTGTTCTTTCATGTTTTTCAGGAAAGATATTAACACTTTATAATGGTAATAAATTGAATTAATAGATATAAATTAACAGCTTAGTATATAATTAGATATTATAATTGTTTTAAAACTACTAATAAGGTTTATTGTGTAGCGAAGTCCAAAGCAACTCATACTTCTGGATTAAGAATAGGGCGAAATCTAGTAAATTAAACAATAGTTGGTCAGAGTGGTGTAACAATCCGATGTCATGTTTTTAAATTTATTCTGTTGTTCTTGTATGTCCTAGCTTCTCGCTAGTTTTTAATATAATTTTGCCGTTAAAAAAAATAAAAAAAAAGTAAGGTTTATTGTGTTTCTATGGTTGAAACAAGTTCACATTATTCAACAAATAAAGTAAGCTTGGTCCTGGTTTTTTGATCCATTTGAAAATAATAATCAAAATGTTAAAAGAATTAAGTTGTTGGTTATTATGAAAAACTGCATGATACATGTAAATTATATAGTAATTGTTTATTTGTTTCTTATGTGTGTAGTATTGCGGTTTTGAGTAGATTATCTGCTTATTACGTTTTGAAAATACAAATAATCTAAAATTAGTGTTTGACAAAAAATCTGAAAAATCAGTTATTTACGTTTTAGAGAATCTAAAGAACCAAAACTAAGTTTTGGATCATCCAAAACTGAACTTTGGAAAAAAAAAACAAGTGTGGATGTGTTTATTGCTTTTTTAAAATTGATTATTTGCATTTTATATTAACTAAACAAATAATCAAGTTTGTCAAACATTAAAATAACTGATTATATAATTAGAGGTGAGTTCTAGGAAGTCCAAAAGTTTTGTAGAGTCCCAAGGAACAAATCCTAGCCATTGGATCAAAATAGTCAAGATCAAATCCCTTAGCCACTAACACCGCCGTTCGTCGCCGACCGTCGTCGTCCGCCGTCGACGGTGGTGGTGGTTGATAGTGGTGGTGGTGGTAGTGAGGGTGGTATTGATGTAATGAAACACATGTGATTAACAAAAAAACATGTGTCACTTCGAATCACATGTGTTTCAAGTCACGAAACACATGTGATTCACTAAAACCAGAATTTTCTAAAAGCAGCGGAACATACGAACTATGAATCACATGTGCTTCCAAAGGCGAAACACATGTGATTCACTAAAAACAGAGTTTCAAAAATACAGACGAGCATATTACTTCGAGTCACATGCGTTTCAAATCATGAAACACGTGTGATCCACTAAAAACATGAGTTCTAAAAGCAGGAGAACGTGCGAACTACGAATCACATGAGTTTCAAAAGACGAAACACATCCGATTCACTAAAAACAGAGGTTCCAAAAATAAGGACGAGCATATTATTTCGAATCACATGTGTTTCAATTTACGAAACACATGTGATTCACTAAAAACACGAGTTTCTAAAAACAGGGGAGCATACGAACTAGTGAACTACGAATCACACATGTTTCAAAAGGTGAAACACATGAGATTCACTAAAAACAGAGGTTCCAAAATACAGACGAGCATATTACTTTGAATCACATGTGTTTTAAGTCACGAAAACACATGTGATTCACTATAAATTGAATACACAATCACCACTGCCGGACACCACCACCGACCACCGCCGGCCGCTACCTCCGGCCGCCGTCCGCCTATCGCCGCCCGCCGCCGGTGGTGGTGGTGTATTGATGTATGGAATCACATGTGTTGGTAGTGCTGGTGGTGGTTGGAGTGTTGATCTTAACATTTGACTTTTTTTTTATTCAAGGGTAAATAATTATCCCTTGGGACTTTACAAGATTATTGGACCTCCTTGAACAAACCACTATATAATTATTACAATTTCAAATAACATAATCAAAACGAAATACTAATTTTCATAATCACGTTTTGTAACTAGAAGCTATCTAAAAATTCATTTCTAAAATGTATAATTTATTTTTAAGGATTTTGTTAATGACAACCCTTAGGGCTGTCTAAGAGGTAGTTATATGCATAAAACGTTTGTACTTTTATTAATGTTGGTTGATTCCTAGAATGCACGGTCGGTTATTGATTATTGTACAAATTTTTGATGTGTGTCTTAACGTCTTAATGATAGCATTAGAGCTATCATTATCATTTTCCTAATTTAAATACGTAATTTCAAACACGTTTATTTAAGAAATTACGGAGTATTTTATTTTAGTTATGATTCGGCTTTACTCCTAGAAAAAGATGTTTCATGATGTTTTGTGTGTATTCTGGCATAAATAGTCAAAATTAATGTGGTTGAAAAGGCAGAAACGGCAGGTTTAGTTTAAAGTAAGGAAATTATGTTATGCTTTTACTTGTTTTGTTTTAGTCACACTCGCGACGTGCAGATGACACGTGGAGATTACGTGACATCTTCTTGTTAAAAATTAGTATGTGGGATCACGGTGGAAGATAGCGCGTGGGTATATAGTATGGAAATTATAGTTGGGGAGATGTATTTTAATTACAAAAAGAAAAAGTTAAAATACTTGTTCATAGGTCAAATAGCTCCACTATACTTTGACTTTGGTTGTATAAAGATTGTTGCTACAAGTCAACTGTGAATTTATTAACAATATATGCATGATTATGTATTTCGATTACATTAATTATTATTTAGAATTTGATATAAAATACTCCCTCCGTCCCTAAATAAAATTCTCATTTCTCCTTCAAATTTTGTCCCTAAATAAAATTCTCATTTCTCAAACTTAAGAGGCCCATTTTATATAATAATATTATTACTAATACTTTCACCACTAACTTTTCCTAAAACATTTTCTCTCTCCAATCAAATCTTATATTTTAATCAAAAGTAATACCCAACAACTAATTATCTTCTAAAAAGTTGTGCCCAAGAGAAATAAGAACTTTATTTAGGGACGGAGGGAGTAACTTATATCCTAAACAATATCTAATGTTTAGTGTCCCATAAAATTATAAATTCAAAATTTGTTGTTGTGAACAAAATTGATATAGATTTAAGGGATATATTGTTAGGGGAAATGATATTTATGTATATCACTAGCCTATAACCCGTGAGAATCACGGGCGGCTTATATTATACTCCTTCCGTCCCACAAAAAAGTTCTCATTTCTCTTGGGCACAAGCTTTTAGGAGATAGTTAGAGGTAGGGTCCTTGATAATACTTTTGATTAAAATATAAGGTTAGATTGGAGAGAGAAAGTGTTTTATTAGTGGAATCATTGGTAATAATATTACTTTATTAAGTGGACCCCTCACATTTGAGAAATGGGAACTTTTTTGTGGGACAAAATTTAGAGGAGAAATAAGAACTTTTTAGTGGGACAGAGGGAATATTAGTTAAAAATGATAGTGGAAAATTAAAGTAAACAAATATTTTAGTTACATCTAAATTATATGTTAATATTAAAGTAATTAGTTATAAATTAACATGATAAATAATCATAACATAACGGTAATAAAATATTTTAAAACTTAAAATATTATGCATAATATAAAAGACATAACGCCTACATTTATTCATATGTAAAAATAGAAAACTTAAAGTTTAATTATAATGGATGGAATAAATATGTAATTTTGATTATATTTTTTGTAGTACTTCATGGTAGACAACGTTTTATGTCTTCTTACAAACTTTACCGTCTTTATCATATACTCCAATCCCTTACGGCTTTGGACCCTAGAAACAGCGACGTAAACCATGGACGTCGACAACCGCATAGTGAAAAATAGAAACAGCGACATAAACCATGGACATCGACAACCGCATAGTGAAAAAGAATCAGATATAAAATGATGGATGAAAATTACGGGATTCATGGAGAGGAAGGTTTGGAATATGAAGACAAACGATGGTAGAGCGTGAGAGAGAAATGGTGATAGAGGGAGGGGGGGAGAGAGAGAGAGTGAGTGAAAGAAATGGTGGAGATGCGATTTCAGAAAGGGTTGAGATGAGATTTGAGCTGGCATAATACGTGGCAAAAATTATGTCATTCATTATGACGTGTTAATTCATAGGTGGCAAAAAAGGTTTTTTTATTAAATAGATAGGTCAAACGGGTTACAAAATTTTTGAAATCGGACTTTTATTCTATCAAATAATCACAAATATATGGCAAAAACATTTACAAAAGAAGATCCTTCGATTGAATATATGTCAACAAACACTTATGTAGTTTAACAATTTACACTTTTGGCACATTCGACCAGTTACTGTAAAAAACACATAAAATATATATATATATATATATATATATATATATATATATATATATATATATATATATATATATAAAATGGCTACAAATATTTTCACAATGCATTCATAAATGCAGAAAACGGATTCTAAAATGGAGCTTCTAAAATGGAGCAAGATGCAGTTCAAATTGTAGTAAAATGTCTTAAATAAAGAGATTTAAAACACCACTAAAAATCAAGTACGCAATAAATCATATACATTACATAATTTGGATGAAAATCTCCAGTACATAATTGGTCAATTAGATAACTAAAATTTCGATTATTAAATTGAGGCTACCCTTTATTTTTGTAGCATTTACATTGGCTTCTTGTTGGAAGCATATGTTTCTTGGCCGTTTGGTGTTCAGTATCAAAATTATCACCCTTGTGTTCACGCTCACCTGCAAGATGAGCTGGTTACGGAATTAGTCATTTTTAGTACAGTTACAACGGGCTGGGTTAACCCGCATGTATATTTTTGTCATTTCTTTAATAAATTAAGTAATACCTTTGAACATTGTGTTATAAGATGAAATGTGTTACCTGAAGCTCGAACTTGATAGCTTTAAGCAAAGCATCTTTACAGGTAAGTAGGGGTGTTCACTATTCGGATATAACCGGATTGTCCAACTGGACATTTTGGATTGGACTATTTGGATTGGTTATTTGGTTTTTTGTGATCGATTTGGACTTGAACCAAATTAATAGTTTGGATTTCGGATTGGATTTTGTTTCCGTTGTGAAAACCGGATTGTCCAAAAAAACCGAATAGTAATATATAATAAATTGATTTATATACTAACACTTGTTGGTTTCCATCGTAAGCAATTATGGTTTCCTTTTCCTTTATATTTCTTATAGTAAATTGATTTATATACTAACACTTGTTCCATTTTATATTGTATCAGTTGGTAATGTACCAATCTTTTTGGAGTTTTTGATAAAGTTGATGTCAAAATTTTTATATGATTGTAAATGTCACAAGCTATGAACTAGACTAGTTTTAATGTATAAAGTAGTTTATCATTTTGGAATTTTACATATTAACTTAATATTATTTATATTATATACTTTTGGAATATTTTGAAAATTTTAAGGAAAAACCAAACGGATAAAACCAAACCAACCAAATTGTTATTTGGTTCGGATCGGTTTGGTTTTCGAATTAGTTTGGACGGTTCGGTTTGGACTTTTGAAAACCGGATTGTGTTTGGTTTCACCTATTTGGTTCGGATAAAACCAAACCGTCCAAACGAACACCCCTACAGGTAAGTTGATGTTGCAATGTTTATAGCTGTCATCAACAAATATACATAAAAACATACATACCATTTACTTTTATCAAACCATTATATAAAAGCATCTTACCCTTTTTTACCTATATTAACCTCCTCAAAATAACTAATTACCCTCATATTAATCTCAGCAATTTTCAACTTGTTTGCCCCATTAGACCATTTGACCCGTTCACTTTTTAGCTAATTTTCCATTTGACCTGTTTGGGTTAAAGCATAACCCAAATAGACCCGACCGATTCATGAGTTAGTAGGTCAAAATTGCCACCTCTACTCAAAAAGTAACCTACCCGACGTTGTTAAGCACCTGATTCACGATCACCGGTTTCTAGCCTTTATCTGGGAAAAAGCCTACCAATCTATTGCAGAAATGTAGAATAATAAACAAATAGTGCATCAAATTTACAAAGTTGCATCAAATTTGATATATAAATAAATGATGAAAAAAAAGATGTGTGTTTGTTTATCTAACTGCAAAAGGTTACTTAATCTTTTTTCACTAATTAGTGCATCAAATTTACAAAGTTGCAAGTAATACCTCCATATGCACAGCAGCTGCATCAAGGTCATCAATTCCCAGCGAATTTTTGAATATAATAATAATATCAGCTTCATCCCCTTTTAAATCTTCAATTGTATATCATGTCAATTTTGAATTCTTACCAACCAGGTCCACCTATGTATGTTTGCTAAAACAGGACAACCTCTACAACATGCCATATACATTTATTAATTTACCTCATGATGTATTCGGACAGCAAAAAAAGAGAGCACCCAAGCCTTTATGCAGCACTAAGCTGCATTCTGATTCTTCTCCTCTTTTGTTAACACAAACCATCATATCATGATGAGTTTGAAAAAATTTTAGAAAAATAATCATTACCACTTTCACCATTGGTTACAAGGTTCCAGTTGACCATCCTTGGTCTCCAAGTTTAAAAAAGTTTATCCCATTTGAATTATCCTACACAACCATTAATCAATTAGCATGATTATGATTAATAACAATTAGAGATTTCAAACCTATCTATTTGAGGCATTGTTCCAGTGTTTTGGCCCATTTGATTTGGCCAGTTCACATTCCGTTTCTCTTTTAGATCAAACACCTGGTGTGCAACCAAATGATCAAATTCCGTTTCATAATAATTTGCCAATTTACCCTCCTGGATAAACGTTTCCGGTGACCGGAAATATGACAGAGGACGCCGGAATTTTAAATAATCAATTGAAAAGTTGCACAAAAATTCAATCTTTTTACCTTAAGGACGATGCCTGTAACAACATCGAGGCTTTCAAATTAGAAGAAAAATTCAATCTTGCGAGATGACAAGAATCAGAGGATACTACCTTGCTAGATGAATCGGAAGAAGTTCGTCTGGGGAGAATGGCGGAGATTTCGGACTGACTTTAAGGGGCATCGATAGTCAAAACTGTAACTAGGACGTTAAGACACACATTAAAAACTTGTACAATAATTAATAACTGTCCCTGCATTTTAGGAATCATCCCCCACTACTAAAAGTACAAACGATTTATGCACGTAACGCTGTCATTAATAAAACCCAAAAAAAAAATTAGGGTTACAGATGGGATGCAAAAGTGATAGATGGGATGCAAACGTGGCTGGTAGACGTGGAATGTATTATGACATGGTATTATACGGGTGGCAAAACTTTCTTTTATTATATAGAGAGATTTGTGTTTATTTATATGTCTACTCACTCCTAAGTCTGATATGTGTAATCCATTAATTTTTCTTTTCTAATATTATCTCTTGACTTTGACACTTATCATCATCAAATGGGTAAGCATATGAATAGACACAAATGGTAAGCATCAATAATATTTCTCGTTAGTTAGCCATTCAAAAAAATATTGCGCTTTAATAATGGGCTAAATGCCACTTTCTAATGGTTGTAATTAAGAGAATATGACATGCATTAAGAACTAGATTATAATTATTAATGATGGTTCTCTCTTTGTTTTGGACAATTTAGAGATTTAGAAACAATACGGCATTCTATTTGTTAGAATTTTTGCAGAAAAACGATTAGAATTTGAGGACGTGATAATCACTATCCTTAAAGAATATTAGCCCCCACTACAAACGCTGGTGGGAATCGAGACTAATTTCTTCCCAGGATTCGACCTCAAAGAAACAGAAAATTATGCAGCGTACATAATTTCCTCATGAACTTCAGAGAATTGCATTTAGTGTGTGAGAGAATTTCGGATTTTGTGTGTCACAAAATCTGCCCTAATCTGCACATTATAACCACGAATTTGCAGTTCAAACATAACCAACAAATGGTTAAAAGATAACTGCTATAAACTGTTTTTGACAGTTTCCAAAATCCGTGCAAAAATTAAATCCGAATTTCTAAGGAAGCAAAGGATGCAAAGGTGCAAAGTGTATTATAATATATATTCTTTTCCCTCCACAACCTTTTGAAAGCTATTTGATCATTTATGTGAATTAGCACATATAAGCCTTTCTTTACTTTTATCATCCACCAATGTGGGATACATATAACACACTAATTAGATAATAAAACTCATATGTTCCAACACTATTCTGATAAACACGAAAGATATTCTGTGCGATGATGTAAACTCTTTTTTTTCTTATAAATTATGAGTAGGGGAAAATATAAATTTAAATTTGTGAGGGTTCAGCCGTAATCCATGCTCCATCTAGCCTTTTGTTTCCTTCTCTTCTTGCTTTAGTGCCTTGCTAGATTCTAATTAACTATGCCGTAGAAAAATCCCATTAAAAACTAAGTCATGAATAATGTACAAATACATATTTCAATCTCTTAATAATAACTTTTATGACTATCGTTATTAAAACTCTCTATAATTGAGCTCTATTTTGTAAAATTGATGATAAACAAAAACACCATTTTACTTGCGAATTTGCAGTTCAATTTGGGTGTTGATATAACAAAGGTTCTAAAAAATGTAAGGTGTGACGTGGCGGCACCATCAACTAAGGATGGAATCAGGTCCGGAACTGACCCGGATGGACCCGGACCCGAAATACCCGAGAACCAATTTAGGAGGATTAGTAGACCCGAGAACCAATTTAGGAGGGTTAGTAGACCCGAGAACCGAACCGTTTTATAGAATACGGTTCCGGTTCGGTTCCGGGTTGTAACGCCCCAAAATTTGTATTAATTAAATAATATTATTTTCATCACATTTTTATTATTTATAATTAATATTATTCAGGCGACCTGTAATTGGACGGTTCATTTTTTTTATTAGACGTTTTAATTCGCGTTTTCGGGTCTTGACCCGGTCACTTAATTAGCGGGCCGAGTTCATTAGTTCATTTAATTCTTTAATGTAAGTTTAAAAGTAATTCTAATTAACTATTTAGACGTCATTTAATCCCGAGGCCGGCCGTGAGGCCAAGGCTTTTCTTTAGTGTACTTGTTTCTATCTTGGGTCGAGCTTGCTTCCATTATATCCTTAATGCTTGAGTTGGGCCGAGTGAATGGAGAAATCGGGCTTAAGCCCCAAAGATTTAATCACGTTATAGGTTTTCATCGGAGGGAATTGGCTGGTGTTCTACCCTAATTGTCTTCGTAATCCAGCAACTCCCAACCTCCTTAAACCCTTTTCCCCTAATTTAGAATTCGGCCGTCAAAATCAACCAAAAAGTCCGACGTTTAGTGTTTCATATGTGGGGTCGACGAAAAGAAGTTAACAAGCAGGAAGATTGTGATGGCGGTGGTGTTGTAAATTTCTTAACATATGGGATGGCGTAAAGGAGTAAAAGTCAAACAAAGAAAACATGATTCCTTCCTGGTGATGTTTTCAAACGACAAACAAAGAAAACGATTTTTTATTTTCTGTGCTTTTGGTCCTTGATCTGCGTGAAAAGATGAGGTAGATCCTATGCACAAATCAGAAACAAGTGGACCAAGAGGCGGAGGTGATTGGCAGTTTTATTAGCGGTGGTTGAATTATTTTTATGGTGTATAGTGGCTTAATCGGTGGTCATGTGGACTATAGGAAGCCGTATATCAGTCAAATAAAACTGACCAACGATGGTGGTGGTGTGGACCGTGTGGGGTGCCGTTTGGGTTAAAGCATTTTTCGCGTATTGTTTCGTAGGGTATAATTTCTAATCCCTTTTCCCGTTTTGTTTCTTTGAATTGTTAATCTGTCCTAACTGGTTCCATGTACGGTTCGATTTGAGAAATTGTGGAGGTTGTCTTGTTTATTAGGTTTTGCACCGAGAATTTACTCGTTTTGTTGTTATGATCGTCAACTGTTTTTATTCAGCCTAGTCTCGTTTTGTAGTTGAGTTTATCATCTGATTTTTAGGAGTTTCGGGTCTCGGGTTGGGGAAAAACCTTTTGTCGATAACTAGACGTTTTACTAACCGAAAAACCCGGAAACCGAACCTTTAGGTTCTTGGGTTCCTAAACCGCGAAGGATTTCCAAACAAACAAGTTAGATTACTTTAAACTACAGTTTCAGATATAAAACAATTTTCGGGACTGTCGGGTGCCTCGAGTTATACGGGTTGATGTCGGGATTGTCAAAAGGAGTTTTAAACATAATTAAGTTTTTGGACAGAATCTGTCTTCTATCTTTGAATCTGTTTTTAATACACTTAAGATACGTTTTTGGATTTTTAGCCCGTGCTGGTCACTTGTTTTCTGAGATACCTTTTCAACGCCGCAACCCACTCGTCAATCCGATTTACAGTTTAAAAGTTATAACCATTTTAATATGCTGCTGTTAGGGAAATGACCTGTGCAGCTATGCTGTTTTGTGAGCCTGTTTTGGGACATTTAGAGTCTGTTTTGGCCAGTGACCGTCTCACAGTAAATTGTAGTTCTGATTGTCTACTTTTCATGGTAAAAATATGGGATAACTCTAATGAGTCGTTTAGTAGTTATGGCAGTGTCCGTGAGACTGACGGGTGCTGCCAGTTTTCTGAAATAAGCCCTCGGGTAGGATTTTAATTCAGGGTTCGTTTTTTTTTGGGTTTTAGGACCGTCTAGGAGATAACGTGCTGTACCTTCTGATTTTCGGGAACCTTTGGAGCTTACGTTTCTCGAGGTGAGTATTCTCACCGTGTATTCAGTTATAACGATACGTGCATGACTCATATGGTTAACTGTTTTGATCTGTTGTACTTTCTGTGTGTTGATCTGTTATCTGAGTGACTGTTTTTGCATACTACTGATCTGAGACGGACGTGCCGAGTATCTGAGCTGGTACCAAGTCATCTTGTGCTACTAATTGATAGGGCTATCTGTGTGGTTTATGTTAGGAGTTGAAAACATAAAAATAATTAATAAATCTCAGTGGAAATTCTGTGTGGTGGCCTGAGTGCCAAATTCTGTGTGGGCCCTTGTGGCAAATTCTGTGTGGGCCCTTGTGGCAAATTCTGTGTGGGCCCTTGTGGCAAATTCTGTGTGGGCCCTTGTGGCATTTTAGTGTAAGGAGAGGCGAGGTTGATCTCTCGACTCGAGTTACACAAGCGCGCTATATAAATTTAAAAGATACAAAAACTGAGAAATTAACTTAGTGGTAAATGATTAGGAGTTCACCTGTGTGCCCTCATGTATTGTATGTTGTAGTTGTTTGCATTTTGAGTTTATTCACTCAGCTTCCCCGCTGACCCAAAAACTCCCTCCCATTTTTCAGGTACTAGCAAAGGAAAGGAGAAGGTGGACGGTTGACTGCTGTATTACTTCTTAGCGCTGATGTGAAACGTTTTTATTATTTCAAAACTCTGAATTTTATTTAAGATATTTCCGCATTAAATACATTTTATATTAAATAATTATTTTGGGGGATTATTTATGGGACCTTTTTTATTATAGTTTTGAATTTAAAATTTTTAAAAATCTTGTAAATTTTAGGGTGTTACAAGTTGGTTTCAGAGCACTGACTTGAGGGATTTGGGTTCGCATGGGGCGAATTCAAACTCAAGTTGAATTTTTTTTTTCTTTTGAAAAGAGTAAAAAAGTTTCTAAGAGAAGTTTCACATCAAACGTACAGCATGTCACGTCGACCCTCGTTTTTCCTGCTGCCGGTAATATTTAAGACCTTTTATTTATTTGGGAATTTCGTTGTATTATGTGTTTTGAGGAATGACAAATATGAGAATTGCTGTTATTATTTCGAGCATGATTTTGATTTAACTCTGAGTGTATTTCGCGACTAAGATCGCTTTTCTGAGTATATTTTTCGGGTGTAATTCTAAGTATATCTGCGTTACAACATGCTAAAAACTATAATTACATAATATTTTATATAATCTGTGAGATTTTATAATTCTGAGAAATTTTAACCAATAAGGGTAATAAATGAATATAAAATTATGATATAAATTTCATAAATTATTTAACGAGAACATGTTTTGGGGTAAATAAGAAATGAGGGGTAATAAATTTTTCATATTGATAAAATACTAAAACCTTTCGTTTTGGGAAAACACTTAATAGAAAGGGTTATTGAAACGAGTAAACTGTGAAACGAGTAGATAAAAGATATTTTTATTATCAGAAGAATATTTTTATGACAGTTCATCAAATCGAGCAAAAGCGAAAATACCGAGAACATATTTTAATTTTTTTTTATTTAAAATTTATAATTATTTTAAATGGTTTACATTTGAACTAGACGAGAAACCTTAAATAAAATTGAATTTTATTTTTAATCCGTTATTTCATAATCGTTTTAGTTTTTTTAAAACTTCAGTTGTTTTAAGCCTGTTTTTTTAAATGTTGAATTATCACTTGAGATTCTATTTAGTGGAACCTTTTCACTTATTTATCAAATAAAAAAAAAATAAAAATTTAAATTTATGAAAATTTGGGTGTGATGAAATCTTTGGACAATAAAAAAAAGGGAAAATGCTTTATCAAAGAGATGAGACATGATGTATTGAGAAAATCTTTTTGCCGAGAAAATAATAAACTGAGATTTATTAAATTGAGATCAAATGAGAAATTTTTTTAATAGCTGAGTGTGAAAATCCATAATTGTTTTTTTTTTTAATAAGTTAAGTGAGAGATTGTTAAATAAACGCAGAGATATTGAGTAAACTATATATGTTTGTTATACCAACTAATCGAGGTTTGTCGAGTCAAATTAAACAGAAATTATTCAAGTTTATCTTTAAGTGTGTTTATTAAAAGTGAACTAAAGGGATACTATCATCATGAATTCGGTGATAATCTATTTAAAAATGAATTATAAGAGCTTATTAGTTATATTATGTTCTGAGTTAAAAACATAATAAAATGTTTTTGACTAAGTGCCTTTTGCTGAGTGCATTTCTGAGTAATGTTTATAAGATTTTGAGTACATACAACTGAGTGCGAATTTGTATTTATTAGATATGGAAAATAATTTTTTTTCATTTTCTGAGTGTGATTTGCTGGTGGAATTTTGTGTGGGAAGTTGTAAACTTTGGGATTGACTCGTGACCAAACAAAAGTAGGTGTCGAAAGTAATAGAGGGCCCCTATTACCGTACGCACAGGTGTAACATCCTAAAACTGGCCTAGTTGTTTTAGGTATATTTTGATATTTGAAAATATCTATTTGACCATATGTGGAATAAATTGATTAAGTGTTAAAAGAATTGTTTGACTTTTTGTCCTTTTGTGATATTTTAATCAAGGGATTAAAATATCTATTTTCTGAAATGTTTAAATGAAAATGTGATTTTTATATCTTTAGATTCCTTGTCGGATCTCGTTTCCAGAAATACTTTCGTTTTTAAAATTGGAGTCCGTTTGGTATTTTAAATAAATTAACTACGAAAGGGACTTTTAAATGGTATTGCTAAAATTGCTTAAAGGAAAAATCTAGACAAAAGGGCCCCCTCCTTTGGTGAATTTCGGCAGCCTCAAAGGAGGGTGGGACACCCTCTTTTCCCATTCATTACCATCTTTCTTTCATTTTATTACTTTTGGATTTTTATAAATCAAATCCTCTCAAAACCACCATCATCTTCTTTGTGTTCTTGAAGATCCAAAGCTTGTTTCTTGCTCAACCAAAAATCTAACCTCGTTTTTTAGTAGCTCTTGAGGTAAGCTTCAACCTATACGTGTTCGTTTTCGATTCCATGATAGTTGATAAATTAGGGTTTATGTGTTCTTGAGTTTCGGTTGGTGATTATTGTGTTAGATGGTATATTAAGTGTTTATACAAAGTTTGACATGTATTGTTGCATGAGTACAAGTAATTTAGCACAAGGTACAACTATTTTAGCAAGATGTACAAATTAGGGTGTTTATGCTAAAAGTAGGTTATGTGGGTTTTGACAAACCTTGGAGTTCTTGTTGTTTAAATGCTTGGAATTGTTCCTTAGGTTGAGAAATCAAGTATTGGATGTTTTGGTGGAATTATGACTTGTTTGAATGAAATTGTTAGTTAAAAAGTTGTATGGAGTTTATGTATAATTTATAAACTAGTTATTGGGTTAAATATCTAGTTGGTGAAAAATATGTCATTGATAGATTTTTATGGGTTATGTTACTTGGTTATGCTAAAATAACATGTTAGATATGTTAGTTATGTTTTATGCCAAGGATTGGTGGGATTTGATAAAAATGCTAGTTTTTATAGTGTTTGGATAATTTATGTTAAATTATGAACTAGTAAGTGGTATGTATGTGATCTTGTATAAAAGATATAATTTGGTCTTGTTGTAATAACTAGTTAGTTATTAATTGTTAAATGTTATGATTATAATATTTATAGTTGTGTTTGGAATGTTAAAGTGAAAAATGTTGTTTTGACCCGGTTGGGCAAATATAGTGAAAGTTTGACTAAATGTATTTTAGTATGGATTGACTTGGTTTATGAATGACAACAACATGATAATTACATGATTTGGTGATTTGTAAGTTGTTGACATGATTATAGTTGTAGGATGTATTATTGTTTAATAATCCAGTTTGACCCGTTTGGATGTAAGACATGCAAAATGACTAGTCGACTTGTTATGTAAGTGTAGATGGTCATGACATGTTCATATGATGGTTTAAGTGTTTGGCTATCTAGTTAGTGCAAGTGTTAGTGTTAAATGTATATTTAACATTGTTTATAATTTGGTGGAATTATATGCTAATTCGGTATTCCTTTGGTGTACAGGAATCGAGATCGTGACTCAGAAACATTAGACCTCTGAGTTCGACAAGTGGAAGTAACGGTGAGTGGATTTAACCTCCAACTTGTGTTCGGTTTCAATTAGTTCGGTATATGCATACTTGGTAAAAATGCAGGAAATTACCAGACGTGGGGAGTTCGCGACGCGAACTCCCGTTCCCGATCGCGAAGTGTCTCCAGCAAAGTTGGTCGATGGTCGCGAAGTAGTTCACGTCGGAGTTCCCGACGCGAACTCGAGTTCACGATCGTGAACTTGAGTTCGCGATTGGGAACTCTGCCGTGACGTTTTTCGCGGTGTTTTTCGTAGCTAGTCTTCTTGTTATGTATGCCTAGTGTTAGGGAATACCATACATGACCATGTGCACATAGGTGAAGAGACTTGGCTTGATTGTAAGCAACAACTCGGTTGATTGGTAACCGAGGACTCGGTAAGTGACAACCGAGGTTTGAGAAGTCAGTGTCGGAAGGAGAACGGCTGGGCATCGGGTATCGACTAATAGGGTATCCGACCTTACCTGTATTTGTTGCATGGTTAAGGGGAGGGAGTTGCCCTGGTGTTGGATACGAAACGCTATCGGTTACCGTGGTTTTGGCCGACCATGGTTTAAGGCTCCGGCAGGACCCCGATCTTCTCGAACAAACAGTGATTCCCCAACCGGAGATGTTTTATAACTTCCGTGTTTTAGTGAACAGTGATACGTGGTTAGGTGGCTTTTAGATAGTAGAGATGTCTATGCTAGCTCGTTGGGCTTTACAGAAATTGTAGATTATATTCATTCACTTAGCTTTGTGCTAATCCCTCCCTCGTTGAATCTTTTCAGGTGATCGGTGCTTTGGACGGGATGATTGACCAAGCTCAGTTTGATATGTTTTGAATAAATGAGCCATGTCGTTTAAGTGACACCGTTTTGTATTGTTTAATTAATGTTCATTTTGGAAGCTCATTTTGGGACCTTGTTTGTAAACTAAACTAAACTAAGATAAACTAAACTGACCTAGAGAATAACCTAATCGCCTCCGGGCATTTAAAAAAAAAAGCTTTCTAAATTTTGCGGTGTTACAACTTGGTATCAGAGCTTCGGTTTGGCGATGGATACACGGGGTTGGTGTTCCATTCCCAAATCGTGGCTCGAGTTTGGTCAAGCATTCCGGACGAGTGGGATTAGAGCAAATGTGAATGAAGTTAGTTTATAGTTAGTATGTAGTTACTAACGATTTAAACTAAGCTTTCGTGCGTTGTTGTGATTGTTATAGATATGACAGGTAAAGAGAACCCGACCCCCTTGGCCCTAGGAAATGTTGGCACATCAAGTAACGATGCGGGAACTACCCGAGGAGCATATATACGCATGTGGGAAAATGAAGTACATTAGAGGTGGTCAATTTGGGCAAGATGGGAGTTGACCTTGGGGAAAAGAGAATGGGTTGTGGGTCAAGGACGGGGGCGGTCGGGGGATCTTCACCAACGTTAGACCGACAATGATAGCTCGGGTATGCTCTAATAAACTCAATACTTGTGTTTATGTAGAATTGTTAATCGAGAAGATTGCTTAATTAAGGTTTGTGAAATGTTGTGATGAACTGAACTGCTTACCCGTGGTGTGTTATGTCACTTGAATTAGAATAATTGATGGCTTGTCGAATTGGGATACTTCTTATGTGTCAGGAGTTTTGTAGATATAAGTGATGCATGCTTACGTGTTCCTTTTATCGAAACTTGGACTAAGTTTAGTGTGATATGATGTATGGATTAGTCTAGTTTAATCAAAGTTATGAATAAATGTTATAGAAGATTGAATTTTTTTCATGTTTGTCGAGACACATGTAGTGTCTCGGTGGTTAAAATTGCTCGTTTTCATATCGTGCAAATTGGTGATAAGTTGATTGTAACTTTTTGTTTGTTCCTTCACTCTAGGAGAAGCGACGAGAACCGGTTGTATGTCGGTTTCCGTCACAACATATGTGACCATGGATCAAATTGAGTATAATAGTAACTATTGTAAACTGTGGGAATGTGATACTTGTAATTAAAATGGATGGCATTGTATACGTGAATTGAATAGTCCAAGTAGGACTAGTGTTAGTTATGTGAAAGAGTGGAATTTTATGGTGACATGCTGGGTCACATGTAGTGACTTGTATAGTGAGAATCAGAATTGTTTGTGAAATGTGAACAAATTAATGTTTTCTTTTGTTATAGACAGTAATAGTGGCAGATAGTCAGTGATAAATATTGGAATGACCTGAAATGTTATGATGCAAACCTGATTGGTTTTTCTATGTTGAATTTGGAGTCTGAAAAGTGACTAATGAACTGTATGTGTAGATTATTTTGAGTTGACTTGTGATAGTAATAATTGGAGATAAAAGAGACTGTTAAATGATTTGCATTGATTATGAAGTTATTTGAGAAGAGTTTGAAAATGTGATTTATACTTAAATCTAGTGTTTAGATTTAAATGATTGTATTGAAGTGAATTATGTTGACAAAATTGATCATAGTTTAAATTGAAATTTCTAAAAATTACTCAAAGTGACGATGATGTCTTATTGATTGTAATAAAAGTTGTTTATGCTTAATTGTAAATTGAAATGATGAAAAGTATCATGTTATTTGAATGTTAATAAGTAAGGGTCAAGAACTAGTTGAAATGTAATTATTTGACTTGAAGTCTAAGTAAAAGTTGACATTTTGAAAACATTTATTAGTCATGACATGAGTTTGATATGTTTAATGAACCGTTAGTTGTATGGTTGGAATTGTTGTGATAAATTCCTCAATGTTGACTCGTTAAGGGTAATTAGTGTCAAGACTTGATTGGATACTTTTAGTTGCTAGACTTTGATTATGATGATAATCGTTGTTAATTGTATAAGTTGGTGTTGGTAAATACTTAAACATGTTATGGATGTAATAAAACAATTTTGGATAATAAAACTTGTTTTGATCTGTTAGGTCACATGTATGACTAACTAGGTATAAAAGATGTTGCTATTTGTATTACCATGATTGTAATGAGATAGGTGGGGTAGACTTGAATTGTGTAGACTTCGACTTGTTTTGTCAAAACGTGCAACTTGACTTTGTAAAATTTTGTCATCCTTGTAATATGGCTAATTATGCATAAAATAGTTTATGATTGTTAGAAGTATTGTTACCTAAGGACTTTGATAGTGTCGCGATGAATTGCTCGATTTTGACCCATTTGTGCTTAGTAAGCAAAATTGATGTGACATTAGGTTATGAAAGGGTATTTTTGAGAATTAAATGATTAAGACCGGTAATTTTGATTTGGAAATTCTTAAAATTGTGGGTCGTTTAATGAGTTAAACTGTGCATGATTGTAATTTTCGATAGAATAAAGAAGAAAACGAGTAGGTAATTGAGACTTGAGATAACTATTGTGACCTTGGGTAAGGAATGTTTTGAACATATGCTTGTGGATCGCTTGTATGTCAGGAGAAATTCTAACTCAACCATGATTGGTAGTTGCTATTTGAATATCAAGGTATTTTTAAATTGGTGTATAGAGTAAATGAAATGAATTGAGTGGATGTTTTAAGGTAAAAGTTGTAATTGCTAAGTACAATATGAAGTGTATGACATATTGGATGTGATGTTTTGATTGAGCATGTATGTATGAAAGTGATTGGAATAGAGTCGTAAACTTATTGTGATAAATACTTGCTATATGAATATTGTCGTTGGATTCCGGGGACGGAATCCTCTTTAAGGAGGGTAGAGTTGTAACATCCTAAAACTGGCCTAGTTGTTTTAGGTATATTTTGATATTTGAAAATATCTATTTGACCATATGTGGAATAAATTGATTAAGTGTTAAATGAATTGTTTGACTTTTTGTCCTTTTGTGATATTTTAATCAAGGGATTAAAATATCTGTTTTCTGAAATGTTTAAATGAAAATGTGATTTTTATATCTTTAGATTCCTTGTCGGATCTCGTTTCCAGAAATACTTTCGTTTTTAAAATTGGAGTCCGTTTGGTATTTTAAATAAATTAACTACGAAAGGGACTTTTAAATGGTATTGCTAAAATTGCTTAAAGGAAAAATCTAGACAAAAGGGCCCCCTCCTTTGGTGAATTTCGGCAGCCTCAAAGGAGGGTGGGACACCCTCTTTTCCCATTCATTACCATCTTTCTTTCATTTTATTACTTTTGGATTTTTATAAATCAAATCCTCTCAAAACCACCATCATCTTCTTTGTGTTCTTGAAGATCCAAAGCTTGTTTCTTGCTCAACCAAAAATCTAACCTCGTTTTTTAGTAGCTCTTGAGGTAAGCTTCAACCTATACGTGTTCGTTTTCGATTCCATGATAGTTGATAAATTAGGGTTTATGTGTTCTTGAGTTTCGGTTGGTGATTATTGTGTTAGATGGTATATTAAGTGTTTATACAAAGTTTGACATGTATTGTTGCATGAGTACAAGTAATTTAGCACAAGGTACAACTATTTTAGCAAGATGTACAAATTAGGGTGTTTATGCTAAAAGTAGGTTATGTGGGTTTTGACAAACCTTGGAGTTCTTGTTGTTTAAATGCTTGGAATTGTTCCTTAGGTTGAGAAATCAAGTATTGGATGTTTTGGTGGAATTATGACTTGTTTGAATGAAATTGTTAGTTAAAAAGTTGTATGGAGTTTATGTATAATTTATAAACTAGTTATTTGGTTAAATATCTAGTTGGTGAAAAATATGTCATTGATAGATTTTTATGGGTTATGTTACTTGGTTATGCTAAAATAACATGTTAGATATGTTAGTTATGTTTTATGCCAAGGATTGGTGGGATTTGATAAAAATGCTAGTTTTTATAGTGTTTGGATAATTTATGTTAAATTATGAACTAGTAAGTGGTATGTATGTGATCTTGTATAAAAGATAGAATTTGGTCTTGTTGTAATAACTAGTTAGTTATTAATTGTTAAATGTTATGATTATAATATTTGTAGTTGTGTTTGGAATGTTAAAGTGAAAAATGTTGTTTTGACCCGGTTGGGCAAATATAGTGAAAGTTTGACTAAATGTATTTTAGTATGAATTGACTTGGTTTATGAATGACAACAACATGATAATTACATGATTTGGTGATTTGTAAGTTGTTGACATGATTATAGTTGTAGGATGTATTATTGTTTAATAATCCAGTTTGACCCGTTTGGATGTAAGACATGCAAAATGACTAGTCGACTTGTTATGTAAGTGTAGATGGTCATGACATGTTCATATGATGGTTTAAGTGTTTGGCTATCTAGTTAGTGCAAGTGTTAGTGTTAAATGTATATTTAACATTGTTTATAATTTGGTGGAATTATATGCTAATTCGGTATTCCTTTGGTGTACATGAATCGGGATCGTGACTCAGAAACATTAGACCTCTGAGTTCGACAAGTGGAAGTAACGGTGAGTGGATTTAACCTCCAACTTGTGTTCGGTTTCAATTGGTTCGGTATATGCATACTTGGTAAAAATGCAGGAAATTACCAGACGTGGGGAGTTCGCGACGCGAACTCCCGTTCCCGATCGCGAAGTGTCTCCAGCAAAGTTGGTCGATGGTCGCGAAGTAGTTCACGTCGGAGTTCCCGACGCGAACTCGAGTTCACGATCGTGAACTTGAGTTCGCGATTGGGAACTCTGCCGTGACGTTTTTCGCGGTGTTTTTCGTAGCTAGTCTTCTTGTTATGTATGCCTAGTGTTAGGGAATACCATACATGACCATGTGCACATAGGTGAAGAGACTTGGCTTGATTGTAAGCAACAACTCGGTTGATTGGTAACCGAGGACTCGGTAAGTGACAACCGAGGTTTGAGAAGTCAGTGTCGGAAGGAGAACGGCTGGGCATCGGGTATCGACTAATAGGGTATCCGACCTTACCTGTATTTGTTGCATGGTTAAGGGGAGGGAGTTGCCCTGGTGTTGGATACGAAACGCTATCGGTTACCGTGGTTTTGGCCGACCATGGTTTAAGGCTCCGGCAGGACCCCGATCTTCTCGAACAAACAGTGATTCCCCAACCGGAGATGTTTTATAACTTCCGTGTTTTAGTGAACAGTGATACGTGGTTAGGTGGCTTTTAGATAGTAGAGATGTCTATGCTAGCTCGTTGGGCTTTACAGAAATTGTAGATTATATTCATTCACTTAGC
Organism: Calendula officinalis; assembly: GCA_963853835.1. Classification (NCBI taxonomy): domain Eukaryota; kingdom Viridiplantae; phylum Streptophyta; class Magnoliopsida; order Asterales; family Asteraceae; genus Calendula; species Calendula officinalis. The sequence continues at coordinate 71,443,190 of OY970829.1, read as the reverse complement.
TTTGTGCTAATCCCTCCCTCGTTGAATCTTTTCAGGTGATCGGTGCTTTGGACGGGATGATTGACCAAGCTCAGTTTGATATGTTTTGAATAAATGAGGCATGTCGTTTAAGTGACACCGTTTTGTATTGTTTAAGTAATGTTCATTTTGGAAGCTCATTTTGGGACCTTGTTTGTAAACTAAACTAAACTAAGATAAACTAAACTGACCTAGAGAATAACCTAATCGCCTCCGGGCATTTAAAAAAAAAAAAGCTTTCTAAATTTTGCGGTGTTACAACAGGACTTTTGGTTGGTTAGGGGGAGATTTTGAGGGGAACGATAGACCAATGCTTGTTATTGTGAAATTAGTATGTGTATCTTAATTGTTTGTGTGACTACATGCTTGCTTGTTTATTTTGGTAGACAATACTAGTTCCAAACTCGAGGACGAGTTTTTCTCCAAGTGGAGTTGAGTAGGGGTAAAAAGGAAAATTTCCAAGAATTAGTTATCATTGACTACTATTTTTTTAAATATTACGACCATAATGCTTATGCATAGAGATTTTTCTCGGTAAAGAAGTTAAAGTGTGAAATATAGATAATATAATTGATCAGAGAGTTTATAAGAGTAATTATCGAACTGAGTAATTAAGATTATTTAAAGTCATTTCACAGGGTAATTATAGAGTTTATAAAATTGATAACCGAGATTAATTAGGCTGAGTGCAAATGTGCAAATGAGATGTTACAAATATTATAACTATATAGCTAATGAGATAATGAGAAACTATAAAGTAATGAGAATTTATAATGTGTCGGATATGAGGAAATGAGTTAAAATGAGGTTGTTAATTGGAGTTGATAATGAATTATTAAAACGAGCTCAAATGAGAAAATTTCATGTAGATTGAGTATTGAGTAAATTTTAAGTTATAAGAAGTTTATAAATCGTGTTAAATGAACAGGTCAATAAAACAAGTTAAAAGAGAAAAGTTTTAAATTGTCGGGAAGTTCTATTTAAAATTTGGAGGTGCTATAAAGTTTTTATGAGAAAATTATATTTTGTGAGTAATATATTTTATTTAGAGTTATCAAATAATATTTTATTTATTAATTTATTTAATTTTTAAAATTTTGAAGTGTTTTAAAATTTTATGATAAAAAAAAAATTAATTATGAGCAATTAATAATAAGTTGAAGTTTATATTGAACTAAGGAGAAATTTCTAAAAGGCGAGAAAGTATTAAAATAATGAACAATGAGAAAACCTTTAAATTGGGAATAAAAGGTAATTGTGTATGGAGTAAATGAGAACTAATGGATTAATTCGTAAATCGAGTAATAAGAAATCAGTCAAATAAGTGTATAAAATTTAATTGATTTTTTTTAGTAAAAAGTGGGTAATATGAGTTTAATGAGTAAATATGTGGTCCAAATAACAAAAATAAAAAGTTATATGTTGACTTGTGGGAAGTCATTAAACGAGGTTTGAAATAAGTTATTAGTATAGATTGAGATAAGTTAAAAGTTGAATTATGTAAATTTTAATCGAGTGTATTTGGAGTATATGCAAATGAGTAATTTGGGGAGATATATTTTATATAGAAATAATTCGTTCTAATTATTGGTACGTATATCTTAGTTATTAATCGGAGGTGACCTAATATATACATCAACGAGTATATGGGAGATGAATCGGATGTGTGTAAATATGCCTTTACATGATTATATATGAGATTTATGTGTGGTAGGTAACGCTGTTGATGATAGATATTGCTACCTTCTAAGTTACAATTCTGGGTATAGTTCTGAACTACATTCGTGAGTGATATTTCTGGGTAAATACTTGAGTTGCTTATTGTGTGCTTATGATTCTTCGTGTATCATCCTGCATTCATGGGTGAATTACATGAGTACTACTGGGTGATTTTGAATTCTGTGTGAATTATCTGTGTGATAGGTGCATTCCTTGTGAACAACGTGCCTGCTTTTGTGTTATTTGACAGTGGGGCGACCCACACATTCATTTCTTATGCTTTAGCAAGACGATGTCCCATAGTGTAGAGAACCTTTCTGAGCCATTCTGATAGAGAATTGTCAATAATGAGATTTTTTTTATTTATGTTGCTAAAATGTATAGTTACCAATTAATAGAGTTGTACGAGAAGAATTTTCCCGTAAAAACTTATTGTTATCGCCATGAGAGAGCCGTGTGTGGTAGTGAGTATGGATTGAATGACCAAGTTCCACTCCGAGATCATCTAACATCATCAACAAATCCGTAGCAAATTCCAAGTGGAGTTGAATCGGAGATTCAACACAGCGTTAACCGTTAGGTGCAGCAACTGTGTTCGACTGCGAGAGCAAAAATACGTCTTCATAAGAGTATCGGGAGTTATTGTGCGTCATTTTTGACACCCCTTTCGTCGTTAAACCGGGGCCCTTAGAGAACAATCGTTTTATTTCTTTTATCCTTAACTTTTGCGCCGCCAGTGATGGACGAGTTGTATGCGCGTTTGCAAGAGCCGGAGTTTATTCTGATCGAGTAGGTCACCTTGAAGAATTCTCTTTTCTTTTTGTAATTTTGTCATTTTTTTTTATCTCATAATGTGTGCCGTTGACGAGTCTGAGTCTGAAACGCGAGCTTACTACCCTTTGTTTTTTTTTTTTTTTTTTTTTTTTCCCGAGCGATGACTTCGGGGACGAAGTCTATTTCAAGTGGAGTTGAGTTGTAACGCCCCAAAATTTGTATTAATTAAATAATATTATTTTCATCACATTTTTATTATTTATAATTAATATTATTCAGGCGACCTGTAATTGGACGGTTCATTTTTTTTATTAGACGTTTTAATTCGCGTTTTCGGGTCTTGACCCGGTCACTTAATTAGCGGGCCGAGTTCATTAGTTCATTTAATTCTTTAATGTAAGTTTAAAAGTAATTCTAATTAACTATTTAGACGTCATTTAATCCCGAGGCCGGCCGTGAGGCCAAGGCTTTTCTTTAGTGTACTTGTTTCTATCTTGGGTCGAGCTTGCTTCCATTATATCCTTAATGCTTGAGTTGGGCCGAGTGAATGGAGAAATCGGGCTTAAGCCCCAAAGATTTAATCACGTTATAGGTTTTCATCGGAGGGAATTGGCTGGTGTTCTACCCTAATTGTCTTCGTAATCCAGCAGCTCCCAACCTCCTTAAACCCTTTTCCCCTAATTTAGAATTCGGCCGTCAAAATCAACCAAAAAGTCCGACGTTTAGTGTTTCATATGTGGGGTCGACGAAAAGAAGTTAACAAGCAGGAAGATTGTGATGGCGGTGGTGTTGTAAATTTCTTAACATATGGGATGGCGTAAAGGAGTAAAAGTCAAACAAAGAAAACATGATTCCTTCCTGGTGAAGTTTTCAAACGACAAACAAAGAAAACGATTTTTTATTTTGTGTGCTTTTGGTCCTTGATCTGCGTGAAAAGATGAGGTAGATCCTATGCACAAATCAGAAACAAGTGGACCAAGAGGCGGAGGTGATTGGCAGTTTTATTAGCGGTGGTTGAATTATTTTTATGGTGTTTAGTGGCTTAATCGGTGGTCATGTGGACTATAGGAAGCCGTATATCAGTCAAATAAAACTGACCAATGATGGTGGTGGTGTGGACCGTGTGGGGTGCCGTTTGGGTTAAAGCATTTTTCGCGTATTGTTTCGTAGGGTATAATTTCTAATCCCTTTTCCCGTTTTGTTTCTTTGAATTGTTAATCTGTCCTAACTGGTTCCATGTACGGTTCGATTTGAGAAATTGTGGAGGTTGTCTTGTTTATTAGGTTTTGCACCGAGAATTTACTCGTTTTGTTGTTATGATCGTCAACTGTTTTTATTCAGCCTAGTCTCGTTTTGTAGTTGAGTTTATCATCTGATTTTTAGGAGTTTCGGGTCTCGGGTTGGGGAAAAACCTTTTGTCGATAACTAGACGTTTTACTAACCGAAAAACCCGGAAACCGAACCTTTAGGTTCTTGGGTTCCTAAACCGCGAAGGATTTCCAAACAAACAAGTTAGATTACTTTAAACTACAGTTTCAGATATAAAACGATTTTCGGGACTGTCGGGTGCCTCGAGTTATACGGGTTGATGTCGGGATTGTCAAAAGGAGTTTTAAACATAATTAAGTTTTTGGACAGAATCTGTCTTCTATCTTTGAATCTGTTTTTAATACACTTAAGATACGTTTTTGGATTTTTAGCCCGTGCTGGTCACTTGTTTTCTGAGATACCTTTTCAACGCCGCAACCCACTCGTCAATCCGATTTACAGTTTAAAAGTTATAACCATTTTAATATGCTGCTGTTAGGGAAATGACCTGTGCAGCTATGCTGTTTTGTGAGCCTGTTTTGGGACATTTAGAATCTGTTTTGGCCAGTGACCGTCTCACAGTAAATTGTAGTTCTGATTGTCTACTTTTCATGGTAAAAATATGGGATAACTCTAATGAGTCATTTAGTAGTTATGGCAGTGTCCGTGAGACTGACGGGTGCTGCCAGTTTTCTGAAATAAGCCTTCGGGTAGGATTTTAATTCAGGGTTCGTTTTTTTTTTGGGTTTTAGGACCGTCTAGGAGATAACGTGCTGTACCTTCTGATTTTCGGGAACCTTTGGAGCTTACGTTTCTCGAGGTGAGTATTCTCACCGTGTATTCAGTTATAACGATACGTGCATGACTCATATGGTTAACTGTTTTGATCTGTTGTACTTTCTGTGTGTTGATCTGTTATCTGAGTGACTGTTTTTGCATACTACTGATCTGAGACGGACGTGCCGAGTATCTGAGCCGGTACCAAGTCATCTTGTGCTACTAAGTGATAGGGCTATCTGTGTGGTTTATGTTAGGAGTTGAAAACATAAAAATAATTAATAAATCTCAGTGGAAATTCTGTGTGGTGGCCTGAGTGCCAAATTCTGTGTGGGCCCTTGTGGCAAATTCTGTGTGGGCCCTTGTGGCAAATTCTGTGTGGGCCCTTGTGGCAAATTATGTGTGGGCCCTTGTGGCATTTTAGTGTAAGGAGAGGCGAGGTTGATCTCTCGACTCGAGTTACACAAGCGCGCTATATAAATTTAAAAGATACAAAAACTGAGAAATTAACTTAGTGGTAAATGATTAGGAGTTCACCTGTGTGCCCTCATGTATTGTATGTTGTAGTTGTTTGCATTTTGAGTTTATTCACTCAGCTTCCCCGCTGACCCAAAAACTCCCTCCCATTTTTCAGGTACTAGCAAAGGAAAGGAGAAGGTGGACGGTTGACTGCTGTATTACTTCTTAGTGCTGATGTGAAACGTTTTTATTATTTCAAAACTCTGAATTTTATTTAAGACATTTCCGCATTAAATACATTTTATATTAAATAATTATTTTGGGAGATTATTTATGGGACCTTTTTTATTATAATTTTGAATTTAAAATTTTTAAAAAATCTTGTAAATTTTAGGGTGTTACACGGGTACGGTTCGGGTAAATAGGGTATAGACACGAATGGAATCGAAATATAAATTGGAGCCGATTTTGGGTGTTTTTATCACATATGTTAGTTTATACATGTAATATTATAATAATTTACAAATAACAATTGCATAATTAATATAAATCGAATACTATTAATAGTATTATACCACAACAAATTCCAAGTACATAGTTAATTAATTTCGGTTCCGGGTCTTAGACCCGATTTGTCCTATACCCGATGTACCCGGACCCGATTTACCCGTACCTGAAATACCCGATACCCGATTTCACGAAAATGTTGGACCCGATACTACGAACCGATTTTTCGTAATTCGATTCCAAACAGTTCCGGTTCGGTACTGGTACAGGTTCGGGTTTTCGGTTCTACAAACCATGTCCTACAAACCATGGCGAGTTCTAGAGTTCTAGTCCAAATTAGATGTGTCAAAAACAGGCAATTAGGGTTGCATTGGACAACGGGTCAAAACGGTTTAGGGTTCAAAACAAAATATTTAGAAACCATATCTTTTGATAGAACAACCAATTGATCTAAAAACGATAAAATCAAGAAGAAAAAAAAAGCCGAACATCGAACCACGAATCTCAATATTCGTAGATTATAACAGACAGTTGATCAAATTAATACACTACTTGATAAAACAAATAACCACTAAAATCCAATACCTAAAATAAAAATGAATACTACATCTTTCTTCATTGACCAAGGTAGTCAAAGACTATCCCTTCCGCACTTTCATACACTTTCCCTGCACTAATTTTACACCAATTGGTGTTAAGATGTTCTTCCCAATCTTTTTTCTCACATACATGTTGTCCACCTTACCATTTTTACCTAAACTTCTTGCAATTTTGAATCACCAAATGGTGATTAAAGTTGAGTTCTTTTTCTTTTTGATTCATTCCACCTTGTCTCCTTTACTCTAAATATCCACCACACACATACATTTCCCCTACAACTTACCTACTCTTTACTTACAATTGCACACACTACACTTCGAAAACTCAAAAACCTCTCAAGAAAACCCTCCCAAGACAATATTTCCGGTTTTGCATCACCACTCACAAACCATCCTTCAAATCATCATAACTTCTTAATTTTAAGTCCAAATTTGTTGATTTAAGTTACCAAATCACCATAACAACGCGAATATTTAAAATAACAAAATATTTATCCAAAATAAAATTTCACAACTAATAATTAACCATCTTTAATCACTAAATTAAACCTAAGTCAAATTAATACACTACTTGATAAAACAAATAACCACTAAAATCTAATCTCTATCTCTATATATAAAGAAAGGTTTTTTTTGAATTCTAGCCAGCTGTGTAAAGACACATGGCATTGTTTGCCAGCTCACAGGTGTCATCTCTTCGTGAGCCAGTGATTTCAGTAACGTTCTTCAACTCTGTGTTTCTCTAATAATCGCCTTTGTAACTGCTCTCCCCAAAGCTGCTGCAGAAGCTGTAAATGCTCTTCCGTTACAGAGGCTATTCCGTTTCGCAAGACTGATATAAACAGATCTGCAAACATAACCCTAACATGCCTTCATCTTCTCTAACTCATTTTCACAAATCCCTTTCGCAATAACAATGAAGATTTCAATATCAATGGCTGCAACTCTGCTCTTCTTTCTCTGGTATTATTCAATTCCTATTAATGTCACCCTTTCACAATTTCTTTTATAGCATCCTGTGCTTCGCAATTCCGCTGTCGGAGTCAAAATCATACCTATTCCATCATAAAATTATGTACCGCATAATAAATGTCATACCTATTAAATCTTGCGCCAGTGAAACTTTGGTTCGTACCTATTTTGCATATGTAGTGATTCTGACATATGTTGACGGCATAACGATCGGTTACAGTGTTCGAAAACGTCAAATAAGCGGTTGAGGAATTGAAGTTGAAATCTAATTGTGTTAAATCTTGAATGTACAAATTTCATGTTTTGTTTTAATTTATCAGTCTAATATGATTCATGTAAAAAGTGAAAATATCAATACTGTTGCAGGTTCAAGAAAACATCGTTCAACATCTCAATTTGATCGTCTTCAGATTACAAGGTCTTAAACAGAAGGTAATTTATCTATAAACATAAAAGTTGTAATTAGTTTACAGGTGAGAGTAATGAAGCTTAAAACAAAATTGGTCAAACGGGTCAAAAGTCTGCATAAAACCTTTTAAATCTTCATATTATTACTTACAATACACACTATTTTATTTTATTTTATTAAAAATTTTGGACAAGAGCTTCGGGTCAACTTGACCGGTCCAAGTTTGACCCGTTTTGATCCACATATTGATACATAAGGAAGCTCAAAAGTTTGCACATAAGACCGATTTCAAAGTGGTTGTGGTTGTGGTTTAAGGTGGAGCACCAATTAAATCAATATGTAACTGAAATAAGGCTTATAATTTATTTTTCTTAACTACTAAAATTGACCCATGCAAATACCTCAAATATTGACTGCAACTAGAGGTGGCAGTTTCAATCCATTTACTTACTAACGAGTCAATTTTTGTTATGTTTTATCTCAAACGGGTCAACTAATTTAAAAGTTTTAATGTTACTTGACCTGCTCATTTTGCCACGTCTAACTACAACTCATGACTAGAGTGTGTGGAGGCAATTTTTCGAGACCTACGGGCAATCATATTCTTGGACTTGAGGGTCCACCTGAAGGAGTATAAGATCAAGGAAGGCTTAGTTGAGTTGCTGTAGTGAGTCAAAGTCAAAGTCAAAACTGAAAATTGATGATACCACATTTTTCAATTGGGCAGCTGGTATACCGGCTTTTGCATGCTCATGAGTTGAACATCATATTAAACAACTAAAAGAGGTTTTCTGGATAAATATCTGACCTGTTTGACTTTTTGTTGTTTTGAACAGGTGATATTAGTTGTTGACTGATGATCAAAGTGTTTGCAAGAAAATAAATATTAGCATGGAAAAGTTGTTTTGTTTCAACATTTCAGTACAAACAAGAACAAATGTGCTACAATGCATCTCTTCATATATATTTTGCTCATCCTCCGAGATTGCCGTCACCATTTTTTTACAAGTTTCAAGATTCTTGCCGTTTTTTTAATGTTTTTGGATATAATTTGATGCAGGTAATTGGTAAATATTATTGAAAGTGGAAAAAAGGTTCAGACCACTCTTTCACTAAAATCCTTTATTTTCCGCCCAGACAACAAACATTTGTTTAATGGTTCGAGATTAATAGTTAGTTACATTTTTAATTAATATATACTTTGTTTTTGTTGCTATTCAACATTAACGAATTTAGTTTTTCATTTGTATATCTTAGTTCGTAAATGCAAACTTTTGTTTTATGTTATGATTTTTTATTAAAGCTCATTTTTCGATAATATTATTGGAAATCGTTTTAGTTATAGTTCGACAAATCATATTTGTTCTTTAATTATTTGAACATTGTTTTCGAAAACTTTTATAAGTCACCCGTGATTTATCATTGACCAAGGTAAAATAAAAATAAATACTACATCTTTCTTCATTGACCAAGGTAGTCAAAGACTATTTTTTCCCCACTTTCATACACTTTCCCTGCACTTATTTTAAACCCATTCGAGTTAAAATGCTCTTCCTAATCTTTTTCTCAAATCCATGTTGTCCACCTTACCATTTTTACCTAAACTTCTTGCATTTTTGAATCACCAAATGGTGATTAAAGTTGAGATCTTTTTCTTTTTGATTCATTTCACCTTGTCTCCTTTACTCTAAATGTCCACCACACACATACATTTCCCATAAAACTTACCTACTCTTTACTTTTACATATACACTTCGAAACTCAAAAACCTCTCAAGAAAACCCTCCCAAGACAATATTTCGGGTTTTGCATTCATCACTCACAAACCATCCTTCAAATCATCATAACTTCTTCACTTTAAGTCCAAATTTATTGGTTCAAGTTGCCAAATCACAATAACAACTTCCTCTACAACATTTCACCCTCAAAACACTGAAAAAATCCTTGTATCACAGTCGAAAAGTCAGTTGAGAAGCTGCTGTCCAGAATTACTTTTCTTCAACACCTTGTGTAAGTTTTGAACAATTTTGAAGCATGCTTTCGAAAATAAGGTTTTTTAAATTAAATAAATCCTTTTCATTTGTTGATTTCAGAATGTTCAAATAAGTGTTTTTTTTTTTTAATTTAAGCAATATTTTTCACTTCGTAATTATGGAATTTGAAATAATTTTTTTTTTTCAATTAAGGTAATCTTTTACATTTTTTAATTATGGAATTCTAAAATAAAAAACTTTTTAATTAAGGCATTCTTTAATGTTTCATCTAATCTCCGCATTTGGATGTTCCTTCAAAGAAATTCTGTTTGACAATTCCCAAATAAGGTCAAGTGGTCAACTATTTTTTTGGAATGGCACTTTAACATGGGGCCGGTTGTAACATTGCTTGAAACATGACAGGTAGATTTTAAATTTTGTCGTATCTTCATATCTTACCATATCTCTTCTTTATTTGACCAATCAGATTCACAGCATCTCCTTAAACCCTAACAAATACCCTAACCAGCCGTCTTCTTCCCCATCTCTCTGTGATTTCAAGCACCAATAACTCCGGCGAAATATGAGATCACCGACGAAGCAGGCAACCACCGTCTCGCTTACTCTTTAAGGTATAACTCTCCCTGCTCTCTCTCTCTAGAAGATCTCTCTCTCTCTAGAAAAACCAAACACAAAAAACACAGCCGTCTCTCTCGTTCGTTCACGACGCCTGCTCGTGGAATCGAGTTACTGTTCGCCTGGTCGTCATCTTGGCCTGCTCATAATCTTCGTCGTCTTCGCCTGTTCGAGTTACTTCCCCTGTTCGCGCTCGTAATGTAGTTACATATTTTTCTTTTTAGTAATATAATCAATTTTTTATGTTTGGTTAGTTTGTGTTAATTAGTTAATACTCCTTTGTCCCAAAAAAAAAGTGCTCTTAGGAGATAAGAGCATCTCCATTGGTGGTTTTTTTATAAAGCTTATTACCTTTTGTGTATGTCATTTGAAGGTAAATGACCTTCTACCAAAAAGCTTTTGCTTCAAGAGTTTATTATGTACTAAGTTTTTCTAAAGAAACAAAAAAAGCTTTAGGTAGGTTAATATTCATTAGACCAAAAGTTTTTTTGAAAGCTTATTTATAAATTTTAAGTGAAAAATCTATGTGTCAATTATAACAAGTCATTACAATGACTTAACCATTGAAATGCTCTAATCAGATCCGGGTATCGGGTAGCAAAAATTACTATCTGAATTTTCGGTTACTACCCATATGTGTGTGCTCTTCCTTTTCTTAGATAATTTCTTTGTATCCGAATTCTAATATAATTGTTTGTTTCTCTCTCACAGCTCTAAGTATGCATAACTATGACATTGATGATATCATGCATCCTGAGGGTGTTGAAAGCCAGTTACAGGTATGCATTTGGACTCTTATTTGATTCAACGTGAGCATTTGGACTAAAAAAACCGAACCAGACCATAATCAATCGAAACCGATAACAACTAATTGGAAACTGATAACAACTAATTGGTTCGGTTTTGGTTTTGAAAATTCATGATTTTCGGTTTCGATTTTATTGATTTCTGCTCGTTCGGTCCCAGATAGGATAAAACATTTAAGTTAAAAAAATGGAATCGAACCAAACCAAAAATATGTAATTGGTTCGGTTTTGATTTTAAAAATTCATCATTATCAGTTTCGGTTCTATAGGTTTCGGTTCATTTCGGTTTTGTCATTACTGAGTTAGGAGGAATAGCTCCTATGGGTTGCTCAGTAATTGTGGGGGGTGAGTTGGGTCCAGCTGAAACTTCTGGGGTTCTGTCAGAAGGGCCGACATCAGCTGTCAAATCAAATTGAAGCCAAGGTTCATCTGCTGATTCATCAGGAGACGAGTAGTAGGGCTGAATGGGTTCATCAGCAGAATCAAACATTAAGGAATAAGTTGTTTGATTACCTTGTGATTCAGTCTCACCAGTCGGCTGTACTGGTATAGAGACATCAGGAGAAAGTCCTCGGGGTGGTGGGTCAGCTGCCTCACAGCTCAGTTGGCGAATACGTTCGTGATCACTGGCAGCTTGGGTGAGTGCCTCAGTAACAACTGGGTCTACAGTTGTCCCTTCATCGGCGGTGGTGGTTTCCTCGATCTCCAGCTGGTGTAAGCTGGTGACGTTGTGGGAAACAGAAAGAACAGTTTCAAGATTGACTTGGTTTCCAGTCAATCTTTCATCAACTGCTGACTCAGAAAGTGATGAAGAAGTTGGTGGTGATGTGTGTGCAGCTGACTCTCGGGTGGCTTGGGATGAGCCAAAAACTTCACCAGCAGTCTGTTGAGAGACTGAGGTTGCTTGTGGCGTTTGTCCCCTTTTTACAACAACTGATAATGAATCAGTTGAGGAGCTACGCAGAAGTGTGGAGCCGGCACTAACTCCTAAAGAACGAAATTGCTGTTTTGAAAGCTGCTGACCTGTTGAGAGATCAGCATGAGGAAGTGAAAGAGGAAGAGAAAGAGAAGAGTGATCAGCCAGGAGTGTCCGACTAGAAACTCCGAGAAGAGGAGAAGTTTCTAGTGAGACACTATCAGATTGAAAATGAGAAGAAAACTCAACAGCGGATGCTGGCAGAGCTTCTTGTCGTAATCCACTCAAACTGGAGCTCAAAAGGGGCCCCAGTGGATCCTGGCTGAATCCTGATGATGCTACAATTGCCACATCAGCATCATCAATAGCCATACCTTCTCCACAGGTAGCAGACCCTCTCTCCTGCAGTTGAGGAGAAGAATGATCACGTGAAGTGGGAGAAGATGGCGGGAGGAGGGGAGAAGAAGTGGTGAGACGATGAGCTGATCTTTTGACTCGTCTCCTTACCACCAGAGGAATGAAATCCTCTGCCTCATCTTCCATCTCTGTGGGAGCTGAGATCCCAGTGGAAGTGGGGTTCTTTTCACCAGCAGCTAGCGGACGACTAGCAGCCGATGAACCCTGCAGATGAGGAAAGGACATACCTTCTTGTAGGACAGATTTCTTCGTTGTGGTGCCCTTTGATTGATCCCTCCTGGATCTAGTATGATCATCAATGATCTTCAGCATGTACGAGGAGAGGGGAACATCCTGACCAGCTTCCTTCTTGGAGTTGAAGATGGTGTTGGATAAGGTACGAACCTCGAAAAACTCCCCTGGAAGGTCATCGTAATCGATCTCCAGCTTCTCGGTCATCACATGAGCGATGCACAAGGTGAAGAAACGAATATAAGGGATGTGATTTCCCTTTCCTTTGAGCTTGGTTTTGACCTCCTCGTACACCAGTCTCCCATAATCAATCCGCTGACCGGTGATTAGGGCTTCAGCAAAGATCTGAAGCTTGGAGTTGCACTGGTTTTGAGACCCATGGTTCCCGCCTATACACTGAATGATATGAGTGAAGAAATAGGCCCATGGTCTCGTCAGCTGAGACTTCTTGAAGATCGGAACCCTGTCCTCAGCGCTTTCCAATCGATATCCAGTGATATCGATCAGACTTTTCTTTGCATCCTCAGCAGATTTCATCTCCTGAGGTTCTTCAGTAGGGTTCAAGTAGTTGAACCCACAAGCAGTTCGGAAATCATCAACAGTAATGGTGATTTGATGATCTCTAACTTGCGCGACAATGTTGTCTCCAGAGACGGAGGCAGTCATCCAGAAATCACGCAAGAGTTCGTAAAAACTCTTGGTGAAGCGCAAGAATGCACCACTGACAAGACAATGGCGCAAAAACTTTCCAACCGGACGGTAGATGTCCTTGAGGTTGTCCGGTGGAGAGGTGTTTGCCACCAAGTTCGAGTTTTGAGTAAACTCGATGGCATCTCTGGATAGGGAAGCTTTTTGGGTTTTTCTGGAGGTAGACATGGTAAAGAAATGAAGAAGATTAGGGTTTTGAGAGAGAAAAAGAGAGAAGTTTGAAGGTGGTTATTTGGGAGTAGTGGAGAAGAGTGAGGAGAGGTGAGGGGTATTTATAGGGAGAAGATGAACCATTTTGGGTAACTTTTTGAATTTAAACCGGGTAAAAATGGATAGTTGGAAACCAACTATGGAAAATTTGGTTTTCGTGCGAATAAACAGGTACGATTTGACAGTAAGGGTTAGTGGAGCCGTTTCTGTGACAGAGATGTCAAATCCCTCATAAAAGCCAAATATTTCCACTTGAGTGCAAATATTTGTCACAGAGAACGTGTGGATGGGGTTAAAAGATTCCTTTTCTTTGAAAAACCAAACGTTTTAACTGATAAAACTTGACAAGTATCATTTTGAGATGAGTTACTCAGCTGATCGATAAATTTAAAGCGTTTTAATCAGCTGAGTGTACTAAGTGACAAGGTGAACATCATCAGCTGCTGATAGTACTTCAGCAGATGAGTTAAGCATTTAACATACCCAGCTCGCTAATTAAGAAATTAAAGCGTTTTTCATCCAATGGCTTGGTGAATAAATCAGCTAGCTGAAGGTCTGTTGAAATGAAATGGAGTTCCACATCACCTTGTTCAATGTGATCTCTAATGAAATGATACCTTATGTCAATATGTTTGGTTCTGGAATGAAGAACATGGTTATTGCTGATTGCGATAACACTAGTGTTATCACAATAGATAGGAACTTTGGAAAAGTTCATATCGAAGTCAACCAGCTGATTCTTCATCCAAAGGACTTGAGCACAGCAGCTTCCAGCAGCAACATATTCTGCTTCAGCTGTAGAGGTAGAAACAGTATTTTGTTTCTTGCTTGTCCAGCTGACTAGCTTTCCACCTAGCAGCTGGCACCCTCCAGTGGTGCTCTTTCTATCCATTTTGCAACATGCAAAGTCTGAATCTGAATAGCCAATTAGATCAAACCCGGAGTCTTTGGCATACCAAAGACCTAGGCTTGGAGTACCTTTAAGGTATCTCAAAATTCGCTTAGCAACTATTAAATGAGATTCTCTAGGATCAGCTTGATACCTAGCACACATGCGAGTAGCAAACATAATATCTGGTCTGCTGGCAGTGAGATAGAGCAACGATCCAATGATTCCTCTATAGAAAGTGACATCAACTGTTTTCCCAGTTGAGTCAGCATCTAGATTATTTGGAGGAGCCATTGGAGTTTTCATGTATGATGATGAATTCATATCAAATTTCTTTAACAGATCTTTGATATATTTTTCTTGATTTATAAAAATCCCATTTTTAGATTGTTTAATTTGTAATCCAAGAAAGTAAGTTAATTCACCCATCATGCTCATCTCATACTTTGTAGACATGAGTTTTGAAAAATGTCTACAAAGTTTTTCATCAGTATAACCAAAAATTATGTCATCCACATAAATTTGAACAAGAATGATATCACCTTTGATTTTGCGTATGAATAATGTTTTATCAATCTTTCCCCTTGTGAAGTCATTTGCTAGAAGGAAGGTGGAGAGTGTGTCATACCATGCACGAGGAGCTTGTTTCAACCCATAAAGTGCTTTATCCAATTTAAACACATAGTCTAAATACTTGGGATTTTCAAAGCCTGGTGGTTGCTTAACATAAACTTCCTCTTGCAGCTTCCCATTTAAGAAGGCACTCTTTACATCCATCTGAAAAACTGTGAAGTTTTTGTAAGCAGCATAGGCTAGAAATATTCTAATAGCCTCAAGCCTTGCTACTGGGGCAAATGTTTCATCGAAATCGATTCCTTCTTCCTGTCTGTACCCTTGTGCAACAAGTCTAGCCTTATTGCGAATAACCACTCCTTCCTCATCCATTTTGTTCCTAAATACCCACTTAGTACCAATTATTGTCTTACCAGCTGGTGGGGGCACCAGCTGCCATACTCTGTTGACTTCAAATTGGTTAAGTTCGTCCTGCATTGCTTGAATCCAGCTGGAGCTTTCTAAAGCAGCTTTAACATTTTTCGGTTCTTCAGCTGCTAGGAAGCACGACCATAGGCAGAGATTACATGATGCCTTTGTAACACCTCAATTTTTAAAACATCTTTTAAACATATTTTTAAATAAAAATAATACAATGTCCAATGTTCCCAAAATACGGTTTAACAAAAACCATTAAAAGTTTATCAGAGTAGTAAACCGGTGTTACAAAAACAATATCATAACCATAGGATAAACGAGAACTACCTACGAGCTCCCGAGCTAATCAACACTAGGCCACTTCTAACGCAACCCTCTAATCCATCGATCTCGAACCTGAGTACATAGCCAAAACAAAGTAGTACGTGAGACAAAATAGTCTCGTGAGATACATGGGTTTTCGACCCATTCTCAAAAGATTTATAAAATAATATTTATATCAAAATAATTACTTATCCTCATCATTTCTATTAATTTATAACTCATCTTCTATTCAATTACTCGTATAAACTAATAAGCTTACCATAAGCTTAATCATCATCTAATCACATACTTGTAAGCTATCACCAAGCTTACACTTTCTTTATCCCATATGCAACGGACCTCTCCGAAGCTAACTCTCCCGATATGGGACGTCATAGGTAAACTATCAAGGTAATTGGGAACCCCCATCTTACCGAGATTCATAAGCTCTCCCGTTCCCGGGTCGTCATGCTCACCCAACACTGGGTGTCATAAACTGTGACATTCTACTCTTTGCGCAGGGAGGTACCACCTCAAGTAGACGTCTCATGCTCCCCCATTTTTGGGCGGTCTTATTCCAGATATCTCATTCATCACTTATGAGCCTTAGCTCCTTTCATCAAATATGAGCATTAGCTCCTTTCATCAAATTCATCACTTATTAGAATACACCTATTCTAATTTATCATATTATTCCCTTTACTTATTCATTTTAAATCTTGACTTTATCAAGTCCTTTACTAATTTAAAACATATTTATCATTTATCAAAATCACAATATTTTGACTCCTCTTTGACTAGAATACATATCTATTACTAGTCACTTCACACTTATTCTCTTAGTAATTCGATAACTACTTTTATTAGTGTAATATACTAATCGATACTTATTACTAAAAATCATTGTCTCAAGCTTTATTACTACATATTATTAATAGACCGATTATCAAGCTCTTTTAAGTCATTATCCTTATTCATACATCTTGTTTATAAAAACTCGTTAATTACTTTTCATTATCATAATCTCATTAAAAATCATTAATCATTTAGACATACTCAAATAGCCTATTACTAGCACTTTCTTATCATATCAATCTTATCTTTATTAAAAAATGTTTACTAATAAAGACTCCTAAAACATCATAGTTTTCAAAATCAATTACTATGTACTCAGTAAAAGTCTCATGTACTCACCTTAGCCAAGCTAACTCCAAATCGTGTCTAATAACACGAACCCTTGCTTTCCAACTTGTGAAATGTCACCAAACTTTAGGTCTTCTTGACCTACCATCAATATCATCACAATAACTAGTCATTATCCATAACTAATCACTAATCAAACCATAATCACATTCCTAACCACCAAGTTCATCCAACTTGGTGGAGTCTCAAACCCTAGTTCAAGATTTCCATCAATAAACCCAAATCCAATTTGTACACAACAATTACAAGCTTACAAGGAGTGTTCTACACCCATGATTAGTCATCTTCCCCAAAGATGACATGGTTGGTTCCCCAAACCACCATTTTTACCCATACAAAGCTCACAATCAAGGTAGATAAGCAAGACAATCAAGAATACTTACCCTTGATGTTTCAATCCTTCAAGATGGTGAAGATCTGAGCTAGGAATCACCAAAATCGCCACTTCTCTCTCTAAAATCGGCTGCAAGTATCTTGGGAGTGAAAATGAGTAAACCCTAGCCTTTTTCCCGTTTTATTCAGCTCGTCAATAGTTCGCGTTCGCGAACAAGTTCGCGTCACGAACTTTCCGTGTCGTGAGCCCCTCGCGATCGCTAACTGGTCGGGAACTCTTCACGTCTAGCCACCAAATTCCCTGCCTCAACTTCACGAACGCGAACAGAAGTTCGCGTCGCGAACTCCTCAGGTAGCCAGGCTGCACTTTTTCATCTTTATCTCAACCCGGTTTCGCCCATAACTTCCTCGTACGATGTCCAAATGACACGAAACCAATTCCCACGTTCTTTAAATGATTTATCCTTGTTTATCATATTTTTACATAATTTATTTAATATAAAAATTTCGGGTCGTTACAGCCTTACTTCTTGTAACTACACCTTGTTGTGGATCTCCAATGATTAATTCAATTGGATGTTCTGAGGTCCACTTAGATTGGGGAGCAGCTGTAGAAGAGGAGGATTCAGCAGAGTTTGATCCTTGTTGAGCAACAGAATGCTCAGCAGGATTATGTACTTCATTTTGAACTAATCTTCTTGAAGTAGGAAGAGGTGGCTTAGAATTTGGTCTTGCCTTAGATGATGCTCTTGTTGTAGGTATTTCTTGTTGCACGGCTGCAATGTCTACAAGATATGTGGGAGCATCATGGAATGTATCATCTGAATCATTTATTTGAACATCGAAGAGATTCAAGGCATCAACGAATGTTTCAGCAGAATCGTCAGTTGATGGCTCAGTCGATCTTTGAAATGCATCAGAGGATTGATTAGAGGTGGGATTTAAGGCCTTTGAGTGTTCTTCAAAAGTGACATTGATAGATTCTTCTAGAGTTTGTCTTCTTTTGTTGAAAAACTCTGTATGCCTTGGATGTAGTGGAGTATCCCAAGAAAATGGCTTCATCAGCTTTAGCATCAAACTTGCTCAGCTGATCTCGTGTATTTAACACAAAACACACACAACCAAATATATGGAAGAAGCCAATGTATGGTTTCCTTTGACGTAGAATCTCATAAGAAGTTCTTTTGTGTCTCTTCACATAGAGAGATCTATTTTGAGTGAAACAAGCTGTGTTGACAGCTTCTGCCCAGAATTGCTTTGGCATGTTTGACTCAGCAAGCATTGTTCTTGCAGCTTCTATTAGGGTCCTATTTCTTCTTTCAGCCACACCATTTTATTGAGGTGTTCTAGCAGCTGAAAAGTTTTGAGAGATCCCAACTTCTGAGCAGAAGTCATCTAATGTACTGTTTTTGAATTCAGTACCATTGTCTGATCTCAGCATTTTAACTCTTGACCCATTTAGAAGTTCCATCTTTTTGATGAACTTGATAATTTCATTAGCTGCATCACTTTTGTGGCGAAGAAATATAACCCAAGTGTATCGTGAGTATTCATCGTATATAACTAGTGTATACTTCTTTCCACCTAGACTTTCAGTACTCATAGGACCAAATAGATCCATATGGAGCATATGTAGACAGCTGTTGATGGAGAAACATTGCTTTGATTTGAAGGAGCTTTTATGCTGTTTGCCTTGTTCACAGGCTGAACAAAGTTTATCCTTTTCATACTTGATTTGTGGTAAGCCATTCACCAGCTGACCTCTAGCCAGCTTTGAAATATTCTTGAAGTTAAGGTGAGATAGCCGTTTGTGCCACAACCAATTTAGCTCTTCAGTGGAATGGGAGAATAGACAAACTTCTTGATTTTGAGGATTCATGTCAGGAGTATAAACATTGTTGTTCCTTGGTGCAACTAATACAAACTTTTATCAATATAAACATTGTTGTTCCTTTATATTCATTAAAGTTCACTGAGAACTTTGCATCACATAGTTGGCTTATGCTGATTAGATTATGTTTTAGCCCATTTACATAACCAACTCTTGTGATCTTTATAGATCCATTTGAAATGGAACCATATCCTTCAGTTGAGCCTCTACCATTATCACCAAAAATTACAGGAGGACCAGCACGAACTTCGAATTCTTCAAGCAGGGATTTATTTCCAGTCATGTGTCTTGAGCAACCACTGTCTAGATACCAGACATGTTTGCTTTGATCACCCTGCATAAGAATTAAAAGAAGTTAGTTCTTTTTGGGAACCCACATTTCTGTGGGTCCTTGAGACTTCCTGCTGGAGCTCACAGGGGTTGGTTTTTCAATAGGTTCACAAGCTGAAGATGGGGATGGTCTTAAGCTTGGACTGTCACACTCACTGGCCAGGTGCCCACGATCTCCACATCTATAACATTTTCTGTTCTTTTGCTGTGGAGTGGAGGGCGAGGCAGCAGGGTTAGGTACTGGACCTAAAATCCCTTTCATCTTCTGATTTTCAGAGAGAGTCAGATTTTGAACGAGTGAAGTCAGATTACTGATTTTTCTTTTCAGCTGTTTGACAGAACCAGCTGAGGAAGGACTAGGAGTGTTTTTGGAGACACTCTTACCTTTGTTCTTTGCAGCCCGAGTACGAACTCCAGCTGTCTCACCCTTGAAGGGTGTAAGAACAGTTCTCTTTCTTGCTGTCTTGTTAGTCTTCTTTTGAGGTCTAGCAGCAGAGACAACAGGCGCTGAACCCAAGATAGATTTTCTTGGTTCAACTATTACTACAGTGGGTGTCCTAACAACCATGGCTGAGGAATCAGCTGAGGATTCCTCACCCGTGGTTTCAGAAGGTTCTTCTGTGGACATCTCAGTAGCATAGGTTTTGGTAGACCTAACAAAGGAACCAAAAACCAACTCTTCAGCTGGCACATACGCATCAGCTGATGAGGAGTACAAATCATCTGTACTGCTGTCAGGTACAGCGGCTGCAGCATAGAAGTCTCCTCCCAGTACAGCTTGTACTTGACTAGGAATTTGTGAGTTAACACATTCACTCACACGTTTGGATGAACGGGACCATGATTCACAAATCTTTTTAATTGCTTCAAGTTCTTTAACCTTTTCACTTAGATCGTGTTGAAGAACTGAATTTATAAATTTAGTTTCTGAAAGCTGTTCCTTTAAAGATTTATGATCAATTAGTCTTTCTTTTAAAAAAGCATTTTCACGAAGAATAGTATTGTGTTTATCCAAACATTCACCTTTCAGCTGATCAATGAAGTGCAAGTCACAAATAATAGAATCAACAATATCTTTGGCTTCTGTAGCCTCAGCAGAAATTAGAGAGGTTACCTTTTTATGAACAATGTTGACCCATTGGTAGGAACTAGCATCATCAGCTGTAATACTTTCATCAGCACGAGCCATCAAACACATTGTGGCCATTGGTTCATCATCATCGAATGAGCTGTCACCAGAGTCAGCCCAATCGTGAGTTTCAGCTACTAGACCCTTGTCAGCAGCTTTGCTTTCAAGTGCCTTCTTTTCTTCTAGGATCTTTTTGGTGAAGGCTTGTAGCTTTTTGTATTTTCTTCAATGGATTCACCAGTTGAAGATGATGAACTTGCTTTCTTCTGCTTGCAGTCGTTAGCATAGTGTCCCTTCTTGTTACAGTTGTAGCATGTTATCTCAGAGATATCAGGTGTACTTCCAGAGGGTCTGGAAGGTGCAGCTGACGAGATAGGTCTGCTACTGGAGCCTTTAGCTGACTTGCTCTTGAAATTTTTTCTATTTTTGACAAGTAAGGCAAGCTCAGATATGAGGGCTTCGTTGTCTTCATCTTCATTGATCTCCTCGATGCTTACTTCAGGCATGTTGAACAAATCAACAACTGAGGTATTGTCAGCTTCATCATCTGATGGAGGATATTCAGTTCTGCTGGGCTTGTTTATGGAAACAAGTGCAAGTCCTTTGGAGGTTGAAATTTATTGAGTACAGTTCTCTCATGGCTTAGAAACATACCATAGAGAGATGAAAGAGTATAGTCTTTCAAGGTGGGAGATGTACTCATGCAAGTTATAATGGTAGCCCATTTAGCGGGTAAGGCAGCCATAAACTTACACATTTTGGACATATCGTCATTATCAACTCCATGAGACTTCAGCTCGTTTAATAAGATATTATAACGATTAAAAGTTTGAGCTATAGTCTCACTAGGCTTGGCTCTAAACAGCTCGTAGTCATGGATGAGCATGTTCTTGTTATGTTCACGCACAACAGATGTGCCTTCATAAACTTCAGCCAGCCTGTCCCACATCTCTTTTACTGAGTCACAAAATTGTATATTGTGATACAGTTCATCACCAACTGCTTGAAAAAGCATATCCCTTCCTTTATTCTCAAGATGAACAAGACGTTTTTCAGCGTCCGTCCATTGAGCTTCAGATTTAACAACGTAGTGTTCTGGTATTTCAGGAGTACCAGGGATGAGGGTTTGAGGGATGTATTTTCCTATCGTGAGATTATCTTCTAGTTTAGGATGATAGGTAACCATGTGGGATAACATGCGAGTTTTCCACATGGGATAGTTGGTTTGGGTGAGTTTGGGAGGTTTTCCAGATGATGGTAGATCAGATGTAGGTTCAGCCATAACAGATGCTCAAAGTTGATGGAAAACAACTTTGACACTTGCTCTGATACCAGTTGTTGGTCCCCAACAATACAAACGTGTTGCGTTATGGCTAAGTGTAGACTTACAAATAAAGAACACACAAGATTTCAATGATTAAGAGTTTATTAAAACAACTTAATACAGTACAAAGTTTGCGGAAATAGATAGTACACACTAACTAAAACTTTATACTTGAAATGACACTTTAACTAGCTCAAACTAGAAAAGATTATGCAAGGAGAGTAATATCAGCTGATACTAACAGCTGATATTGAATGCCGAGTAATAACTATGAGTGAGTTAATACTAGACAATAACAAACTCTCAGAGAATGTTCTTGTGCTATGAATGCTAAAAGGTGTATCTAAATGCAAGCATTTACGTCTCTATTTATAGCCCAAGATCCATGTTCCTTTGTCCACAAGTTAATCGACGTGTAAACATATTATTCGTCGATGTAGACTTGTCCAAGGAGACATTAAATGCTCTTGCATACGTTATAGTCCCAATTGTACTTTGTGTCAACTTCTCTTGTAACCTTTTCTGACGCACAGTGAAAAGATGTACTATGATAGTACAAAAGATGTTGACTTTCTCTATACATGCTTGGAGGGACAAACGATGAAGTTCTGACAACTTATCTTCTATTACCGAAATAGAAGATCCTCATCGTTTTCTTCTTCTTTGAGCGGGAAAGGAAAATATTCAAAGTGTCAAGAATATTTTCCACCAAGTCTTTATCTGCAGCGGTACCATCAGCTGATTCCACAATCAGCTGAGTGGTCTTCTTCTTGTCTTTGTCCTTTTGCCATAGACTTCGAATGATCACTCTTGAATTGCTGCTGATTTGACTTGACTTCTAGAGCTAAGTACTAACTCAACTGAAGGTTTATTGTATATACTTGTTTCAGCTGAGATACGTACTTCAGCTGATTTTATTCTTCTTGGCTATCGATCATCAAATCTTATTTACTTAGTCTTGGGACTAACATTATCAATTTCAAATTGCAGGCTAGAGTCCTACGGACGAGTAGATGTGGGAGGAGATGGAAACTGCGTGCTACTCACATTCGCTCACCAGTTATATAACTTTGCACGTATGCACCAAAGTGTACGTGCAATTAATAAAAATATCAAGAGTGGGCTAGTTAGGAGGAGCACGCTAGTAAGGAGAAGGGGGAGGGGGAGCATGAACACGAGCTCGAGCAGAATCATAACCAGGAGGAGCTTTAGCAGCAGCATAAGCAGCAACATCATCTTCAGCATAATCATAAACAACATCATAATCATGAACAACCTCATCAAAATAATCCGGCCAGCGAGCGATGGTTTCTACTTATTTCTTCGTCTCACGAGTTGTTCAGTTGTGATTGTGTTTATGGTTTCGGTTTCGCCACTATCTTTGGTTATGGTGTTGGTTACGGTTGTTGTGGTGGTTTCAAGTGTGGTTGTGGGTGTGATTTTGGAAACAGTGATTGCTTTTTCCGTTAGCAATTTCCAAGATTCTTCCCCTGATAATCCCTGAAAAGTTGTGCCCCGCCCGTCCGTTTTGGCCTACTGTAAATGAGGTTATAGTGTCACCTAGATCTACTCTCAGTTTCATTTTCCTCTCCGGATCCAAAGCCTCTATCTTCATTAAAGACGTATCCCCAACTCTAACATCACATCATTAAAGGAGTTCATTCGTGTCGATCGACTTTTCAAGAAAGGTATTAAGATAAATATTTTTTTATATTATTTATTTTGCTTTTACTTCATTTTTATGTTTTGTTATTTTTTTGGTGGTATACTTTTGCTCAACAACTATGCATACGGTTGCAATGAGGCCGATTTGAGAATGTCATCCCAACTTGGTTAGAAACTATCAAATTTTATTAAAATTCTTTTTATGGGTTTAAATAATGAGATGTGGGAGACGAATGAGATTGTGTACTCCGAATGTTTGCTCACCAAATATATGACCAACGACTGATGCACCAAAGAGTTCGTGCAATTGCGATTTCCCAGTTTATTTCCCGCCCCAACCTCTATCGTATTCGTATGTCTTGGGGTCAATACCATAACTTTGTTCGAAATATGTCATTGTAAGTTTAGATTTTTTAAAATATCTTACATACCTCAGTTTTAGGTATTGGGTATCGAATGTTCTAAATTGAGTTTTGTTATAAAAATAATTTGCAGAGACGCGACATGAGTTATGCTAGTGGTTACCCAAGCCATTGTGTATGCAGTTAGTGTTTCTTTTTTACTTTATGTTTTTTACTTTTTTTTATTATAATATAATTGTGTAATAAGTTTTGAAATAATTTTTTTGTAGTATAGAGTGAAGGTGGTAGAAATGACTCCTAACCATGAAATTTGTATACATGAGTTCAATCGTGTAGATTGACTTTTCATAAAGGTATTATGATTAATAGAGTTTTATATTGTTTATTTTGCTTTTACTTTATTTTTTGTTTTGTTTTTTTGCAGTGGTATACCTTTGCTCAAAACAACCACGCATACGGTTGCCATGAGGCCGATTCTAGAACGTTATCCAAACTTAGAAACTAGCAATTATTAAAATTTGGTTAGAAACTACTTTTGAAAATTAAAGTTGATGTTGATTTTGTTATCAAGTTTTATATTCAAATGAGATTTGAAAGTTGGAAAGTACCAGATTGGAGATTTCTTCTGTGTTATTACTGAACCATAAGGGGTAGCATGTGCGAAATAATTTTCCATTCGTGATTTTAAAGTTCTTCGTCCAAAGCATAGTTAATAATAATATGTATTGACTTGCAGTGGTTCATAACAACCCGTCCTTATAAGTTATGCCATCTTTTTACCATAGTTAAACAATCATTAGCTAATAATAATCTTTTTTATTGGTCGATGTGATTTATGGTAATTGTATATGTTTTGAGGTTTATGCAATCAATATG
Organism: Calendula officinalis; assembly: GCA_963853835.1. NCBI lineage: Eukaryota > Viridiplantae > Streptophyta > Magnoliopsida > Asterales > Asteraceae > Calendula > Calendula officinalis. The sequence continues at coordinate 71,418,456 of OY970829.1, read as the reverse complement.
TGTATCTCCCTTCCAAACGCACCCTAATAGTTGATACATTGAAATAGGCAAGTGTTTTAGCCACTTTGAAATAGCAAACGTTTGATCATATATATAATTAATACTATACTACTGGAGTACTGGTGACCCGCATAATGAGAGGCAATAGTGAAAATAAAAAATTGTATATGTGAGCAACATGTTATTTATGATACTTTAGATTATAGACGAACAACGTCATTGACGTCAAATGTGTCGAATAATAACATGTGGATTAAAACTCGTTATCATGTCATTCGTGAAAGGCATAGATATAGAAAAAGACGGTAGGACATTCCGCACAATATATAAGAAGTGTTACATCATGCAAGAAATATATTTAGTGTTACACTGACACATTATTAACATAAACATACATTCATTATTAGGAAGGCAGGTGCCACAGCCGAGGTTTGATCTCTGGACCTCCAAAGTATAGTACAATTACAAAAAAAACTTAAAATACTTGTTCTTTGGTCAAATTTCTCCACTATACTTTGACTTTAGTTGTATAAGATTGTTGCTTTAAGTCAATTGTGAATTTATTAAAAGGAACTGATTTGTATATAGCAAATTTTATCCATACAAAGTAATTTCATACAAAATGAGAATGATGCCCTTCTCTCTTTTAATAAAAATTAAAAAAAAAATTATTCTCCCCTACCAATGTAACCCTATCCCCTTCCATTTTTCCAACCACCCACTCCAAAACAGAGCAATCCTTGCACATTGTCGTTGCCGTCACCACTACGTCGGCGGTTACGTCGTCATCGTGGGAATGTGATTTGTTTATACGAGATTTACAATAATTGATGCATACGCATGTGCAATAAATTTTTGGTGTTTACATTGATTTGCATTGATTGTAGTTTGTCAAAAGCTCAATGCGGAAGGAAAAGTGATTAAAATTTGCCGAAGCACAATACTAAAGTAAAAGTGATTTACATTGATCGTATGTAAAAGTAATTTGCATTTTTGGTGTTCACACTGATTTTTCCCCCTTTACGAGCAGCATGGCCCGTGCGATGCATGGGCTTCGTTCACAATAATGAGTTATTTTGAGTGCATATCGTGTACAATTACTGGTATCACCTGGAAAGTACGAAAATCGTGATCGGTTAAATGTTTAACTTTGATTGCGGATATTCTACTAAATGAGCAAAGTTGTTCTTTATGTGTATTGATGTTCAGGGTTTGTTGTTGTTTATTGAGTCATATGGATTGTGTGTGTTAATTGCAATTATTTCTTTAACTTGAAATAGATTTCGTATGCGTAAGTAGGCCTGTGCAAATTGGACCGAGAACCGACCTGGATCGCAAAATCAGACCGGAAGAACCGAGCTCCATTGGTTCGGTTCTCGGTTCTAATTTTTATGAAAAATCAATACTCGGTTCCAACCAGTTCAATTCCGAGCGGTCCGATTCGGTCCAAAACCGAGAAAAAATCGAAAAAAGTCAAAGGAATTGCCTCGGTTCACGTTTCGGTTCGGTTCTGAGCATCATCTGTTTGGTCCTCGGTCCGTCCAAAACTATTTTTTCGTTCGGTTATGGTTTTTTTTTAAATAAATATTTGTCATCGTGCATTTTGTTTATATTAATTGATTTTAGTAAACCTATAAAGTTTGTTGCTATATAATTAATATTTAACCATAATCTAGATACTCAACTATTTTCTGTGATTCAGAAATGCACTGACATTATTTTGTTGTGTTTATTAAATATTATTTATTATTATAAAACTTTTGATCTTACAATTGATTAATATATTATTTTTTATAAACGGATTTATATAATTTTATTATTAATATTAAATGCATGATATTAATTGCAACTTCAAAGTTGAAACTCAATATTTATAAATGGATGTTCCATAAGAGTAAAAGATAATATCATTTAAAACTCAACATCATTTGCATCATGATATTGTGATATTTATAGTTTATAATATGTAATTCTAGTTATATGAAAGACTATTATTTAATTAAATTTACTACAATTATTTTTCTATTAAATTTTTTGTCTTATTTAATTAATATGCAACTTCTAGTTAAATGAAAAGATTATTATTTAATTGAATTTACTACTATTATTTATGTTAAATTCTTTGTATCATCAATTACATTTACTCACGAGCATCATTTATAACAAAAACTTATTTTTTTAACATAGAATTCGGTACAACATAAACCATAAAACTCAATTTTTATATGATTTATAGATTTATAGATTTATAGATATAGATATCGATGTTAAGATATCAGTAAGTTATATACTTGATACAAATCAATGAAAGAAATTAATAGCAAGGAAAAGAACAAAATCGTTAAAGGTCTTTGTTTTATACTTCACTTATTAAATGTTTCTTTTGGATGTACCTTTAGAGTGTTAATATTTTGAAACATGAAAATAAGTATTTATAGATCATAATGTGTAAGATTCATAAATCTTGAAAAGTCTCTTATTTTATAGAACTTTTTATTATTATAATTATAATAAAACTCTTGGTCTTACAATTAAATTAGTTTGTTAAATTGTTATTAAAATAAATTCAATACTATAGAACTCAATAGAACTCAATTATAATAAATGCAACATAAAAATAGAACTCAATTTTTATATTTTTTTACATATATGAAAGAAGTAAGCATAAATTTAACAACCATCAATATATTTAATTAATATATTTAATTGATTTTACAACTATTGACCTTCTGAATCTTTATTAACACGATTTATTTAATATTATAATAAATGTAACATCAACATAAACCTCATTTTTTATATATTATTATACATATACAAACGAAAATAAGCATCAATTTAACAACCACCAATAAATAATATTTTATTTAATTAATATTTTCCTACTAATTAGAGAATCGCAATATGTGAAAAATGGCGATCGAAACCTATTAATTGGATTAAAATTGAAATAACAAATCAAATGAACAACAATTTGTGACCATTAACATGATAAGATATCCATTAACTTGTGGATCGGAAAATGAAATATTATCAACGTTGTCTTTTGGATCATAAAAAAATTTGTTGTTGTAGATGTAGGTGTTCTCATCTACTTCGTCGTCATTTTCAGATTGTAGTTTACGTAACATGATTTATTTATTTTTTGTTGGATTTTGAACAACAATTCTGGGTAGGAAACTAACACCAAACTCAATAGGAATTTGGGCTCTGATACCAACTGATGTAAAACTCAAAAGATAGAAAAGATTAGAATCCGTTGATTCAAAAGAATACCAGTTTAATCTTACACAAAACTCGTTGATTCAAAAGAATACCGTGAATTGGTCTTCAAAAGCTGTTCAACACAAGAACAAATTTCGGGAGAGAAAAATCAATTTTCAAAAAATATTCAACTCTTCCTCTATTACAATGAGAATGTCTTATATAAGCCAAAAGAAAATCACCTAACAACAATTACTTCAAAATGGTTACAAAAATGAAAAGACAAATGGCTTAAAAAGCCTTCTTAAAAGCTAAATTAAAATTATCACTTATTCTCATCACTCCCATTATAGATTCTTTAATTTCCCATGACTACATCTCTAATGATTAATTTGTCTTCATTTTCTAACTCACACCAACCTTCCACATCCATACATGCATCACACACCAACCTTCTACATCCATGCATACATCAGAAACTAGGCATGAATAATGTATAAATGCATTAGAAATTAGATTCTATTGATTTATATATTAGTCCATAGTTTCAAAATATGTTACATTTGAATTTATAATTATATGTCATCAGTTAAAAATAATAAATCTTTTCTTCGAAAGACGATCAAATTTTATAACGCGCCATAAAAAAACTCGCGATAAAACGGATTTTATGTCGAACTAACATGTTTTATTTTGCGTCACGCCTTACACCACCACCATGACTTATTTCGTAACGGCAGATTCACGCCTCTTACCATGGCACCACCATGACGTGTTTTTTAGGATCTTGGATACAACCAACCGCCTGATATATGTAAGGAAAATAAAAGCATACCGTAACACCGTAAATTAGAGAGAACCCTAATTGTGATTTGTGACACATGCATCATATATTTAGGTAGCTTTTACGTTAACCGTTCGGTTTTGTGGAATGAAAACCGTATTTGTTAAATATACCAAACGCTGATTATTACAACATAAAGTCGAGATATTCAAGATCACAACACATCCAAACACCCATCAAGTCAACACATGATTAAAATTCAAAGAAAATAAGCAAAAACCTAAGCATCAAACAAGAGTATCATATTTATTAACTAATGGTCTTAGCATACATTATAAGAGGACAAATAAAGATTAACAAAAATCCAAACTTTCCCTCTTGGAAATGATTCATAAGCACACATATGTTGCTAAAACCCTAAAACTAACAAAAACCATTAAAATTCAACAGAAAACAAACACAAGTTTCAATTTTGACACCAAAAATATGATTTTTAAGTTAAAGGGGTGTCTCAAATGCATAAAAAGATCCCAAAGTTTTCGCCTTTTTCATATTTTTTTTAAAGAATAATCTGATGTTTGCTACTCCATGACAACTTTTGCACCAACGGTTTTCATTTTCTCGATTATTTTTTCAGCTTCTTCTTTAGTCACACCTTTCTTGAAAATAACGGGTGCTTTTTCAACTAAATCTTTAGCTTCTTTAAGCCCGAGATCAGTAAAACTCCTAACTTCTTTAATAATCTTGATCTTTGAAGCTGCTTCAAACGAGTCAAGTTTCAATTCAAAAACAGATTTTTCAGGCTTTGACTCTTCTTTTCCGGCAGTTTGACTTTTTCCCGCCACACCCGCTAACCCAGCGGCGGCACCCGGTTTCATAACCGCCACAACTGGCGGCTCTTTCATTCCCATTTTTTGCATCATTATTGAAGAAAGTTGTGCAACTTCTGCTAATGTGAGAGATGACATTTCATCTACAAGTTTCCAAACACGTTCGGTTGGTGGGCTTCTGTGTTCGGTTGGGTCAAATGTTGCTGGGTCGTAATCGGTTGGGAGTCTTTTTTGGTCAATCTCGATTTCTTCATATTCTTCTTCGGCTTGTCTTGCGGGTTGACTGAAGTTTCTGGTCAAACGTGTTGACTTTATTGAGTTGAGGGTAATGAGAGAAGACCGTGTAGGTAAGTGATTCCTAAGCTTTAGAAATAAACTCATTTTTTTATTTTGTGTGATAGCAAGTTTAGGTTTTTATCGGCTAACAGTAGCCCATTTGCAAGCTCTTGCCAATGAAATAGTCTGCAAAACGAGAAATAATTAAGTGAGCAGCATTTATCTACATCAATTCACAGACTTAAAAATACATACACATAAAAGTTAGCAAAATGGGCAGGTTGGGCAACAAGTCAGAATGAGACTTTTGGACTAGTTAAGAATGGGCAGGGTTGGGTCAAAACAGGTCAGTGTAAAAATAGGCCATGGGCCGCTAACTTTCATTATCATTTAATATTTAAATGCAATTTTAAAAATATTAATCATTAACTTTCTATAAAATTCAATGAAAAATGACTGTAATTAGATTATTGTGATAGTATAACTTTTGTTATCATAATTAGTAGTTTAATAATTTATAAAATTAAAGAAAAATGACAAAAAGTGTTGGCAAGGCAAGCCAACCCAACCTGATCAAAACCTTATTGAAAATATACATGTTTTAAAGCATTATTGTGAGTACATTTAAATGAAATGTAAGCACTAAAAGGTCACATGACCACGTAACGTCAATCTTCATTTTAGAACACATCTTTTGTAGGTTTAGAAAACTGAGTACCTTTGCACTCAAAAGCATAATACAAACTTTTTATGATAGCCAAATTGACATAGGTTGAAAATCAAGCTATAAACATGAAAATAGCACAAGCAAGATTCACAAATTCACTTACAAATCAGGTTAAATCACTTCTAGAGTTCTAGTCCAAATTAAATGTGGCAAAAACAGATAATTAAGGTTGCATTGGACAATGGGTCAAAATGGTTTAGGGCTCAAAACATAAAAAAATGGGTAGAAACCCTATTTTTTTTTATAGAACAACCAATTGATGTAGAAACAATAAAATCAAGAGAAAAAAAAAGTCCAGCAACAAACCATGAATCTCAATATTTGTAGATTATAACAGAAAATTAATCAAAGATTAGAAAGAAACGAAAACGATTAAGAATATATGAAGCTGCAACAGCAAAGACAATTACTGATGATGTAAAGCTTTAGAATTTGAATATGAACCAAATTAACTCATCTCAACTAACCTCATGAATCAACCACTAAATATTAGCTCTTTGTATCTAATAATTTCAATTCAATATATCACTCCTTGTAACTTCTAATTACAGTTGGATTGCTCACACCTTATTTCATTGTGTACATAGTACCACACTTTATGCTTATGGTACAACTTTATTTCCTAGATCAAAGAGATGTATATGCATAGGTCATTTCCTAATTTGTTTCACACAATCAAACCACAATATAAAACCCTAGCAGTGGTATGATGGTTCAAGTCGGATCTCTAGTAATCGAACAAGCCCTAAAAATTATGAGATTGAAGCCAGATTTCTACAACTTTATTAATTTAACGACTATCTGATGAATTTTAGAGTTACCCGATTAACATCAAATGTTAAAAATTCTCAAACCGAGAAACAGACAAATAAAATCAATTTCTTTTTCCCTCTTTAATGTGAATAAAATTCAAATTTTTACATCAAAAGGAAACGCCAGCAAATTGTTGCAGAAAAAGCGAAATGGTTGAATAAATGGTACCTGGTACTGGCAGTGAAACGACGAAGCTCCGGAATGGTGGTACGAGGAAGAAAAGATTTTGTGTTTTACGGCAGTCTGGTTTAGATCTTTCAAATCGGTCATTGGGCCGTTATTTTCTTAAAATATATAAGCCCAAAAAGTAAGAGCCCATAAGTATTTCCAATTACCCATACTCAGTCTCTATTTTCTACACCACAACTTTTAATTTATATACCACAACGTACAAATATCACTACAAACTGTACAAATATATGATGCACTACTCGTGGTATAGCCATTAAAAGATGTGGTAGATTTATCAGAGAAAATCGAAGAAAAACAACCTTTTTTTACCCAAAAATTTAAATTTTTTTTGTTTCACATAATCCAAGTTTCTGAATAGAAAGGGTTTTAGGGGGTTTAATGCATTAAAAATACACCCATTTAATCAAAGATGAAGATCTTGCTCCCCAGCTTCAAAACCAATTTGATTTGGAAGACTTTCATGCTAGCATTTGTTCTTGTTATATGCTGCTAATAATTTCTTCTATAGCCGGAAAAATGCTAGCACTTTAACGGGTTGAATTGTTGAAATTGGTTGAGTTGGGCTGACCCGAAACACATTTTGTCCACAAAAAGTATTTTTTTTATGAATAATTAGCTTGTGAAATAAGATTATAGTATAGTAATCTTTTAAATTTATGAACATACAAATTACAAAATTTTAATTAGCTTGTGAAATAAGATTAAAGTATAGTAATCTTTTTAATTTATGAACAAACAAATTACAAAAAATTTGCTATCTACTTTGGGCAACTTTTGACCTGTTTCTTTTTAATCTAGTTTTATTTTACCCATTTGAACGGTTCTAAACATAACTAAAATCGACCCATTGATAACTTTTACAACACATATCTGTAATCCCTTGGCATTTAACCGATTTTAATCAAATCTTGATGCCCCATCTTGTCATATTGCAAGATATAAGTTGTACAAATAGGTAACCATTAGCTTACAAAATGACCAAAACACCCTTCATATACATAACACCATTGTTGAATGGAGACAACAACACTCTCAAATAACAACATTAGAGCTTCTCATTACACTTTTATGAGATCTCTCGCAAAACGATACTTAAACTAATTACTTCACTAGCAAGTCACAACACACGTGGCAGCAGTTTTCTCTAAAACCAAAACATTTCCAACCATTGACCTGAAACCGCCACCACCACCACCACCACCGGCGACATTCTCAAGGTGGTCCCATGTCAACTGCCGCCTCTCAGCCACCACGGTGGTGGTGGATTTTTGCTCCTCAAATTTCTTTTGGCATGAAAGTACTAACGGTTGATCCATTTCTTGAAACATTTTCATCACATTTTGTGTTAGGTTTAGAACTGTACGGTTCCAATGGTTGTTGGAGTTGTGTTGTAATGATGAGAAAACAATTGGCATAATCACTTGGCGGTTACTCATTATAAGATGGTGTATGTGTTCGTTGTTCCATAAATAGTGTGCTCGTTCCGCTATCTAAATATTATTAATTCAAAAATCATTAATTTTATAAATACAATTACAATATTATATTGCCAGTTAGGTTGAACGGGTTGGATAACGGGTCAGAACAGATCATTTTACCTAGTCGAAACAGGTTGAATTTGCCCAAAACACATAAATAAGAATTGCTTATAAATAATTAGGCCAAAATACATTTTGGTACCTTGAACTTGGCTGACTATATCTTCTACTACCATAAACTATTAAATGTGCATCATAGTACCATGAACTTGACAAAATAGTCGATTTAGTAACCTGACGAATTAATTTGATCGCGTTTTCTTACTTAACTTACTTTTGTTGGAGTTTTTGTCAGACTAAAAAATATACGTTCATCTCAATATATTGATATTAGAAGTAAATCACATGAGAAAACAAGAACAAATTAGTGAGTCAGGGTCTTAAATCGACCATTTTTCAAGTTCATGGTACCATGTTGCACATTCAATAGTTCGACAGTAGAAGACTTAGTCAGCTAAGTACCAGGGTACTAAAATGCATTTTGGCGAATAATTAACACATTAAAAACAATTACAAAACTATGTAATTAAACTTTAGAATAAAATGGTTTAGAAGGATGGTTGTAAGCATAAAAATTAGAAAATAAGGTTTATGCAATTGCAACATTTGACATGTTTGACCAATTGGATAACAAGTGTTTCAGGTCAAGTTGGCCCGTTCACCCATTCACTTTCAACATAAAAATACAAAATATTTAAAACATTGTATGCTACAAAACTAAAAAATTACCTGAAAATGGTAGCTCTCAAGACAACAACTAACACGCCGAAATAACGGAACCATAATTTTCTCAAATTCATCGGTCCGAATCAACTCAAGCAATTCTTCCAATTCACTCAAGAACATCAACTGCTTCTGACTACTCGTAACGGGCCAATATTTTAACAGCCCGTTTATCACAACACTCATAAGTTTCGGGTCTTTTTCTACAAACTGAACAACACAATAAGTCAACTGATGATGATAACTACCAATTGATTTCGGTTTATGAAGTGGAATCAAAACCCGAGATAAAAACATTTTATGTTCTTTCTTTAATGGCAATGCAAATCCACTAATCACACTCCCAAAAATCTCCAATAATTCAGCAATCCCGTTGTGTTTTCCGATTTCAAACACAAATCGGTAGATAATATTACTAACCGACATTCGAATAAACGGTCTATGAACCATAAATTTGTCATAAATCCTATGTAAAACCGACTTCAAACATTCGCGTTCTCGCGGGTCTTCTGAATCAAAAAGATTTAGTAATTTTAACAAGAACGGGTGATCGATATATTGTTTAGCAATTTTTGGATCAAGAGAGGTTAAACTAACGAATCTGAGAAGAATTTCATACACAAGTTGTAAATGTGACCATGATGGATCAAACCAAGGATCATTGTCTTCTGTTTCGCCACGTGGCAAATTGGGATTGGAGTATTTTGGGGGGAATTCACGAAAAAGATTGTTACCGCACATTTTACAAATTGCTGACATGGCGGGTTCGGTGAGTTTTAAGGATTCGGAAGCAAGAAAATCAAGAATTTCGACTAAAACTTGCCGTTTTTGATCTTTTTCAACGTTTTCTTTATCTTGATCATTAAAATCATATGTAATCGAGCAAAGATTTAACTTACTGATTAAAAGTTTTGATTTTTCAGAGTTTTGGACATCTTTAAATTGTAAATGAGGTTGTATTATTTCGCCATTTGATGTAGGGAAAATAGATGATGACATTTTTTTCACAACGTTTAATCGGCTTGAAATAACGTTACATTTTGTAAAGCTTCCATTGTTGCTTAAATCAGTGGTTGGATTGCTTCCATCTGAGTAATTTGGATTTGATTTTGATGATTTTCGGGGAAGTTTTGCAAGAATTTGTTTAAGCATAGTAGGAATAGTCGAATTTGCAGCCAATAATAAGCCTGAAATACAAATATTATAAATCATAATTAGCAAGAAATATAGGTAAAAAGAGAAAGATCCACTTTCAACACCATTTGTTAAGCATAAATCATTAATTAGCAACATGATCACATTTGATGTGAGAAATAATGAATTTTCCAATTAAATATTCAAGAAAAGCAATGCCCATCATTATGATCTCTTATTATACGAAAAAGTTGAACTTTAAAAGAAAAGCTAAACCCATTGCTATGAACCTATGATCTCATCTTATATGATTATTTTTCATTAAGTTTTTCATGAAATATTTCAATAAAACTAATACCCATTGCTATGATCTCATCTTAAATGAAAAAAATGAACTTTTCAAGAAAAGCTAATTACCCATTGCTATGATCTCATCTTATATGAAAAAAATATTTCAAAAAAAAAAAAAAAAGAAGCTAAAACCCATTGCTATGATCTCATCTTATATCAGAAAGCCTTAAATTTTGGATGATATATTCATTAAAAGAAAATCATCATCTTAATTTAAAAATTATGAACTTTTGAAGAAAAAAATCAAGAAAATCATACTCATAAAAAACTTAATTTATAGATCTAAAACATACTAAAAAGTAAAAACACAAAAAGTGAATGTACGAAGTAAAAAATAGTTAGTAGAATTTGTAGATCTTAAAAGACAGATGAGATGAGGATCTATTAACTTACCAGAAACAAATGTGAGAAGCAAAAATTGGTAAGAAAACCAAAACCCCCAATTTTGAATAAAAGTTTACATCTTTAACAATTATATGTCAGCAAACTGAAATAGAATAAAATTTTGATAATGCCAGTAAGGTTTTGTCAATTAGCAACATGTCTTTACATTAAAAGATTGAAGACAACAGTAATAATATAATCTAAAAGTCAGAGCACTCAAGAATCAGGTGGTATTATTTACACAAGATCTATACATACACAAATATATACATATTATAGAGAGAGAATATACCTGGGCTTTCTGGGACAAAAATGGACATGGGTTTTTGAGAGAGAGAGAATCAGAGAGAAGAAGACATGCAAATGAGAGAGAAAGGTGGAGGAGAGAGAATTTTCAGGTTAAAATTTTGAGATTAAAGAAATAATAATAATGGTGAAAATGGAGCCCAATTCTCTCTCTTTCTTTCTGTAGTAAGGATCCAAGAAATGGTTTTTGTTTTGTGATTAATGTTAGTTGCACAGGAGTTTGAAAAAAGTAAATTTAAAAATAAATAAATAAAAGTTAATTGTGTTTAATTAAAAATATTGACTATTTGACACCTCTTACTTTGTTTTTGAAGGAACCCTGGAGAGCTTTGTCAATATCATTAATATTTCAAAATTCCTAATAAATTCCTAATAATTAAATAATGATTATTAGTTACTTTATTTTTTATTTTTTATTTTACTAACTATTTTAGTTTGTATTTTGTAATTTATATTTTACATTTTATAATAACAAAAATAGAATATAAATTAGTAAATATCACAAGTCCTCTAAATTTATAAAACTTTGATCAAAACGTTTTAATTGTCTATAAAATTCTAAATAATATATGTTCTTGAATGGTAAACGTTACAAACATAAGAGAATATCGAATTACTTTATAAGTATCATATTTTACCCATAAAAAATATGACCACAAATTAGGAAAAAGTAATATTTAAATTAAAACTAAAAGTAATTTTTTTAATTTAAAGATTAAATTTGAAAATATGAAAAACTAAGAGTTAAATCGTAATTAAAAATTTCAAAGAAAAAAACTCCAAAATCCAAACTCATAATTAAAAACCCAAGCCCATTTATTTAACTCTAAAATGCTTTAATAGCATCTCTAACCATCTATTCTTTTATTTTGAAGTTAATTTCTTCTCTAATAATACCCTATCACTTACTTCAAAACAGAGGGAGCGAAAAAAATGCATGGATATTTGAAGTGGGAGGTTTTCACTTTATCCATAGACTCCATATATATTTGAAGGAAAAAGTCTTCTATTGTTATGGGTCCCACTAATTTTAAAGGGATATATAGAGTGTATGGTTGGAGTTGAGATTTTATCATAATTTATAAAGATATACAGTAGTAAGTTTTATAGAGAGAATAGTTGGATATGTTCCGTCGAATACAACCTCCAAAATTAAAAGTAGTTAAACTTTAACTATTGTGTTTTTTGTTAAAATAAAGTGTTTAAATAGTAACACGCATTTAAAATCTTAGAAGTTTGGAAATTTAGGTGGTGTTTGGTTTGTTAATGGAAATTACTATTGATATAGATTTTATTATACGGTGTAATGGAAATGGGTATCAATTTGATTACCATTTTTAATGACATTATTTGGTTTCGTAGTTGGATTTTGGTGTAAAAATAATTTCTCCAAATCTATATCTACTATCTTCTTCACAAAACTCGTAGTGTAATCGGATAAATTTATTTCAATAAATCATATATTTGTATTTCAGAAAGTTTACATTAAATATTTTGAGAAACAAGGAAGTTTATAATTTTTATAAATTCTTGAGAAATAAATTTCAACCATTAGATTAAAAGCCCCCTTAACCATCACTATCATCAAATCATAAGTGATTCAATATACAACTACCACCATCTTCAATATACCACAGTATGCAAAATAATATTGAATCCGATTGGTATGCCATTGGTTATTATTGCTAAGATTCGGATTTAATTTTTTTTTTTGGTAAAATCCATAATTTAGTTATTATTTTTAGGGTTTTGATAATGACAGTCCTAAGGGGCTATCAATAACATGCATTAGATATTTGTATATTCATTAGTGGATAAGTCATTTCTAAAATGCAGTGGGTTGATTTTTGATTAATGTATAAATTTTAATGATCTTATTGACAGTCCTTAGGTTGTCATTATCAAAACTCTTATTTTTATTGTTATACTATGAGTCAATATATATTATTTTTATGGTTTTATGGTTATTAGAATTTTACTATGAGCTAATATATTTTTATAATTTTTTATGTATTTAAAGATTATGTTAAAAAATATTATTATTAAACCCCTATATATTAATATTTTAATTTTAATATTACAATATTGTTGATAAATTTTCGAAGGAGAAGTGAGGAACACAATGGGAGTTTTAAACCCACCCCTCTACTTAGGTTTGACATATACCCACTTTTTTGGTATTTATGTTCAAATTTTGGAATAATTTTTAAGTCCACTTTAAATTAAGTTTTTTTTCGTTAAACATAATGTTGGTAGATAATTACGGGTTATTGTACTTTTGAACAAGCTATCTAGCTCTAGAATCAAGTTTGAACTGACCCTTACCACTAAAGTTCGAACCTAACTAAATATTCTTGAGTAAACTCAAATTCGTTCCAACGACCCTACGAGAAAACCATCTGGTTCATGGTTTTGCTTTCTCTTTTAGCAATTTTCAATTTTCAACAAAAGGGAGAAAATTATAAAAGCAAAAAGCACTTTATTTGATTGGAATTCATAAAAGCAAAGCTTACCACTTGTGTAAAAAATAATGTTTATTTCTATTACATGGTTGAAAGTATGAACACCTATGAAGTTTACCACGGCTGTTTAAATTACGTATTAATATATAAACTTTATGACTTTTATTTTCAATTATAAAATTACTTTTTCAGTTTTTCGTATCACTTTATTCTTGTTAATTGGTTTATATTTATTTGTTTAATCGTTTTTGTTTGAAAGGGTTGGCCGGTCTCTTCGGGTTTTCAAGTTGTTTGGCATCTTTGGAGACATTTTGATGTACGTTTGTTATCACAATGCCTTATTCCATTTGATAACTCATATGCTTAATTCGAAGATGCTTATCATACTATTCCCAACTCACTACTGACATTTTAATTTTTGTCAAATCAATTTCATGTCAGCTGATATTTCAACTAAGGGTTTGGCTAACTCATACCCTAAGGGCATGAGATAAACACGTTTAATGAACTCAAATTTACCATTTGTATCTAGAAATACATTTAATTTATGCAAAATATAGAATTCATTAATGACTAATAAATGCATTTATTCGTTATGAAAGGAAACTTGGAGTTCATTGAACACTTCTAATCTCATGCCCTTAGGGCATGAGTTAGAAAAACCTTTCAACTAATACACTTTAGCCAACAATACATGTTCACTTATTTATAAATACAATATACATATACTAAAAATACTAATACCCATAAAAATACACATGTCTCTCCTTTCCTTATCCGTCATCAAACCAAAGCCAATTTACTGACGCTCAAACTGACACCACCATGCCAATTGTGTCGGTAAAGAGAAGGTTTTCGGTTCCAACCGAAGTTAACCATTGGCACCAATCTCATGATCCCCGTTTCTAAGTAAGAAATGTTATTATTGAACAACTATGATTAAAAAAAAAATTAATATTTTTAATTTGCTAATTTTGAATTTTACACTTGTATATCGTCTAATAACTATTAATATGGATAAAAAAACCAAATATAGTTTTTTAATTCCTTCAAAAAAAAATCATAATAGAATAACTATCTATTCATAAAACCAAGGTTTGGTACATGATTGAAAAACTATTTGTCAACAATTTGGCAAATAAATGCAAAATGGCTTGGCATGTGAGGAGAGTGTTTGTGTGTACTTTTGTCAATTTAAAAAAACCATACACGTAAACTTGTCAGTTACTTTTTTAATTTAGAACAACCAATCGACACATGGTAGATATCAAAGAAATTAAGAAAATATGAAAACATACATTTTTAATAACAAAAACTGAAATGTCATTGCAGAAATGATCTAATCAAGACTTTAACATCTTTTGTTTTTTATACAAAATTCATATCTTTATAGACTATTAGTTGTATCGAAGTATTATTTATTTTTACCTTCAACTTATGTAGATGAACTTTTTGGATAATAGTAACGGTCCTTTTAATAATAAGATAAAGTATAGATATAAAATAAAATGTCAAATTAAAAACTATAATATTTTGTTACCCTTTTGGATAAATTTATGTTAAGAATATCACATGTGGTGACCTAATAATGCAATGTCTCTTCCCTTACTCATTATCACACCCATGTGAATATGATTGTTCATCAAGGAAAGGAATCCTTTATTCATAATTCATGATGGGGAAATAAAGCTACAAACTAACTAAAAGTTACCTAAATAACAGGGGTCATACATGAATTCACTTATTTTTTAGGGCTATTTTCCAAATCTAGAACTATTGAATTCTTGAATTCCTAAAAATCTAAAATACACTTCAAATTCATTTATTCCCAAAACATAGATCGTGGACTCCACAAACAATTGAGAAGTGTTCACTATTTGGTAGACATAATTTCTTTTTTTATGCGACTTAAGTTGATTTTGTAGTTTGTATGACTGATGAAAAGTTTTATCTTTTATGAATTTCGTCAGTTTTCCCTTTGTGCGACCGAAAGTTGTACTTTCGTGCGACTTGAAGACGACGGATTTACTTTCGTGCAACCTTTTTATCCTATTCAAAAAGACAAAAAATTCTCGTCAAACTAAAAATTTATTTTTTACTTTTAGTTTTTCAAAGTAATACTCCCTTCGTCCCATAAAAAAAAAGTTCATATTTCTCCTGGGCACAAGCTTTTAGGAGATATTTAGTGGTGGAGTCCTTGGTAATACTTTTGATTTAAATATAAGGTTATATTGGAGAGAGAAAGTATTTTATTGGTGGAATTATTGGTAATAATATTATTTTATTAAGTGGACCCTTTACATTTGAGAAATGAGAACTTTTTTGTGGGACAAAACTTAGAGAGAGAAATGAGAACTTTTTTATGGGACGGAGGGAGTAATATGATTTTCAAAAATGAAAAAAAATGCAACTACCAGTTGAGCAAAAAGTACAACCGTCAGTTGGTGTCCACTTTTTAGAACATTGTCCGGTGGCACAAAAAAATCTATTTTCGTACCATATGGACATTTGTCAACATTTTTATAGAGTTGTACAAAAAAACATCAAGCACAGTATATATTTAGAAGTTCTATTTTCGTAATTAGTTCTGTTTTTTTTAATAGTCAAATAGTGGAGTTAAAAAAATAATAAGTAAGACAAGAACATGTCAAAAGTTTTATGAAGTGTATTAATATGCATATATACGACCTTTTAACTTATGTTACAATAAAACTTAATTTATTATGGTAACAGTATTATTAAGTGCCATGTGTATCCTTTAGTTGCATCATCTTACTCGTAGATTTAGTATTGAGGTTGGAATAGGTCAATTCAAGTTATTGTATCAAAAGGAATGTGTCAAAAGTTGCCTAAATCTTCTAATCATTTTATTTTAAGCGAAAAACAGATAGTCCGTTCTGATCCGTTCGAAACCTGGTTATGCCGACCCATTTTCAAAGACAAAAATGCATGATATTGGTTAACTGATTTATTTGTTAAATTATTTTATAAAAGTTATTATATTAGTGACTCATAAATTCGTCACAACATAGTGACGACTCTAGTTGTGTCACTAACCGGCGACGGCGTATTGATATGTTGTTTTTTCTCGGTAACATTAATCCCGAAATCATTATTTCTCCTATAACATTCCTTTGGAAAGAAAAAAAAAAACTTCACACCAATCACAATTTAAAAAATAAAAATATAAAATCCCTTTAGCCCGAGTGTTATGCCAATGCCACTGACAGTACCCTATGGCTGCGCTGGTGAATCTTTAGTGACCAAAGATGACCACCGCTAGAATTTCGGTCACCAAGTTAGTTGGTGAACAATTTGAGGTATTAATGATCGGATTTTTGTGGTCACTATGAAATCTGTACTTAATTAAATCACATTGTTACATAAAGTTGCTTTAAAAAGTTAGGGAATCATTTGATAATAAACACTTCAATTAGCTAGTGATACATGCATATATCAATATGTGGCTACGGTTTATCAACTTCATTTTGGCCTCCAACGAGTGCTTCCTTTCATGATCTCACTAGAATCACCCTCGAGTTGAAGAAGATGTTGACAATCGACATGGTCATGATCACCATCGTTATTTCCCAACACAAAAGTTTGAGACTGCAACACGTTGTCTTTCCTACATTCTCGACGGTACTCTAAAGTCATGCTTGCAAGCTCATAATTCTCCTCGATTCGCTTTGGAACACTCTACAATAACAACTTTCCTAAGACATCGATCACGGGGCAGGAAGACGTTATGTATCCTTAAATTAAGAACAAGATTTTACAAGTTGGTTACCTCGAGGATCCAACGAACATATTTCACATTGTTAACGTGTTGGTTCATATCCAAATCTTTCCATCTTGCCTAAATATTTTGGTATGCAAAAAAGTTAAGAAGTTCATAAGTAACTAATTAAGAAGCAAACTGATCAGGAGTAGAGTAGGTGTTTTGGGAAAATAACTTATTGACTAAATTTGTTTTGATTTTGAAAATGAATTTTGAAAAGTAAAGAGCAATATTTTTATTTTTTTTGAATGGTTAAAAGAGGGCAACGGATCAGGCTTCGGCATTGCTATCACCCTCCCAAGAAAAATTATATTATAAAAAATGCTAGCAAGAAACTAGCCATTATAAAGATAAAAAAACCAAGAATTACAAGAATACCAAATACTTAAATTACTAAGCACCTAAAAACATGATCTTGGATTGTCACGCCACTCGGCCCAATGGTTTTTTAATTGACTTGATTTCGTCATATTTTTAATCTAAAAGAATGACTAGCTTTGAATTTGACTAAAAACAAAAAATTCTTTTCTATTCGGATTAGATCCGAATATCTTCTCGTTTCCATATATCCAAATGAACCAGATTAAACAATAAATTGCTGCTGTGATCACTTTTAAAACATCACCGTTCAAGTTCGCATCATGGCCCCAATGTATTAATTTCAATATATCTTGAACCGGATAGTTTTCCAAAAGTTGTTTACTACATATCAAATATATTTTTAATTTATTGACTTTATGGAGAAGCTAATAAGTCAATAAATTATTTTGAAAAGTTTTCCCGAGTACCCCTAATAACGTTGCACAAGTAGATAAAATGTAACTCACCGTTAGACCGTTGTGAACATATGCTATGTTTGTATCTAGGTGCGTATAGATTTTAGGAGTTTCTTCCATAATAGGTGGTCTATCGACAAAGTATTGCTCTAATTCGGCTCGAACTTCATTAGGGAACTTGGATAACCTTCTTGTCTCTTTATTCATCAACGCCCATATACTATGTATATACCAACATCGTTACAAAAATAATTGGAACGATTAGTATTAATTTACAAC
The DNA here is from genome assembly GCA_963853835.1 of Calendula officinalis. Classification (NCBI taxonomy): domain Eukaryota; kingdom Viridiplantae; phylum Streptophyta; class Magnoliopsida; order Asterales; family Asteraceae; genus Calendula; species Calendula officinalis. The sequence continues at coordinate 71,399,896 of OY970829.1, read as the reverse complement.
AATTCATCTAGCGTAAGTGTTTTTACGTATACCTTGAAGCTCTTACTAATATCTCTCCCGTCTGGCGATTACGAAACAACCAATCAGAACGCACACCATTTTTCCCGCGTAAAACTCTCCAAGTCTCTATTTCAACCACTTCACCACTGTAATGATATAAAAATTGTAAAATTAGCTGCAAAACTTATATTGTGTGGTGTATAAATGAATTCACATAGGGTATAGTGTTTTTTCGGAAATGGAATTTTTTTATATCTTTTAAAATTCATAAATTATCTATATATATCTTTTCAAAACTCATAAATTATCTCTATATCATTAAATAAAATTAATTACATTATTATATATACAAGAGGAGTGACATACATACCAAGTCGGGTAGCGGTCAACTACAACTTGCATCTTCGTCACCACCCAGATTAGGTTCCTCTTGCACATCTCTGGTGTCGAACCCAACCCATTGTCTAGGAGTCCAGTTGTTTTCCCATGATTAAGGACCGTTTCCTACTAATTCAACTTCAAATAGTTAAACAAAGTCAAAATGTATTTTAGTACCTTAAAGTTGGTTGACCGGGTCCTCTACGATGCTAAACTATCAAAGGTGAAATATAGTATACCTTGAACTTGTAAAATAGTCAATTTAGTACATTGACTTGCTAATTTGGTCTTGAATTCTCACGTCATTTGCTTTTAATTTCAGCATATCGAGATTAACTTATATTTTTGAACTCGATAAAAGTTATAAGGAAAAGTAAATCATGTAAGAAAACAATCAAACATGACCATATTAATGATGAGTCAGCTGAGTGCTAACTAAATTGACTATTTTTTCAAGTTCAAGCATCTCATGTTAGTAGAGGAACTTATATACAAAAAGTTCATGATATATACTAGTATTTTTACTTTGAATAAAAGCATATATGAACACATAAATATATACATACATGCACATAAGAATCCAAGGTAAAATATACACCTGCATGTATTTGAGGACGGTTTCTATAAGAACTTTTCCATCTGGTCCGGTTTCATATGATCTGATATTGAAATTTTGACGGAATACAAATCCGTCATGAACCATAAATCTCCTTAAATTAACATCATTTAGACACTTTTTCTTGGAATGGAACATCATTTCATGTTGCAAGAAAATAGTTGTAATTGCAGCAAGAAGCGCACTCCAATCCATAACACCAAGTGTTGTATTACTTGCCTTTGTAGGACCATTGTTGTTAAATTGAAAACACGAAGCACATTTTGTGTTAATTTTAGACACATTATTTTGTCTTAATTTCATGTTAACAAAGCCATTGCGTGGGGAAGAAAACAGTAAGAATGACGTAGTGGAAGTTACCATGACAGCAACCATGCCTAAAAAAAGTTTTTAAACCAAAATTGCCTTACATGAGTTACAACTCTTTTAACTATTTATAGCAATCGTGTGTTAATGAATGGAATTCTTTACTGTATTTGTTAAAAGTCTTCATCATAATGACTCAAATATTAATTTGTAAATAATTAAGTGAGGTTCGTGGCTGTTACATATTGAACTTAGGTATGAAAACAATAAAAACTATGTAGTTTTAGTTAAAACACTTAAAACTATCCAGGGGTGTTTTTGAGGAGGTGCAGGAGGTGCAGTCGCACATGACCCATATTTTATAGGGGCCCAGTTTTTATATATATCTTATATATATAATATCAAAATTTAAACCAACTTAATAATTTAATAGAAAAAAAATTAAAAAGTCCAAATTTTTATAAAAATCTTGTATTCAGGGGACCCATTTTCGTGTTTTCGTACAGGGCCTTCAAAATCTCGAAGACGCCCCTAAAACTATCAATAAAATCTTGGCAACCAATTAATGGCAATTGAGAGTTTAACAAACCAAACTGACGGAGTAACCGCTCCAGTTTGTTTTTACTTGTTAATTTGGTGGTTTGAACTGTTTCTATACAAAACGAGATGGTATTAATCTTTGAGTAATGGTATTTAGGTCTATTATTTGGACATACTCATTAGATGAAGACACTATCAAAATCAAGGGATAATATTAGGAGAGAGAATTAGTGGAATACGTATATCATCCTATCAAGTGGGTAGGATTATGGGTACGACCAAGTGGTAGGACTAAATATCATTTCTCTTAATCTTTTATAGTAATTTTTTTTGTCTAATATATGTACATACGATATTAAATTCAGATTAACTAGTAGACATAACACATATATACATAGTTTGTTAAATGTCACAACCATGATTTGATGAAGACTTGTTTTTACGAAATATATGAGATGTGAACAACTTTTTTTTTTTTACCAAATTACCAGCCGCACATTTGAGCAAATCGGACATCCAAATGCATAATATGGCACTCACATGCAATCAAACACGCAACGTCTTTTTTTTTTTTATTTAGGATAGGGATGGGATATAGAATCAAAAATTCGAATACATTACTAAAAATCGGTTCAGATCTCAGGTCTACTAATCATTTGAAATCGGATCTCGTGTATATCGAGGACCGGTTATCTGGATCGGTTCTAGACCCGATCACATCCGTAAGGAAAACCCACCAAATTACAAGTAAATTACATATATATTTCAACCTTATTTGGTGTTAAAAGTTTGTTGGGTCACTAAAAATACTACTGACATTATATGAATTTAATACAGATAAATGATTAAATGTTAAAAGACAAGCTGAATACAAGTTTTACATTGTGGAAGATAATGAAGATACCAAGTGAGACATTGATGATATGTACTTCAATGTCACCTCAAATATCTCACTACTCAATTTGGACACACAAAGCCTAATTATCACATTCTCTGTACAGGACTTGTGCGTGATCAACAATTTAGATTATGGTAATAGGTCTAGTGTATGTCTAACAAATATCACTGAATCTTGAAGACATGCGAAGACCGAAAAACCATTCCTTGTGAAAAACTCTGAAGTTGTCAAGACACAGAAGCTGAAAAAGTTAAAAAATAATACAAGTTGTACCAATACACTAAAAGTGAAGTGTCACTTAAGAAGGAATCATATGCAAATCTTGTAAAGATATCAGTGACACACTAAATAAAGACAAAATGGCATAACAGAATTCTGTTGGAGTACGGAAAACATATGCAACCTTAAAACCAATACAATTCTTACACGTCAACCAATCAGAGTGTAGGAAGAACTTCCATGATACAGGCATATTCTTACAACATAATTGGTATTTGAGAGATAGATTTCAGAGTGCATACGCCAGATTGCATATTACATTATTCATACTTGTGCAATTTCAGTTTGTGTTCTTGGTACTTGATTATTAGTTAATTAGTACATGTCTTGAGTCATTGATTGCATTTGTTCTCATCAAGTAGATAGACTATGATTTGTATTCTTAGTTTATTCCGCTATACATGAGTTCTTTGTTATTTTGATAATAGAGATATGAGTTGAAAAATTACTTTGCGTTCTTAATTATATAATTTACTTGATGAATCCACTCAGTTATATATGTTCAAGTTTTGGATTATAAATTATGGTCAATCTAAATAACAAGTTTGTTTCATAAAACATAATTTATGTATGAATTGATTTCAATCAATTTATTATAATCATTGTTTTGTGAAAGGGTTGGTAGTTGGTTTTCAAAGACGTTTGGCATCTTAGAAGATGTTAAGATGTACGTCTCATATGACAATGCTTTATTTCGTTTGCCTACGTATCCTTATTCTCAACACATTTTTGTTTCGGATTCTTCTTAAGAGAATCAGGTTACTATTAAATGACTACCTACGTAACTCAAGACTTTTATCTAATAATTTAAATTTTACACTTACCTTTATATAACAAATTATTAAAATCGTTAATGAACAAAAACAAAGAAAATTATTTTTCATACATAAACACATATATATAATTTTTATAGCACATAACAATTTTATTAAATAAATACTACGGAGTATACAAGAATCAAAATTTAAAATTACATTTGTAAATAACGAAGCATATAACATATAAAAGAAAATGAAAGAAACACATTTGGTTGAGACACGTAATTTAACACGATCTTATTAAAAAGATCTGTATTTTTCTTTTTACCAAAATATAACAACCGGAATAATTTTATACTGTCATTAGTCATATATGATCCACTATCTAAAAACTCAAGAAGAATACTTTGTGTTCTTAGATAATTGAAAATTTCAAACAAGTTTTAACAATCTAAACTCATTTGACCTTTTTATGCTAATTTTGTTGATGCAAGACATAATTCAAATGAACCACTTATACATGTTCAAACAAGCATAACAATCTAAATATACGAAATCAACATTTTTCAAACAATATACACATACAAAACCAACACCAAACTCAAAATCACCTCAACTATCTATAGTCTATACCAAAAAAAAGCACAAATGTCAACTAAGGTTCTTTACAGAAAACCATTTCATCACCAGTTAATCTCAACTATACAGATAATCTATGCTATACAAAGAAACAAACAGTGTCTTGTTATTTGTGGTTGTTGGCAGGCTGAAAACATCCATCCATCCATATGACAGTTATTTTTTAGGGTAGGTATAAAAGTGGTTATGATCCATTTGAGTTAGAGTTAGGGTTAGGGTGTGGTGGCGGAGCGGTTAAAGAATATGTAACTCTTGATGATGATGATGATGAAGAGTTTTCAATTAATCCAGCAATTCCAGCACTTGCTATTTGAGCATTTGATGGCAGGAATAGATCGTGTTTTTGGTCTTTATAAGCTGCCCAAACCTGCCCATAATTAAACCCAATTATATCAAAATTGCCACATAAGCATAAAATATGATTCTAGAAGGCGGCTTACCTCAGATGAATCTAGTATGTCACGAACTTTACTACAGTGTGCTCCTTCCGTTGCTAAAACCTACATCAACACAAACATAATTTGTTATTTGTTATATAAAATTATTCTGTTTTTTTTAATAATATTAAAAATTGAAAAGAGGTAGCAAACCTCAATTGCAAGCACACGACCAATGGACGCTTCAGATTCATTCCACTTCATTTGAGAGGAAAACCCGTTTCTCCCTCCAGCTCTCCAATCAAGTAGCCCAAGTAGTACTTCAATAAGCCCAACCCTAATTCAATTTTAAAATGAATACATATTAGGTGGTAATGTTTCTTTTTAGGGTTTGTATACTGACCTGAGACCTTGTGCAACAAGTGCATCTCGTGCTCTATTTCCTGCAACCACTACACGTTTTAGTGTCTCGAGTGCTAGTATGCTGCCACCTGGCCATCCAATTGCTTTCATTAACAGTGGAACCACCTACACAACCCAATAAATACTCACAGTTAAAAATCTTTTTTATAAAATAATAATAATACTTGTACCTGGGTGGTCCCCACACTAGTAGCCGCCATAGCTTCTGCACAAGCATTACTAGCCGCCAATTGGTGTAAGACCCGTAAACAACTAAGCCGTACTTTTTCTTGAGGTGTTTGTGATGATGTCACATGTGACAAACTCTCCTCACTTTCAGGGATTCTAGAATCTTCTGACGACATTGTTTCACGTCTTGCTTCAAAAGCAATTGCAGACAACAATTTGGGCACATAACCCAAATATCCAACATGGTCTGCAAGTGTTGGGTGGACCCGTAGTAAAGATACTAATGCAGCTGATAATAGTAATGGGAGCTCGGGATCGGGCCCTTGATGTGTTGCAGCAATTGATGAAAGATATTGATCCAGTAATCCTTCTAGAAACTTCTTAGGGTTTCTAAGTGGGAATTTTGGGTCTTTTAAGAATAGTCTTAGGTACACTCCTCCAACCTGTTCATAAGCATTTCAACTTTTGGATCATTAGGATATTAGTTAGGTTGGTATTTCGACGCGTTTCCTGTTTTACTTATGAATTGATTGATTCAGGTTATGTTTCATCTCTAATAGGTCAAAAGTCAACTAAAGTATGTTTTAACTTTTAAATGCATAAAACCTCCTAAATAATTACATTAAAAAAATTAAATTGCATAATTCGTGTCTATGTGGTTTGTATGAAATTATGGATTTCGTCTCTCGACTTTTTCTTATTATACGAAAAGTCCCTCATTTTGAAACTTGTAACATTAACGGTCCCTAAAGCAAAAATGATGTTAAATTTTTAGGGAACGTTGATGTTACAAGTTTCAAAATTAGGAACAATTTCCAGCTTTAAACATAATTATGGCAATAAATTAAAAAAATAAATAAATACCTGAGGTTCATCTCTCATCTCTTGTTGAGTAGAGGCATGTTCAGGTACATCCCAATCAAAAACCCTACCTTTGATCTGGTCTTGATAAACATCTTCAGCCATTGTTGCAACTTGTGCAGCTAAAGAAGCAGCCATTGCTGGGGTCCACACAAGCTCTGGTGTTTCTGTTGTTTGTTCCAGTGCACTCACAACAGCTTCACCGGGCCCGTCTCTAATAACAGACACTAATCCATCTGGCAAAAACCTCGCCAATGCAATTGCAACTCTCGGCCCGTGCATTGCTTGTGCAACAAGTTTCCCTAATAAAGATGCAGCTGCTGCTCTTTGAGGCAATGGCACTTCTTCTGCATCAGTAAAAAAAAAAAATTATTTTTACAAAATTCAAAATTGGCAAAAAGTAATAAAATGTTACCATGTAAGGGTAAAAGAAGTTGAAGGATGTAAACAATTCCACCATGTTTGGCAGCAGCCCAAGCAAGTTGTGGTGTGGATGCTAAAGCATAAAGAACATGAAGAACTCCTTCACGACAGTTAGGTGCAGAATGAAGCATTTGTAGTAACAGAACAACACTTGATCCATCTGCTACCATTGCTTCCAAACAAGCTGCATGTGTTGTTAATCTTGATAAAACACTTAAACATAGTTGAGGAATGTTGCTTCCCGCAACAGAAAAACATTCAAAAAGTGGTACTAGGTTTTCTTTTGAGGAGAATACTGATGCTAAATTAGGGTCGCTTGTTAGCAAATTCTGCAAAAAGACAAACAAAATGTCTTCAATTTTCCACCTCTAGTAACATATGAAAAAATTAAGATCCTTTAGATTTGTACCATATTACATATTTGGTCCTTTAGTTTCATAAATTACATTGGTAGTCCTTAATTCTGAAACTATTGACACGTTTGGTCCTTTATCTAAACACAAAGGTGTTTATTTTTCCCGTCAAGTATGGTCACGTGTGATGCACGAGGGGGTAAATCTGTTCCTTTCCCTTTCCCTTCACCAATTTGAAATCCATAAAAACTCGTTTGTTTGATGGGAAAAATTAACGTTTGTTTAGGTAAAGGACCAAACATGTCAATAGTTTCAGAATTAAGGACTACCAATGTAATTTATGAAACTAAAGGACCAAATATGTAATATGGTACAGACCTAAAGGACCATTTGTATAATTTACTCCAAAATTAACCATGATACCTGAAGAGAAATCAACGCGAGTTGAAGGTTTCCAACCATGTCCAAATTCCCATCATCCACAATTTTCTCTTCACCATCATTATGATTGCTTCCGGGCTCGGATGACTTGTTGTTCAAGTCACTTTCGGGCTGATTAGCAAATTGATTGTGTACAATGCTTGATATAAATTCGATTAGAGCAACACAAAAAGATTCGGGCTCACTGATCTCAAAATCGGGCTGATCATTATAAACCCTTAAATACACATTCCCAATAAGGATTTCTTTTGATAAAGCTTCGTATAAGAAACCGTGTGAATCTTTTAAGTTATGAGAATCATCGGGTGCTAAAGCTGCACGTTTTTGGTCTACATATTTTAATAGCTCTGCTCGGGTTGACGAATTCCAAATAATCTGCCACCCACCATATGACATGACATCATGAATATATTAATTAAGCTAAAAATAAAGATAATCACAAATATTAAAAAAAAGAAAGTAATTTTAACTTTTACCTCGGGTAATTCCAAATTGGAGTTTAGTTTTACCAAAAGTTCCTTTGGTGGCTCTTCTTTAAGCATGGTAGCAAGTTTAGGAGTTAAAAGAGCTTTGAGAGCATCAGCTGCTTCTTGATTAAAAGGTGTAGGATTTTCAACTGCCATACCACTAATTCTTGATAATGCATGTGCAGCCCGTATTGCATGCAAATTTTTGGCAGTTTGTACACTTACACCAACCCCATGGCCCGATGTGGTATCGGGCTCTTCTGCTGTTGAGTCATATTCAAGCAACAATGGTAACAGATACCTAATTTTTATACACAAAAGTAGCCCGGATCAAAGAAATTATATGTTTTTTATAAAAATCTGAACTTTTTTTTAAAGAAAATGACTTAAAAGGTATGTTTCCTCCTTAAGCTAATACTTTTGACTTTACCCATTTGACTTGTTAAAGATAAAATATATAGCCCAAATCTACCCATTTATAATTAAACCGTCGAAATTGTTTGGGCCGGCCCGTAAACACATTGCTTTATCAATTTGTTTGAATTATATAGATAGACGATATGTTGTATACTTGTATATGATTACAAAAAAAAAAGATGCATTTTTTTTAAAAAGTATACAACAACATAGGAGGGTTCTACGCATTTAATACACTTCAGATGACTTTCAACCCATTTGACCCAATTAAGTAAACGAGTCAAAATTGCAGACTTACCATATTACCCCTGCCTTCAACAAAGCATTTTGTAACTCAGATGAGACAGAAAGATGAGCAATTGTTTGTAAAGCTGCATCAACAGCTGCAGGTGCAAGCTCAAGTTCAGTACAATGTACAATATCTTCAACTAACCCAGATAATCCAACTACTTCAGTTCTAGCACTCTCAAATTGGCTCAAACTAGCAAATGTCCGCATCACATTTGTGACAATAACTGTCGATGGTTCGTTTCCATGAGTAGTTGGTTGAACCACACACATACACCGTGACAAAAGTGTCGCTAAAAGACTTATCCCACCATCTCTCACAAGCTCTTCACCATTTAATGAAGAAGATACACACCTACAAAAAAAAAGTACAAAAATAGTGTATTGCCCAAATTGACCCTAAAATGCTATTTGTTATGTAATTAGGGCACTTACGTGAGCCACATGAGCTCTGAGGCTGCAACAAGTAAAGGTGCTTTGTCATTTGATAAGAAATTTGTGTCATTGTTATCGACTGTAACAGCATTTAATAACATGGGATATCCAGCATATTTAAATGGTTCCAAAATATCTCCATAACGTATGTATAAAATGCATTGTCCCTTTAGCAAAAGTAGCAATCTCCATGGTTGGGGGCCTTGTAAACCTTGCATTGTGGCCTATTAACAATTATATAAATACATAATTTTGCTAAATGCTATAAATTTTCACAAGATCAAAACTTTAATAAAAAAAAATCCTTACTTGAAGACGTTCATATGCTTTCTGAACTGCAAGAAACTTGTCTCTCCCTTGGGGATTTTTATCCGGATGATATTTCATTGCAAGTTTTCTATACTGTCTCTTAAGTTTTTCTTCATCAATATTTTCAATTTTCTTGGATTCGTCTGTTGTGACATCACTTAAAGAAATTTGTAATATTTTACAAGCTTCTTCTTCAGAAAGATCCATAGGTTTTCTTGTTATTTCTTCACGCCACATCACAAGTAACGATTGTAAAAATTCAACATGTTCAACAATCGGCCAATTGGGAAACTGAATCTCATCACATAAGTTTCTCAGGTAATATCGATGGCACCACATTTCGTCTCGTAGCTCCGGATATGTGACAGGTGGCATAGGAGCATAATCATATAAACAGTGACAATGTTGTGATAATTTTTGGGGGAAATCACCAAGATGTTGCAAAACCTGTATCATATATTTCTTTCTTAGATTGTTTTGATAAATAGTTTATGCTAGACAGCTAGAGACGGCAACTTTGACCATCTCTAACGGGTCAAACGGGTCAAATTACAAATTTTAACCTACCTGATGAATAAGATTATCTGCTCTCATTTTGTGTGTCCAAATAATCTCGGGAGTATCAGAATCAGAAACCATAGCAGCAGCAAAAGCGGTGGGCCCACTTCTTTCAAGAACATAAAGTAAAGATTCAGGTAAAAGGCCGCCTAAGACACTCCGTTTAGCTAGCGGCAATGAGGCGGCAACTGCCGCCTCATCACCGCCATGAAAAGCTTGGTGGACATGAGTGGTTGCAAACAGTTGAGCAATTGTAAGGAGATTAGATCCTGGATATGCTAATGCAAAATAAAACACACCACTACTGTATAATCTTATCATTGCTTTCGGATTTCTTGTAACAACTGCTTTTATTAAAGCTGCAGAAACCTCCACAATTGCTGGTTCTCCAGAAAGCATGGCCTGCAGTTATTTAACTGTCATATTAATGCAAAAACAAATAAATTGATATGAACTGAATGTGGCAACAAGATATTTATTATTGTTATTTTCTTATTATTACTATTATTAGTTTAATTCTATTTATTTAGTAGATTGGTCTTATTAGGAATAGATCTTTTCTAGAGATCTATAAATAAGGCTTTAGGGTTTTGTAATTCGGGGGCTTAATATGATGAATTGGTTTTGATATTCTGTGGGAGAGCTTTATCGAATTATCGACCTCTCGAAAGTCGATTATTCTATCTTTTATTCTTTGTTCATTCGATTACTAGTTGGTTCGTATCATAAATATATAAATAAATGTTGTGGAAAATACCTGTGCAATATGGGGAAGACATCGTATACTTGATAAGATTCGTTTGACTCTTGGTGTTGGTGTAACGATCTCTCCTGCATCATCTATATCTGAATGTGCAGATACCATGTTGTGTAATATGGATAATGCTGACTCACCTACCTGTAAATTAATAAACCAAAATCCATGCATGAAACTATATAAGTTATATAGTTAAATAAAACAATTCTAAAAATGGAATCATGTGATGGATATTTTATTGAACGAAAATTCAATATTAAATTATTAATAATAGCTGCCTTTACAAATATAGATCACCTCAAATGGAATGATATCATCTACAAATTCAATACTTGTGAGATGGGTAGATAATATTGGAAGTTACTATTAAAACTATTATGTATTCAGGTATATAATATAATATAATTGAAGACTATTCACTATTAAAATTGGAATATACATATAACCCGGGTCAAAAACCCGAAAAACATGTAACCCGAACCATGAACATTTACTAATTCAAAATAATTAGAGAAACGGACATAAAAGTTTTTATAAATCACTCAACCCAAGCCGGCCTGTTTCAAATCTTGGTACTGAAAACTGGCTTTTTCAACCCAAACTCATTTTGACCCCCGTTACCGACCCACTCAATTTGCCACCTCAACATAGAACATACCTGAGGAGGAGTGAGGACAGGAACCCGGCCCGCCAAAGCCCAACGAAGTTCACGAATATCACGCAACCTTTTCCAATCGGGCATTCCAGAAGACCAACACTTTGTAGTCCAGTCAATGGTTTTCTTTGACCAAAACCGTCTGATAGCATCTTTCTCCACGGGCCCCGCTTGTGCACCATCTTTATCAATAAACAACCATTCTTTCAAAGGTTCCATGAATGCAGAAGCAGCTATCAAATTAGATTGCAAAGGAATAACTGTTCTTTCTGAAACTTCATGAACAGTTGTCAGTAAATCAACTGCAAGAACACATCCGCCAACTAGGACACAAGCTTCCACATTTGATAACACCTTCATTAATACCTGATACCAAAAACATCGAAGTTTTATAATTAAACATAAAATTGGGGGTTGGGGACAATTGAAGGGGTAAAAATGTCTTTTTACCTTAAGAAGCAGCAGCAAACGATGCCTCAACGCTCTATCATCAGTCCTATCCAAAAGAACAGTAACATGGGCTGTACCTTCAAACGGGCCAATTGTATTATGATGCTGTGCATACACAATTGCCATTGCTCTAGCACAAAGCTCTCTAACCGAAAACCCACCACCACCACCGAACCCATCTAATCGGCCCATATCACACCAATCATCAGAAGCACCCATTTCATCAGGAACCGCACCATCAACAGTCAGGCCCGTATCCGCATCGCATAAAAACCGATGATACAAAGCCCGAAAAAACGCAACTGGGTCCCGTAACGGGAACTTTTCGGCCCGTGAGTTGGTTCCACTCTCGAGCAGTAACCGTAAGTAATATTGACCTACACAAACTTCTTTAGATAAACTCGGGTATCTGACCCAAAACTCGGTGTAATTCCAAGATATTTGAGGTTGACTTTCTTGGCCCGTTTCAGAACCCGGAACAATATCTTCAGTTCGCTCTTTTTCAACATCAAGTTTATGAACCTCGGCCTGCAACGCCGTTCTCAGTTCTTGTCGGGTCCGCTCGTTCCAGATCAAATCGGCCCGGTTATGATCGAGACTAAAAGCCCGCCAAAATTCGGGCCAATTTAATAGCAATCTACCAGACCCAACGGGTGTATTCTCTACAACAACTTGAGCTGGAGCAGTAGTATCTGAATTCGGGCCCACGTCGAAATCAACCGATTCAGTTAACGGGTTAGAATCACCTGCAGATGGTGTACCGGGAGAAACAACACTTTCAGAATGATCTGGCAACTCGTTTGACAAGTTTTCACCTGTGTAAACAGCCAAGGGCTGAACGGGCTGATCACTAGGTGAACTTACACCTTTTACTGTGTGATCCTTTCTTTGTTGAAGCAGTCGTCTTCTTCTACTGCTCATAATCGAGTCTGCTTGATTAGAGTAATCTTCAACTACTTCTACTTCAGCCCGAGTATGCAAATAAGCAACGAGGCCCGGTGGCAAAACCCGAGACAACAAGTGGCCCGCGGGCTGATAAGAATCGGCCCAAAGGCCCACAAGTTGTCTACTAACTTCTTGTCTTTCACCAGCAGGAAGAAACAGAGCAGTTAATAAATGTCTCAATAAAGCACCATCACGTAAAGCAGCATCTCGCATAGATTCAGCTGCAATTGCATCTTCTTCTGCAATTGTCCGCATAATAACCGCCACAGTTTCCCGCACGCTTTCTGCAGGGTGACCAAATAACGCAAATAACCGCCGTTTTAATCCTGCCACCTGGCGCAACAGCTCAACAAACACACTGTACTGTGTGGTTTCACTGTGTGGGTCACATATCATTGCTTCCAAAACCTCCACAATCGACATTGATAGTAACGCTGAAACCGACATTGACTTCAATCGGTTGACCAAAATTACGAGATTACCCTGATTAGCAAATAATACGGATTTCGTGTGCATGATTGTTGCATGATAATCGCCTTTCGAGTCGGTTAAAAAGCTGTTATCAGCGGGCCCACCACCGATAAGAACTGCAATTAGTTCTGCAGCTTCAGCTGCAACACCTTCTGACCCGTTTCTCAACAAACCCATAATCCTCCCAACAGCAGCTGGGAATGACATCACGTGTGAGGTGGCGGTTTTTGATGCTAATAATCTTCTTAAACAAGCGATAAAACCGGTGACAGTGGCGGCAGCTTTTGGAGAAGGTGGCGGCAGAGGTGGGGATTCAGGCGGTAGATTTGGGACAGCTGGCAGCATTGTGATTAAAGCCATTAATGTTACTTCAGGGACTTCGATATTTGGTGGGACTCCAATGTAAGAAATACATGCATTGAATTCTCTTATTCTTCTCCAGAGTTTGGCTCGTGATCCGGGAACAGAGCCGCCTTCAGCCACCGCGTCTTTGGCGGCTGCCGCCAGGTGTTTCAAATGCATTGTGGCGGTTTCCATGTCAGCACGAGCACGTTGTGGTGTAGCAGTAGCAGTACCAGATATTTGTTGAAGATGCAAATGAGCTCTGCCACATGGCGGATCGATTGGGTGACCTGGCATAGTTAGTCTAGGTAGCACAGGCACTGAACACTGACCCTGTAATACATAAATACAGATTAATTTATAGAAAAAGAAAAAAAAAAAAACATATGCACTTATTCAGAAAAAGGTTGATTATGTTTTAATCCTCAAACTTTCACCAATTTGGTGGTTTAACCTTTAAACTTTTTTTTCGTGATTTAGAACCCAAACATGTTTGATGGTTAAACTGTCAAATATGTGAAAGTTTAAGGATTACCCATATTCAACCCTAAGAAGAGTAACATCTCAACACAAAATGGTCTGTTTGACTGGTAGCTGACTGGTAGCAGGTCAACAAAAGGGTTAAAAAACCAAATCAACAAAAGTTTAGGGGTTAAATAGTTAGTCAACCAAAGTTTAGGATAAAGTCATAAAACCAATTCCAAAAAATGTTCGAGGGTTAAAAAATGTCAAATCAGAGAAAGTTTGAGAATTAAAGCATATTTAATCAATTAATCCTTCATTAAAAAGTAGAAAGTTATACCTCTGTTTGTATCATATCCCGAACTGCTGCAAGTAAACCATCTCTCGATGTGCTAGAATACACCTGAAAAACAAGAAAGTTTGGTCAAAAAAAGTCAACTAACAAAACGCCAAACATAACGGATCTTTGAGTGAAATATCTCACATGAACAGGACATCCATCATTAAATTCAATAGCAAACATTTGTGGTTCTTCAGCAAACCGAACAAGGGAACTCACTGCAGATAAAGGACGAACAATAACAGCCTGCAACATTAACCATATAATAAATCAGAAAAAAATTACATTTTTTTTAAATAAATATTAAAATATGAATCAGCTTACCTCATAGTTTTCCGGGCGTCTTTCCACAAGTGAAACTTTAGTCAAAATAAGTTGTCGAGATACAGCATCACCTTGTTCCCCTAGTCCACCTTTCGGCCCAATTATCAGACCCAATCCCGGTGCGCCAAGTGTCCCGTGGGCCCCTGTTCTCAGTCTCAAAACAGACCAACCACCACAAGGTGTTTCTTCTGCTCCTACACCATCTTTAGCTGCATTTTTACAAAAATATTTATAACGTATTTAATACAAAATAACATAAATAAAATGTGCATATACACTAACCCCTTCGTTGTAAATAGTCATTAACAGTAAGTGACTGAGAATTTTCAACAGATAACGATACTCCAACCATTGACTTTGCGTTTTTTGTCTGGTCAAAATTCAGGTCAACTTAACAGTCGAGGGATATAAGTCTATAACTTAAAAATATAGAATGTAACTAACTTATACTTACCAGAACTGACAAAATGACAGAATTTGATGTCCCTGAAGCGGCTTGAAAAGCTTTTGATTTTCTTCCATAAAGTGGACAGAGAATAAATCCTCCAGGCTCAGCATTTTTTCTCCCATATGCATCAGAAAGAAGAATAATTGCAGGGGAATCCATATCTCTAAAATCCAAACACCATCTTAGATCGCCAGATTTTAAATCAACAATTTCAACTCCAACATATGTCACTTTCAGTTTCTGTTTAAAAATAAGAATGTAAAAAATTACACATTTTTAAGAAATTATTTTGATAAACTATCTCAATTCACAAACCATTTCATAAATATAAAATTTATATTAAAACTTACAAAAGGGGCCCACTCAGCAGTCTTTCTACGAAGATGAAGAACTGAAAACTCTGCAATAGTACCAGTTCTGCTCCATCTTATTCTATGCAATTCAGTCAATATACTTGCTCTATACTTAGACGAAAACTTTGTTCCTTTAAATTTCCCATGACCATCTGTTCTTACATTAACATTAAACTCAAGTGTATTATCATCTTTCCCTATAACTGGAGATGCACCTTCATAATCATTACTCACATCATAAGAATTTGTCACCATTAATGTTGCAGGATCAAGAGTTGTAACAGCATGATTCGATATGCACAATATGCGTTTGTACCGACCTCGCCATGAGTGTTTAACCACGAGGTAACGGGCCAGATACTCGGGTTCTTCTAGAGATGATGGTGGTTGTGGTGGCGGTTGGGCGGTTGAGGATGATGATGATGAGCTGGTGGAGGTTTCCGGTGGTGGATGGTGAGTGTGATTTGAAGTGTGACGGAAAACAAAATCCATTTGAGGTAGATATTGAAGAGAATATGGTTTTGGAGGGCTAGGTCTAAGAAATGACCATATTCCGGTGGTGCCGACGGTCTTTGGCGGGACTGATTAGCACCCAGTGCTTCTGAAAGGGGGGAAGATAGTAGCTTTAAACTCTTAACAATTACAATATATTATCGATGAATCCATTAGATGACAATAACTGTTTTTTTTACTTGTTTCACTACGAACTCAACCCTAGAAAATGTAATATTAGATCAAAAACCTTGAATTTCTCCACAATCGATGAATTATAATTGGATTCGTTAAGTTGACAGTAACTCGATCAGAACAAAACTCTCTGATTGATCAAAGAGAATTCTCGAATTCTTCGTTCTTATATCAACGCAAAAGGAAAGTAATCAGAGATCAAAATCTACGAAATTGATCAATTTGTGATAAGGGTACAATCTGGAAATATCAGTGATAACCAGATGGAAAATTCACGTAATATATTTATGATGGATTAAAATTGAAGAAAAATGTAGTGAAAACAGAAGTTGGATTTCCGTTCGAATTGTGATAGTGATTAGGGTATGGAGATTAATTTGTTGATCGGAAAGAGATAACGACGCTTTGTTGCTGCTTCTTTTGCCTGTGAGTCTTCTGTGACAGCTATTTTCATTTTCAGACTACGCATTTTTTCTGATAACTCCCATTTGTAGTATTTTTATATTTATTAGTGATTTGCATGTATAATGATTTGTGATCGATTTATTCATATATTGGTATAAACTGTGTATTAAATCATTATGAAAATATAATATTGACTTAACTATTTTTAACTAAATCTTTTAATTATCAGATAATTTCATTATGTTAAAACAGCCATCCATGAACCAAAACTCAACATTAACCATCAAGGGTTTTACTCTCTACACAGGGGAGAATATATGAAACGTTAAAACTACCAACAAAGTACGGTAAAAAAACACTGAATTTCTAGTCGTAAATATTGCTATGTAAAAAAGACATCATCTCAAAATGATAACAAAATACGGGTCTCGATCCTTGCAGCATATCATATCAATGATCAAAAAAACAGTTAACGCACCGGCTGCTGGTTGTAGTGGTTCTTCTCCTTCTTCTTAGCAGCCGCCAGCCTGGCACTCCTTGCCGCCGCCTCGCTGGCGGCAGCTCTGGATGCACCATCCATTTCCTTGTTTGATTTCTTCTTTTTAGCAGCAGCCACTTTCTTTATCTTCTCTTTCACATCAATTCCAGATAACCCTTCAACATTCGCTGATTCAGAAGTTTCTGGCCCGTTTGAGACGGGTTGTTGATCTTTAGAAGATTTCTCTTTTTTCTTCTTTTTTTTAGAGTTTTTGCTCTCGCCACCTGGCACGTTTTTGTCTTTCTTCTCTTGCTCTCCATTTTGATTCCCACCTGGAACACAAATGCATGATGACAAGTAAATTACATGTTGGGCCGGCCCGTATTAAAACAACCCAGCCCGACCCGCCCATTTTAGCAGCTTACCACTGGTTTCATCTTGGGCACTGTTTTCATTTAACCCTAATTCTGCAAGCACTGCATCAAGTTCTGCAAGTTCTTTCTTCTTGATTTCCTTCTTGGACAGCTGTCTATCATTATCCTTGGGTACAACAACCTTTTCTTCAGCAGGTTTTTCAATAACCGATTCTTTTTCTTTTTCTTTTTCTGGTTCATCATCATTTTCTTCATCATCAATTTCATCTTCACTTTCACTTTCCTGCAAAACAACCAACTGTTATAAGATAATCTTGTTAAGATTAATTAAAAAACAAAAAAAACCACTCCCAATTTTATAAAATTACTTGTTCTTCTAGCAATCATATAAATAATTTATCCAAATAACATAACCAAATAACTGAATAAGGATTCCAAGATTACATCACCCAAGATAGAATTATACATAATTCAGTAGGAATCAGCCACGGTACCTGAATTTTAAGTTAATAATATTTTTGTTATGAAATAGATATACTATAATAAAGAATAAAAAGCATATTATTTTTTGTTACCGTCACAGTTAGGAAGTTAATTTATGACACATTGTACGTAGATAATCCAAATATAAATTACGGAAGGAAAGAAACTGTCAACTGATTTTTCCTATCTTGTGTATTCTTTCTAATCTATATTTGGAAACCCTATTAAATTATAGTGAAGAAGATTGCAATTTTCAAAAAGCTAAAGATGGCCATTTGACCCATTTACCTAAAAATGGGTATATTTTTGGCTGTGTTATCTTCAATAGGGCAAATTTATAAACTTGGCAAAATATGAAACGGGTCGAGAGTTGCCAAATCTAGAAACAATCATAAATTTATTAACGGTTGCGTAGATTAGAAACTAAAGGTAATCCATGCAAATAACGGTTAATTGGTTATCATATCGTGTTGACTTAGAAACAAAGTCAATTACCATGCCGTGTAAAGTAATTTAACACAAATTGCACGTGATCTTAAACTGAAATCTCATCCTTACAAAAATGGAAATTCGGTTATACTTGTTTCTGTTTATGATTATCTAATTATTCAACAATCAAATAATTATGTTTAAATAATTAGCTCAGTAATACTACCTACAGCAGATAACAATTATCAAAATAATAGAGTACACCCTTACTAACATGCTCTGTTTTATCTATTTCTTATTACAATTTCAAGTTATTAACCATGTATAACAGCTAATTATCCAATTTTAATTATTCAACATCACATAATTACGAAATTCAAAACACAACTAAATTATGAGAAATCAGCATTAGCATACTATATCATCCCACGTTATGAATAATCAAAGCACCATTAAAAATTCACAATATACAAAAAAAATAACATTTCTTTGATGATCTCTCACCTCAACTGGAGTCTCATTTCCTTTCGATTTCTCTTGCTGAACTCCGGCACCAGTGCCGCCCCAAACCGGTGGCGGAGCTGTGGTGGCGTAATAATCATCATCATCATCTTCATCATCAACATCCGCCCATGATTTCACCGTTAATGGTGCCGGAGCCCAAAACACTTGTTCCTTCTCCTTCTTGCTCTCCTTATCCTGCTTCTTCTTTGAACCACTCCCCTTTTTTGACTCTTTATCTGATTTCTTCTTCTTTTTTAAGCTTCCAAGAGCAGCAAAAACATTTGTACTGTTAATTGCTATTGGATCATCCTTCCTAATTGAACCACCAACCATTTTCCTCAATTACTCAATCACAGATGCACTTGAGAGCTTCACCAGATAGAAAATTTCAGACTAGGGTTTTGTTTTGTTATAGACAAACTTGTATATATGTCTTTATGTGCAACATACACTAAAATTGTGCAAGGATTATTTAGTTTATGTAGAAACGATTTGCAATGAGAAATTATGGATGGCTAAAATAGAAACCTAATCTGATTGAATCGCAGAATGATAATGTGTTTTACGTTTGGGGATATGAGAAATAACGAGATTTTTCTTAAAATTTGGATCGGAAACACCAGAATTATAAACTGATTATAAACTTGAGGTAATCTGGAGCTGAACAAGATTGATAATCTCTTTTTCTCCTCCTTCCCCAAATCGACGATGATTGTTTGTTTTATCTCCCGAAAACGATAAGAAAATATATCAGGGTTTTCGAGAATTTGATAATGGAAATGGATCTAGAGGTAGAAGGAAATGGAGATTGAAATACGTGTGTTGAATTAGGGTTTCGAAGACGATTTCAGCTATAGTTCTGTGATAATTTGATGATTTTTTTTTGTGTTTGGGAGATTTTAGGTTAGAGAGAGATGGTATTTTTGCTGTGTGATTTATTGGGTTTTTAATTTTATTTTGTTTTTTCCGGTTTTAAAATCTTCCCATTAATCTTGACCGTCCATTTCAGATTTAAAACGGGGATTATGGCATATCAATTCTGTTGTAAACTTGTTACGGAGAAGTATTATTCTTTATTCAAAGGAAAAATAAGGGTTATGTTTGGATTAAAAGACTTACGTAGTAGTATTAGATTTTCAAGAAATTAATAAATTAAAGAGGTGTTCAGAAAAAAGGTTTAAATGAGATGCAACCATACTTTTCAAAACTCTTTTACAAAAAGTTAATAAACACTATCAAAACTCATTAGTTCAACTAATTAGATTTAGTCTAATAAATCAATAATCGCCCCCTGCATTTTAGGAATCAACCCTCACTACTTAAGATACAAACAATTTATGCACGTAACCACCTCTTAATGACAACCCTAAGGGCTGTCATTAACAAAACCCTAGTTATATAACATACAAGTAACTAAACAAATATGTGACTCAATCATAAAACATAACACTGAATATCATTTCACATGTTAATCAATTATACAAAACTATTTGTAATAGATAATCATTTATACAAAATCATTTGTAATAGATGTAGTGAGGGTAATAGGATACTTTTCAATTCGAAATCTATAAATTGATATCTAAAAAATAATTAAACAAAAAAATTGAAATATGTTTTTTTACCAATTCCACTTGTTCACCGGTTCGAGCAGTTATTACCGAATTTAACTCAACAAAAAAAAAAAAAAAAAGCAGTGGTGTTGGTATTGGTGACTAATAATAGTTGTAGTAAGAGTGATGGGGGTCATTTGATGTAGCAGTCTAAGAGCATCTAGTATGGTCACATGATGACTTGAGGTAAACACATCTAGTATTGTGTTCTAATTACATTTTTAACGTGTTAATATGCTATGATAACTAACCTTTGTAGTTTTTGAAATTGCAATTTGGTATGTGTTTTATTAATTGCAGCTAACACTGTATTTGATAGTGGTCCTTCAAGTTAAGGAGATGGTGTTATATTAATTATTTTTTCTGATGTTTAAATGCTTTATGATGATTCCAAAACGAATACTTGCAATCGAAAGAAGCTTAATGTTCACATTGTTTTGCGTATAAAATTGGTGTACTCGAACAATGCTCCAGATTACCTACCATTTCCCTAGTTTTTATTATATTACATTTTATTTCATTTCATTTTATATTTTACACTACAACCTTCGCAAGGTAACTTTTAATTAAGCATACATAAAACTTAAAGGGCTTTTCTAACTCATGCCCTTAGATTAGAAGGAGCTTGAAAATTCCTTTTATAATGTCTACATTCAACCCCAAGATAATTCTCTATTGTTAGAACTAGTTTACAGCTATCAATGCGTAAGGTACAATCAAGAATAGCTGCATCAATAATGACTTTCTTTTTCTTTTATATGAAAATTGGCATCTAGTATTATTATTATGCGACAAAAAATAGGAAAATCATAAGAAAGACAACTAGTACAAAAAAGATCTTAATCATAAGCCAGCGGTTAGATGATATGCCATTTAGGTACCTCATTAGTTGCCCTTGTGCACCTTCTACATTTGCTACTGTATCTTCCATGTTCTCATCAATCCTGTCACACAATTACAATTTCAATGTTTTTATTTGTTTGATTTTACACTTTAATATGAATAGACTCATTTATAAGTAGAGGTATTTTTTATTTTTTTTAAAGTTTCCAGACAGATTTGGTATAAATGAAACCAGATACATGTAGTTTGGTGGGTTTAATGAAATTAGCTAACCTGACTGCAAGCTCTCCTTGCTGAGAAACCATGGTTGCCAATTGGGTGAAAATGGTACCTAACTCATGTATGGTTGACTCAACATTGTGAAGAGCTTCAGCTCGGCTTTGCATGTAACTATCTTGTAATGGAACCATTTGTTGTTGTTGTTGTTGCGGTTGTTGTAGTAATGGTTGAGATTCTCCATCTGCTTGCTTCCTGGAAGTTAGTTATCAGATGAGCAGGTTAGGTAACGGGTTGAAAACAATGCATTAAATATGATTACAAAAAATAATCTTAATCTTTTTACCTTGGGAAAAGTGGAGCTGAATTTGAAGTGTTGTTAACCCAAGGAGGAGGTGAATTAGGTGTTGATCTGTTAGCTAAAGGACGTTGTCGAGCAAATGGATTAGCAGCCTCTTTTGCAGAAAATAACTGTCTTCTATTTTCATGAACTTTCAAATTCTGCAGTCAAACGTTTGACCAATATGAGTCACATGAAGAAAGAATCTGCAACTTACATAAAAAGTTAAAAACACACTACTGCTACTGGTAGAGGTGGCAATTTTGATTTTTGACCCGTTTACTTATTCATTAAAAGAATTAGAGTATTATTGAAGTGTAATAAGAAATTTATTCATATTTGACATAGTAATTAGTAATTATTTATAAAGTTAATTACATATATCATCCCCGTGGTTGTATGAAATTATGGATTTCATCATGAATAGTCCCTAATTTTGAAACTTGTAAAACCAACAATTCCTAAAGCAATAATGGCCGTTAAATTTCAAAATTAGGGAGTATCCATATAATAAATAAGTTGAGGGACAAAATCCATCATTTCTTAACTCATATTTATAAAAAGGTTAAATTGTTGGGAAAAAAGTGTTTGACCTCTGTGCGCATAGTGAGGACTTCTTTGAACTCCTGTGTGGCCCCCATTAGACGATTCTTGAGATTATCAACGACTGTAGTTGAATGGGTAGTTGTGTCACTTGTAATGCTTTCTGTTTCATTTTGTGAATTGCAAACAAACTGCAAATCCACCACAGCTGCATTAAGTGCAGTAATGTCCTGCTTGATTACAGCTGTCAGTTCTTGAATCTCAGCCGTTGGATCGTCAAAAACAGAGGTCCTTTTCCCCACTAAAAGTCCCGTATAAAGAAAATCAATATATAATAACTTTGAGAAATCATGAAACATCCATATAAACATATTGTTCTACTGACTATTAGCATTACAACACCTTCTAAATTCTTTTTTTTTTTAATACTATGTGTAACCTAAAAGGTCCATCTACAAAGAACCATGAAACTAAAGTATCTTGTTGAATATTTTTAGCAAGATTGTTTTATCTAAAGTTCTGTTTTCAAATATAGTTACATACTAATATTATTACGGGATAAATTAGAAGCATTGTCTCCATGTATTTACATTATATTGATCTCATGCAATCCCAGCTTCTAATCAAATAGACAGTAGCATTAAGTATTTAGACATCAGAGATTAATATTTCTTCAAGACTTCTAATCTGTACATCTTCATATGAAGCTAAAGCACAATTGCATACAAGTTCCCCAACATATTAATCAACAATGCATCGATAAATTCTAAAATTCGAATCTAATAACTCACATTTAGCAAGTTTTGCTAGCTTCTGTGACGTCTGATGAATTCCATATCCAATTTTTGAAGCTCTTCTATTGAATTCCGTCTGAAACGCAACTTTTGATCGCGATCCCTCACCTTTGGATGAAGAACCACCACTACCGACAACCGCAACCCTAACACCACCGTCATTCGCCGTCGTCGTACCATTTACCAACGTTAATGATTTTTGTAGCCTCTCAATTATGCTAGAAAACTCATGCGTTCGATCTCTGTACGACGAACCTTGTGCTGATTTGAAATTCATTGAATAATAACACGTATTTATATTGATTCGAAGAAAAATTGGGATTTGATTATTTGATCCTAAAAATCCTAATCTAGCTGAGTGATTTCAGGGGAATTGGAACGAAAGCTAATTTTAGTATATGCATGTTTTGGATGTTTGACTGTTAATTGAATTGAATCAAAATTCAAAACCCTAGAAGATCTGAATTTTTCCTTCAGATCTCTAAGAGAGAATAATGGATTTGCGTAAACGTAGATCTGTAGAGATGGAAACCGACAAGGGGTTGTTTGTATTGCGATCATCAAGAAGTTGTACGAGTTTTCTTTTCGACCCGAAGATCCGAGATGTTTGTCCATCAAGCATTCGGGTAAAAATGTACTAATTTGCGAATTACATAATTTCACTTTATTCTTTCAAACTATTTTGCTTTTAAACTTTCTTTCGGGAATTTTTGCCCTCTTTATTTTTCACTTATTTCGTGTTTTCCACTTAAATTAACTAAAACATAATTTTCATTATTTTTCTGAATTTTTTAAATTTAATTCTTGTTTTTATTTTTCTCCGGCAAAATACCGAACGCATGCAACCCATTACGGATTTATGGTCACCTTTAACAATATAGTTGTCTTTACTTGTTATTGGTCTTAATTTCAACCAACAATATGAGAGTGTGACTGATGGACCTGAGAAATCGAGTGTGCGAATTGGTTGGCGTGCTTGATTTTCACCTTACATATGAATGGATTTGCGGGTTTCGATTAGAATACATTAGAACATTGTATTACAGATAATAAAAAACAGTGAAGAGATTTGAAACAAAATCCCTAGTTTTAGCTATGGATTTATTGTGTTTAGGGTCAAAGTGTCAAACAGAACGGTCTAATTAAAAAATAAACATTTTACCTCTACTACATATAAAATATTTTTATTTTTATTTTAAAATCTTAAATTTAAGTAACTTGAATTGACTAGTTTGTCCATGCATCTTATTTCACTTTCTATTTAAAATGGAAGTTCATTTCTGCACCATAATTTTTAATGTCTACACCACTATATATAAGTTTTAAAGTTAACTGTACAACATTTAATGCAACAGTTATAGTATATGCATTAAAAGTAAAGTTGTGGTGTATAAATCACTACCTATTTAAAATAGTCTAACATTCATTGAAACTTAATATACAAGATTTCATATTTTATCTTAACAAACAGCTTTTTAATATATGAAAATTATTAAAGAACACACATTAAAGCTTAAATTTACACTAAAAAGATAAGATAACATAGAATATCATACCGAAACTAACGTATTTATATTGAGAAATATTCAATCAAATAAACAAACTATACTTTATTGAAAATGCATATATGAACCGATAAATGATAAATCCGTAAGTGATTTAACCAAGGAGTATAACATTAACCAATTAGCATCTATGTATTTAAATTTAATCACTTTATTATAATAAAAATGAAACATATAATTACGCACTATTTTACATAAATACCATATGAATTGATTAAAAATAGTGTATTCGAACAACGCACCAAGTATTACACTAGTTACTTCCATAGTCACGAGCCTTTGTTTGAGATTTCTTTTCTCAAGGACCCAAGGCTACGACAGTTTGCATACAAAAATAATAATAATAACAATAAAGATAATTATCATTTTAATCAAATCAAAAAGTCATAGGGATATTTAACAATTGCTTGTCTTAGAAGAAACTAAACATAATTGCAAATTGTATAATAAATTTTTTCATCAATTTGAAGATAAAAATGATGTACTCGTATTTTTCATATCAATCTTTTACAATCTAAAAAGCTAGTAAAAATGCTAAGAAACCAGAAGCAAGAACACAATACAAGCTTCTACAACACCAAACAAAAGCTTCAAAACTTTCCGGTGAGAAGTCCCATAAGCAATCATCACCGGAAACCGACACTCCCCCACCGACGGATCCTCTCCGGTCAAAGTCGCCAACCCGGAAAAATCACAATCCCAATCATTCTGATCTTGAAGTTGATAATACATATTAAAAGCATAAGAAGCATTTCCGTACAAACTCAAATGGTTACACGAAGATCCATAACCTAATGAAGTACAATCCGACAAGCTACAAGCGTAATCGATTTCTTTAGCTAACCCATCTAATTCTTTGACACGTGGATTCAACACGCACCATCTTCGGCTCTTGTATCGGACCCCTAAAACCGGGCTCAAACCCTTGTCCTTTTTCGACCCGGAAAGATCCAATTCGTATTTCGGTTTACCATCGTATTCGAATATGCCCCAATGGGTCTCGAATGAACCCGGAGCTATGCTTTTCTTGTTCTCATCTAGAAGGCTAAAAAGGTAAATTTCCAACGGCCCTTTTCTAACGGGTGTACCTTTTGTGCTCAACACGTGTTTAATCACACCTTGGTTAAATCTTTTAGCGTTTTTTACGTTTGCGTTAATGTCACCATCAGTGGGCCACCCGATTTCCCCAACTATAATTTTCATATTGGGGTAACCCGCTTTTGCTAAAGAAGCGACCAATGTGTCGTAATTTGCATCGAAAACATTCGCGTAGATATAATTTCCGTCTTTTAGGGGCTTATTTGACCCGTCAAAAAATGCAAAATCCATAGGAAAATACGGGTTACCGTAAAGGCTAAGAAACGGGTAAATGTTGACCGTGAAAGGGGCATTATTGGAATAAAGAAATTGGATGATTTCAATTGTGGCGTCTTTTACTTCGGGCCGGAAGTCGCCCGCTGATGGGACCGGGTTCCAAGTGGGTGACTCGTAGATATCGGCATTTAACGGGACTGTAGCTTTGATTTGGGCACCCAAACCGGCCCGGTTAAGGGCATTTTGGACATTTTTCAAAGCTGGTAATGTGATTTGTAGATATGTAGCATTGTATGCTTTGAGGAAAGGCTCATTTCCAACTGCAACATACCTGAAAATTTGGAATGTGAAAATACATATTTACCCTCCAATTATTTTAAAATCCTAAAAATTATCTCACTAATTTTCAGAATCTAACTAACACACAGTGAAGGTGCAGTGTGTGGAATGCTTTTAGAAAAGGGCTCATTTCCAACTGTAACATACCTGAATTGTGGTTACCAATCAATATGAAGTTACATATATACCTTATAATTATTAAGATCACAGAACAGTAAATACAAAATTGGTAGCAAAACGGAGGTGATTTTGCCAATAATTTCAATATGAAACGATCACACAGTGAAGGTGTAGTGTGTGTAGCATAAAATTGAATTCTTACTTGATATCAACACCACCAGGGTAAGCATAAGTAGTAATATTAACATCAACCCAGTAATCAGCATAACTTGGATCTCTACTCATATCTAACAACATGAAATTAGGGATCGCAACCATCACCTCAATTTCAGATCCAATTAGGGCTTCCATAATCCTTCTTTCTGCTTCAAATAGCTTCACCTTCTTGAATCCATTCTCTTTCATCATCTCCACCACCTTATCCGGCGGCAACTGGTGGCTCGTCATGGTTCCCCAATTGATTCCGACTCCGACATTCGAACTGGAATCAGAACAATTAACGATCGCTGTCGAGAAACAGAAGAGTATTATCATGATCAATTGACGTGATTTTGATCGATTAGTGATCATTTTTCTGGGGGTTTTGATGATGGATCGGTGGTTTATTTATTCGAGTTGTGGATTCTTTGGGTTTTGAAGAAGAAATTTTGGGTGGAAGTGAAGAAAATAATGAAAATATTCGCGAATTTGAATCAGTTATTCAGTTGTGTAATGTAAGAGCGATGCCATGCAATTGTGTGTGTGCGTGCGCTGTCGCACTCCGTAAGGATAATTGTCTTTCTTTAATCTTTTCATTTTGTATGCACTTTTTCGTCACCCAAATACATTTTTTAATTGTTTACAAATGATGTTGAAAAGTTTTCATTATATTATTACTTTTTTCCAATTGTAAATTTGAGTTAGAAAACAGTTTAAATATATGAATTTTAGAGAAACTCACGGGTTATTAACTGTAGTATTAATAAATAGGAAATGATGTCATTATGAAGATATTAATACAATGTATAAGTGTTAACTGTTAACAAAACACTAATAAAATATTCATATCTTTGAACAAAAGTTTATTTTCCCTATTCATTATTATTAATATTAATTTATTAATTAATGAATTGATTAAATAATATACTTTTTGGAAAGATAGGAGCAACTTTTAATTTAAAATTTATTCTTTTGGTCAATATGGGAAATCAAAATCATTTTTGGTTAATAATATTTAATTTGATACATATATTTTAGTTATCTATTCAATAAAAAAGATGTGTTTTAGAACATTACTTAGGCTAGACGGTATGGGACGACGGGAGGAAGGGCGTGGGGGGTGAGGTGGCAGGCGACGGCGTGGTGGTGATGTTGAACACCGCCCCCCCCCCCCCCCCAACGGCGTGGGGGTCGGGGGCACGGGCAACGGCGAGGAACGGGGCGTGGGGGGTGCTTTTTGATGGTTCCTTGCTTGTGATTGGTTGAGGGGTATTTTTTTTTATTATATTTAAAATTTAATGGAATAAAATGGTGTGGTGTGGTGTGATGGGTATTTCCTAGAGATGATGTGGTGTGGTGGTAGTGTGGTTGCTTAGGTGACGGTGATGTGGCAAAAAAAGGGCACCACCACATGTGGTGCCCATACCCAGCAGCCTTAAATGTTTGCAAAACAAAATTGTCACCTTATTCTCAATCTTATTTTCAAATTATTTTTCACTTATTTAAACCATAATCATTTATTTCCACCAAAATCATATGAAGTACTTCGTATAAGGAATTTGGATGAAAAAAATTAGGTAAAGCAAGTCATCTTAATGAGATAGAAAGGACGGTTAGCAAAAGTAGTCAAGACAGCTGTGCATAAAATCAACATTATTTCTATATTTTATATGACCAACACAATAAGAAGGTACATAGTTATCACTTATCAGAAGAGATTTATTGTCCTTGCACTAATGTAATGGGGTTTCACGACCAAACTGCCCACTACAACAACCAACGACCGTCACCAAACCCTCTGTTTTGCTTGCATTTGTTGTCCAGGTGATCAATTAACTGTGCAGCGGTCGCTTATACATTATGCATGGTAAATGCTACATGTAATTATAAAATCAATTTTAAGATTTGATTGTGAGTTTGTTTGCTACTTCGAGGGTTTTGTCATGTGTTTGGTCTGAATAGAATAATGTTGCACTGATGTGTCACCGGTGACCAAACCTGGGTTCGTTCACCATTATACAAATAGTCTTATGTATATACAAAACTAGCTACAAAACCCGCCCGATGGGCGGGTATGCTGTAAATTTTAGTATGTAGAAAAATGTCCAAAAACTTTATATACTTCTAAATGACATAATAATCGATAGATGTGATGATGATTTTGTACAAAAAAACGGTAATGAAGAAATGTTACATATAAATGTTACATATAGTTATTTGTTTCCTTCGCTGATTGATCTTTTAAATATTTATTTGTTTCCTTGTATGTAGGATCTTTTAAATAGTTATTTGTATGTACGATCTTTTAAATAGTTATTTGTTTCTTTGTATGTAGGAAGCCGTATATGGAGCATATGAATGTAGACCGTAAGCCGTACCAGATTCGTTTGCCGTGTATGGAGCATATGAATGTAGACCATAAGCCGTACCAGATTCGTTTGCCGTATATGGAGTATATGAATATGAATGTAGACCGTAAGCCGTACCAGATTCGTTTGTATTAGTGCAAATGACGTGGACCAATCAGGGAATTCCAAGTGGCATTATGGACGAATAGGAATGCTTGGAATTGCCATGGTGTCAAACCCTCTTCAAATTTAGGCCTCATATATAGGGTAGGATTCCATAAATATACCTAATTTTTTTTAAGGAAACCAAATATCAGATTTGAACTATAGTATGACAATGACGAGGACACTCAATACCTTCAAATGAAGGGTATGTAAGAGGTCAGATCTGAACAATCATATCTCTATCCGGAAGTAAATAGATTGCTTCAAGGGAGCCATTTGGTAGAAATGGGATATATATGAGATATGTGTATATATCTATCCTACCCTATATATGAGGCCTAAATTTGAAGAGGGTTTGACACCATGGCAATTTCAAGCATTCCTATTCGTCCATAATGCCACTTGGAATTCCCTGATTGGTCCACGTCATTTTCAATAATACAAACGAATCTGGTACAGCTTACGGTCTACATTCATACGCTCCATATACGGCAAACGAATCTGGTACGGCTTACGGTCTACATTCATATGCTCCATATACGGCTTCCTACATACAAGGAAACAAATAAATATTTAAATACGGCTTCCTACATACAAGGAAACAAATAAATAACTATTCAGAAGTGATACACGACTCAATATAATTTCCATAAAACCGGCATTCTATGATTACGGCATAAAAAGCTGGATTGTGCAACGGAACCAGACTTCAGATATTACGGATTACGGTATAAAAAGCTGGATTCTTCATTTAATAAAATGCCCGTGTAACATTTCTTCATTTACCCTTTTTTTGTACAAAATCATCATCACATCTATCGATTATTATGTCATTTAGAAATATATAAAGTTTTTGGACATTTTTCTACATACTAAAATTTACAGCATACCCGCCCATCGGGCGGGTTTTGTAGCTAGTAAAAATATACACAAGGAGAAATTATACATTAGCCTAGGGGTGGCAAATTTGTACCGAATAAAACCAGCCAACATGCTACCAGCCATACCAAGTATAGTTGGTAGCCAATATGTTGGTAGCCAACATGTTTGGTTGGTAGTACCGTACCAATTGTGTAATCATGGTACGGTAATGGTACACAAATTTTAAATACCACGGTATACCGTACCAACCAAGATATATATTATATGATTTTTAATTTAATATATTATAACAAACTAGCAACCTATTTACCCAAGATTCCAATTAGATATTAAAATATACGATATTTTATTTAAATTATAGATGTGCCCAAAAAATATCTCTGAAACTAATACTTCCTCCGTATCAAAATAAGTGACACAAATTGGCTTACACGTTTTTTGAGGTAAAAAATTAAAGTAGAGGTTAAAATAGATTAAAGTACATAATTAGTGGAGAATGGGTCCCACTTTTCTTGAATAAAGTGATATTAATGAGTTTTAAAAGTAAAAGTAAGGGTATAAGGGTAATT
The DNA here is from genome assembly GCA_963853835.1 of Calendula officinalis. Lineage (NCBI taxonomy): Eukaryota > Viridiplantae > Streptophyta > Magnoliopsida > Asterales > Asteraceae > Calendula > Calendula officinalis. Next base: position 71,369,206 of record OY970829.1, on the reverse strand, counting down.
TCACTTTATTAAAGTGGATAATTAGTGGGTATGGGTCCCACTATTTTTACCAAATAAGGAAAGTTTTCAAAGTGTGTCACTTATTTTGATACACCCCAAAATGGAAAGTGTGTCACTTATTTTGATACGGAGGAAGTATAATATAATAAGACATACTTATTTTAACTTTAAAACTAAAAACATCTTTGGAAATATAATATTTTATATGTACATTCACACAAATCAGTGATTCAGTTACGACAAGATATCTACATCTTTTGTTACTTTATCGTACTAGATTATGTTTATATAGCACGTAACATATTATATCATTTTGCTTATTTTGTTTCTATGTTCGGAACACTTGTTAATATGTTTAACTGGTCGATAATGATAAAATATCATTGTTCTTTTGTTATTAATTTTTTTAATTTCATATGAGTTAGTGATGTTGGTATATGCCATTACCAATTTATACCAACCAAGATTGTTGGTAGCCAAACAAATTGGTACCAAGTAAACTTGGTATGGTAATGGTAGATAAATCAGTGTACCAATTATAGTTGGTACGGTACGCGGTATGAGAAAAATATACGTGGTACCGTACCATGTTCACCCCTTGATTAGCCTGACCCATATGGCCCTTATGTTTACCAAAAAGGGTGAATTTAACAAAGTTCTGAAATGAAGATAAACAACCAAAAAAGTAAACTCCATCTTTCTGAACATGTTTTAACCAAACTTTCCAGCCTGAATCTACGTGTTATATTTTCATTTCCACTTTTTTAATTTGAATTTTTGTGACTCTGTTCTCCAATCAAAACTTAAGAATTTTGTTTTTGTAGCCACTAGAGCAAAAAGGTTAAAGATATACGTATATACTAAATCTATATGATGCAATTCCAGTCAAGAAGATATGCTTTTCATCATAAAGATGATGATTGCATTTGCATCTTTCAGTGGTGGGGTTTTTAATTCTTCTTTTTTCTTGTTTATCATCTCCTTAATCACATCGGTCGGTTTTAATAAAGACGAATCTTTATATCTTACTTAGAAAAAAGAATGTTAATAGTTTAATCATAACACATAACCTTAAACACACGTAAATTAACAAGTTAAGTAATCGCTAAAAAATACAAAAATATTAAGCAAAAAAGTTCCAATGGTATTTTCTTTATTAAGAGTTGGTGTTAGTGATTTCTTCACTGATGCATGCTTCTTCAGGCAACTGAAAGCTCATGCAATACATTGCCTACAAGTAAATTCAGGGTCATAAGAAAGATTTAACTTTTTTATAAATAATTTAAAGAAGATGCAATTTTTATACAAGATTTTGTATCGCGTTTTACCTTATTTGGAGCAACATCTCTAACTCGATGAAATAATGGCTCGTGTATCTTAGCATTCAAGAGCGATTCCGCTTCCTGCAATATTTTATTTTATTTTAAATTTATTTAGTGTGTGTGTGTGTGGTGGGTGGGGGGGGGGGGGGGGGGGGGGGGGGGGGGGCTTACCGAAATGACTGATTCTTGGGTCTCGCTTGATCGAATGAAGCAGTAACAATGAATCCATGGTAAAGAACCTTTCCAATATTTCTTTTTTATAAGGCCGCTAAATACATCTGAGATAAATAAAATTTATTTATTTACCAAATTCATGGTAATAAAGAGAAAAAAGAAAAATGTGAATAAAACAATATTTTACCTAAAAACTGTAGAGCAGAAGCTGGTAAATTCATAATCACGTGATCAACATGCTCCCATGATTTATCAGTGAATTGCACACAAGTTTTAATTCTTTTATTTTTACCCCCTTTTGTCTTCACAGCTACATGACCATCAACACATTTTACACTTCTATTTTCTGTTGCCAAACAGTAACAATTAAAATCTTATAAACGTTTCACATTACGTCCCATGAAAATTACAACATTCCGTAAATTTCAAAGATTAATTATTGATTTAAAATGCTACCAAATTTAATTGAAAGTAGCAATTAATGGTAATCTACTCATTTAAAGTTTACTAAACACATCATACCTTCATTACAGCTTTCAGTGGGGCCTACATTTGATTCTTTCTTTTCCTCCGAATTAACTTTCACATTTTCTTGATTATCACATTTTATCAATGAAACCGAATTAGAAGCATCATCTTTTGACTCGCCAACTGTCATCAGTTGAGACATGAATATTCTCGCATCCAAATTAAATGCACGAATATAATCATTAACCTTATTATTATCCGCATTAATTTTCAGATAACGAACACTATCTGGATTTAAATCATTAGCATACACTAAACATCCTTTTTGTGCAGCTGGAATTGCAAACGGGCCGATTCCCGCAAACATATCACAAATAATTTCTCCTTTTTGAAACTTGTTGACTAATCTTATGTGTTCATGTTCAAGTCTTGAATTCCAATACACCAAACCATAATCCAGCTTAAAAGTTGCCCCATATTGTTTGACTTCTGTTGACATATCGGCCTTTCCCGACAAAATTTCAAATTTTGGTACACGAAACTCGTTTGCTATGCTGCCAACTTTGTTGACAACCGTTTGGATTCTTGGATAATTTTTCTGATTAAGCACAATTAGAAAAGAAAATGATTAAATCCATTAGCTTATTAATGGGTCGATAATATTTGACACACTTTTACGGATTAACATGAGCTGACCCGACCCGTTTTATATCTATCGAACAAAAGTGTGTTTACATACATCATAGATGACCTTTGCAATCACATCCTTATATGGAAGAAGTTCATCTGGTATATTTAAATGAGCAATATGACCTGAAAATTCATTAAATAAACTGTTTGTTAGTTCCCACTTGTAACTTCAATTAAAATCTAGATTAAATAATTTTTTAACAGAATTAACATCTACAGAATACTTAACTATTGTCTCGAAAGATGAAGGGACCTCAAGTTCAGGAGGTAGAATCTGCTTCAGCACATGGTCTGTAATTGTAATAGAATAATGTTTAAAAACTAAATAAAATTAAATAAAAGAAAATAGGAAAAAGGACAATTTGAGTGTCAAATTACCTGCACCCCAGTATGAATATCCAAGTGTCAATGAATATGGAACCGTTTCAATCTTGCATAATTTCTTTAATTCGTTGAGATTTTCGGTAGGTATATCAGAAAGATCTGCTACAACAAGTGATCATTGTAATGTTATCATCAAAATAACAATCAAAATTGAATTGGTAACAGTAAATTTGCAAAGATTAAATGAAAATCTTGATTTATAATTTATAAAATCTTACCAGGGTTTTGAACCCTCTCGGATAATATCACATAACGGGTTTTTTCACTAGTTGGATCTTCGGTTATGGGCTTGATTCGAGGTCTGTCAAACATATGTCTACAAGTAGAACAAAAAAGGATTACAATCTGATTTAAAAGTCTACAAAAAAAAAATATGATCAAAATTAAATACTCAAAAAATATATTTTTTACCTATGGTACCGATCACTCAAATACTGGAATCTGTAAAAATTAATATTCAAATAATAGACTAGATATCATACCCATTAAGTAATTTAGTTGCAGCCTTGCAGAATTCACGAGGGATTCGAAGTGCCCAAAGCTTTAAATGCACATCAAACTTGCTTTCATCCAACATTGCGGGATCCTTTAAAGCAACACAGAAACTGCTGCTGAAATCACTTTTCTGGCAGCAAAAAAAAAAACATATTTTGGGTAATTATTGCATGATTTATTGATTTATACATATTACGAGCTAAAATTTAAAAGTAACGGTGTGATTCGTGTATAGATTAAATTGAGCTTGAATTAACGAAATTGAATGTGAAAAGTTAAAAAATCTAACAGAAACAATAGAAATAATTACCTGATTTGATTGAATTGGTGATTTTTCTATCAATTGCGGATGAATTTTGAAACCAAGCTCATATGGGCGGGTTGGATATACGGATCTTATGTGTAAAATATATTCTGTAGCTAATGGCCGTTTCCGGTCGTCCGGTCGGTCTTCAGCTCTTCACCTATGGCCGTTTCCGATTCCACGTCGTGCACTCCGATTTACTTGTTGGGTTTAGGTTTTTATTTAGGGCCCTTTATTTATTCAGTCCAGTGGGCCACCCGTTAGCCCTTTTTATATTTTATTGGACTTATTTATATAGGCTAATTTGAAAATGAATTATTTGCCCTTAAATTTCAACTCATGGTCACAAGAAGAAATAAAATGTCAACATATTTGTCTTCATTCAAAATCTATGACTCCTTGATGTAAATACCTAGTCTACGACAAATTTTCAATGACACGTTTGTTTTTCTTTTAAATTTTATTAGTTGAATATAATTCCAGTTTTTTTAAATGAAAACATAGTATTCATTAATGAAAAAACTAAGCTTACTAATACAAGTATGCTAGATGAAATAATACTGACATCCGTTAAAAACAAATTTTGAACCAATATAGTTAAAAATTATAAGAGTACGTACATGTAAACAAACAAAACTTGGTTTTAATCGTATTGAAATTTAATCTGTTAGTTACTCCCTCCGTCCCACAAAAAACTTCTCATTTGGCTTTTGTACAAGTTTTTAGGTGATAGTTAGTGGTGGGGTCATTGATAATATTTTTGATTAAAATATAAGGTTGGGTTGGAGAGAGAAAGATAGTTAGTAGATATTAGTAGTGGGGTCTTTAGTAATAATAGTTTTTTATTGTGTGGAGCCCATCAAATATGGAAAATATGAAGTTTTTTGTGGGACAAAATTTAGAGTGAAATGAAAAGTTTTTTGTGGGACGGGAGGAGTATTAAATAACATTTTTATAAATACAAGTGACACGCGCCAAGGAAAATGTCTTGCAATTATTATAGTGTACAAAAATAATAAAATTGGTAGTCGCATAAAATTTCTTATTTCTAGATGGCTTCCTTCTTGTCAAGATGGCAAGATGCTTCACAGACCACAACTAACAAGAGGAAGTGAGGAACGTACATGGGTTTTCAAGTTTTCATTAACGATATGCATTATCATTATATATTTAGTTAGTTAAAAAAATAAATGATTTTTAACTTCACGTGGAATTGTGGAAATGCAAGTTTTTGAAAGACTAGTATAATGACACTGATAAAGGATAATGTTTCGTATGAGACTTAAGTTTACCAACTTAATCTTTGTAATTGTCTTTAAGACTCGATCAATCAATGTAGTATTGACAGACACACATTAAACATGCTACGACCATCTGAATTGTTGATCACTATCTGATTCCGCACATGGATAGTGATCATTGAACGTTGTATGTACAGATAGTGTAATGGGGTGATAATGCTATGTGAACATAAGAACATCCGAGTCCTAATTACCGACAATCTAAAGCATCTCTTTCAGATTGTCTTCTAACTTTGTATGTTTGTCTTGATCATTAAATCCACAATAGGTTAGAGTTACTTTTAGTGACCCAACAAATATGTTTATGTGTCTCAGATGCCTTATATGTGCACATATTTTAGGTTAGGGTATCTATCTATATATATATACCCTTAAACCTTTTTAAACAAAAAAATTTATCTTTTGTGAGGTGTCATATGCAATAGTTTAAAGCTATTCTTAAAAGAATCAAATAAGGGCATTTCATGAGCAAGGATTTCCTGTATGGTCGGAATGGTTGGCTTTTAATAGAGTTACTGGTCCTGCAAGAGAAGACCTCGTGATTGGCCCTACTCGTTTTAATTTAAGGTACCATAGTGTATTCTATTTATGTCATCATCAAAGTAAATAAATTTTTTATTTGTTCAAATAATATTTGAAAAATATAGAAGGGGGAGTAGGGCCAAAAGAGAAAACGCAGACAGTAGTAGTTTGGATTTTGGAATTGATTTATGATTATTTACTGTCTTTTTTTAATTTTAATTTTTAGTTGAAGATGAACCTGGTAAACAGTACAAAGTGCTACTCGGATCAAGAATCACAGCAGCTCTTATGTTGCTTTTAAGGTATCTCTTATTTTTTTAATGTGTGGTCCTAGATGACTCCAACAAATTAACCACATCTCAATAAGGTAACTTTATTTTTAATTTGATTACACTGAATGAATATAACTTTTTATTTGCAAGAAACTTATCATATTTTGATCAAGATGACCAACATGGAGTTAGTAGATACTGTAAGTACTATATATATATATATATATATATATATATATATATATATATATATATATATATATATATATATATATATATATATAGTGAAGGATTATATTGATAACTCTGATTTTAAAAAGAACTCAGAGAACTCTTGATTAACCAATCACAAATTAGTAATATCTTTTTCATTTATTTTATTTAAAACAAATTCCTAGGGGTATTATAGGTATTACATATATAGAATCGGTTATTATAATTTTGGAAATTACCTAAAATTCCCCTAGAATCATGGAAAAGATTTCTATCATATCCTTGGTATTCATTGATTGTAACCGTATTACACCACATCACGTACCCTAATTGTTTTCGTCTTTATTCCTGCACAATGCACGTTTGAGTTTTCATCTTAGTTTTCATCTGAGGTGTTAATGGCGATCAACTGTGACTTTTAATTTGTATTTCTGTCGTAATATATTATGGGTACACGAGAAGATCACTAGAAACTCCATCGCAAAATATTACGGGTCATATGGCCACGGTGTAAATGTTGAAGCTGAGCGTGTTTGCCGGCTGATGGTGATTTGATCCGTGTTCCCGGCGAGACAACCCAGGGTGCGACGACGGTTGGAGGCGTTGGTATAAAATTCTAAAGGTAATCCCGGTTCTTCTTCGTTTTAATCTTTTTTTTAATTCTTCTTTCTATTTGTCAACAAAATTTAAATCCATCTTTTTCCTTGGTTTAAGGTTCTTTGTATATGTATATTATCAGAGTATTTAATTTATGCACATCACTTGTTCGAGAAAATGCCACCTAGAATCATAACAATCTAATCTAAATGAATTGTGTTTTGTGATGTTTCAGGTTTGTTTGAATCCAAGGGTACCAATTCGATGGCTCACATTGACCACCAAATTTGGTGATTTTGTTATTAATTTTTTTAGTGTTGCTGTTAGGAAAATTTAAATTTTTAATTTGGTAGTCTTTTCATTTAAAGTTGTAATTTTGTGACCGGAGTTGATGTACCTGAGAAATCTCCCGTTGTTTCATGCGATTGGGGGTGCAAAGCCATCCGTTTCCAGCCATGTTTATTTCAGAATTTATCATCTATGTGTTTATGCTTTTGCATATATGTTCATTGACATATATATATGTTCATTATTAACAAAAAATTATTCAATATGATGTATGGAAATTTAACTCCAGCAAGATTTAATCCTCTAAAGCTATGTGTATTCTATAAAAATTATCATCTCTGTGTTCTTTTTTTGCTTATATGTTCATTATTCAATAACAAAATTATTCATTGATGTCTTATGAGTTTGCATATATGTTCTTCACTAATATCTGCTTTCTTTTTAATCATAAATGTAACAGGTTTTGCTTGATGTGTTCACTATCGAAAGACAAATGAGAAAATTAGATGGAATATAAGTTGGATTAGTGGGAGATCTTGCTAATAAAAGTTAGATGTTCCATATCTTGCACATGAGCAACTAGTTGGATACAAATGTGTTATTGTTTGAAAACATTGTGTTATTGTAACTATTTTTATGAAAATTCGATATGTATTTCGTTTATTCAACATGCATGTTTTATGTTACATGTATCTTTTATGTTACATATATGTTTTTGGTAACCAATTTCTATCGTAAAGGATGATATGTCTATGTTACAAAATTGTAAAATAACATATATGCAACAATTACGGAAAAATAGCACTGATGTACACTAATTATGGAAACATAACATTAATTACCGGAATAAACATATATGCACAACCGGCTTGGCAAAAATGAAAAAAAATAATAAATTTTTGAAAATAATTCCTAAATTTTTTGAGTGACTGTAACATATATGTTTTGTTACTAACATAATTAACCCAAACATATAATTAACCTATTAATATGAAAAACTAAACAACTAAAGTTGAAAACCTAAAAAATTCCATAAACATAGTCAAAATAAGATGAACATACGACTTCAAAAAGCAAAAAAAATTAATATTTCCCATTGAAAGCTAAATAAAAAAAACATTTTAAATTAAAGCATCCAATCCTGCTCTTATTTCATTCCTCTTGATGTTGCATTCCGAAAGCAAAATCCTTGTTGCATACCTTGCTTTCATTATGTTGATTTGTTTAACCAGCCTAGAATGGTCACCATTTAAACCACCATCCCATTTCTTGAGATCTTGACCTAATATGAATCCATGCACCTCATCACAATACACCAGAAGTTTTTTTATACCTTCCGATCTGCCATTTAAACTAACCGATGACAAGCTCAGACATCCGCCTTACCATGATCTATGCTCAACGTGTACTTGGCAAATAGTTTTTTCTGCACATACATAAATTTTAGTCATAACACCAATGCAAACATAACACTTTTTCTAAACAATAATTTCCAATTAATTTTACTTACAACTAGGTTTGCAATGGTGACATTGGATTTCTTCTGATTACATACATTTTATGCTATAACCAAAATCGTGTTAACTCTTTTCCTCATAAACGTACATATATGTTTTCATATGTTTACCTTTTCTACTTGAAGAACTAGATCATGCATCATCATTTTTTATCAGTATTTGTTCTGTTTTTCCCAATCTGAGTATCCACTATATGAAAATTAAAATTAATAAACATAATACAACCAAAATAATATAAATTTGCATCTCAAAATAATTTTAATATTTTTTACTGACACACTAGTATTTTCTTGTGAATACCTTTTTTTCAGGTACTAGCCCCCACATCATCTTCAATTCCACTATTTCTATCCCCTTTTGCACTTCTCGTAACCACTACATCAAACAAAAAATATATAAACAGTCATGCTATAAGTCACACTAAGGTAATCGAATTAGCTCAATTCAAACACAACAAAAAGAGTCAACAAATCTGTTATATTACTAAAATGATATATCTAATAGTAACCTTTCTTTTTGGTCAAACTACTCCTTAAAACCTCATATGTTTCAATCGATCTTGTCCTCTTTTTTCCACCTCTCGTAAAACCTTCACACAAAAGAAATAACAGTGATGTTAGATTCAAAAACAACTTTTCCCCACAGAATGGTAACATCATTATTATGTGATTTTAGAAGTGTCCTTTTGTGTATTTAAACATAATTATCCTTGCATATATGTTTGTTTCAATCATTATTATGTTTTAACTTTCAAAAACCCATATTATCAACACCAAAATATGATAATTTGAATTCTATATGAACGAATTAGAACTATATTCCTTTCCAAAAAAGAGTTTTTTTATTTAAAAAAATTATGTAATGCATGTATATATCTTTCAAGACATTTACCCTTTACCCAATTTCCGACATATAATCTTACCACCATAGTCGTATTTTCACATACTTAAGTTTTCGTTGATGATGAAAACATATATGCGACCCTATTTAGGAGTATTAATCGAACATTTACCTGACATTGTTCGCCGTCCGTACGTTCGTGAACCTTCGTCTTCAATATCGCCGGAAAACCTAAACCCAAGCTAAAATCATTAAAAAATCTCACTTATTTTGATTTATATAATGCAAATGTGCAAGGATCAGTTAAAAAATGATAGAATCATGTACCAATTTTCGCCGATTTTGGAGATTATAAACCGTCGCCGTTCGTATCTTTCATTTGGAAAAAAATGATCGGATATTTGGAAGGTGGTGCAATATACGTAATCATAGGGGGAAGTTACGAAGTTTTGGGGAGTGTGCATGATATTTCTTTTCCTTTTTAATTAATTATTAAATTTAATTTATATTCTTTTACCAAAATACCCTTTTGTATCTTAAAAATCTGGCCAAAATTGGTAGCTTAATTACACATATGCCATTCCGGTTTTTAAACCATTAGATCGATTATTCAATGGATAGGATTAAAATTAAATGGTTCGCATGGTTATTTTTAAAATCAGGGTTCTCTATATAACTCGACCCTATATATATATATATATATATATATATATATATAGGGTGCGATTCAGCGCAAAACCGATTTAAGCGACAGAACCGCAGAACTTTTTCTCCACCAATCAAAATCAAGTAAATTAATTTACATATATTTGATTAATATTAAATATGGAGGGGCATATTGGTCAATGAATATATGATTTTATCTTTAGTAACTAACCATATCATCACACACCTCCTAAATATATGCAGATTCGGTTTCCATTTTCTATACCCCATTCATTTTATAAATCATCGATCCTGTATCAATCGATTCCAAGAGTAATTCAACATTTTCTTCTTCACCAATTTAGATAAATACAGAAAACGCAGCAAATATGAATATTTTTAAAACGAAAACATTAGATGTTTTCAGCATGAATATATTCAAACGAAAAAAAAAGAAAATGTATGGTAACCGTATATGTATTTTAAAACGAAAAAAACAGTAGATGTCAGCATGACTATTTTTATTTTTTTAAAGCAATAGACACTAGCGAAACATTGAATGTTTATGACATTAAGTAGACTTATTCATTATACACTGGATGATCGTGATACTGAATGACAAAGTTAATAAAATATGTGTTCTATATTGGGTAAACATCTAATGTCAAGGTTAGAACATTGAATGTAAAAACAATAAAACATTGGATATAAAAAACATTGGATGTAAAAACAATAAAAACATTAGATGTGTAAATGTGTTACAATATGGATGGAAATGTACAGATGATGTATACGAAAAACATTTTATGTTTATGACATAACCATTCTGAAGACGAACTTTTAACATCGAGCAGTCAAGGCGATCGACAACAATTGAATGGCTCTCGATCTTTGTTTGCTTTCACTACCATTTTATTCCGGCAACATCTTCTTTGCCAACCACATATGCGTCAAATTTCTGTGATGAATACACACAATTATAACTTCAATGTCAGCACAACATACAAATAATACATATAAAAAATGAAGTAACGGAAATGGTCAGCTAGACATTTTGTCGAACACTTGGCGTGCTTATAGTGTCATGTACATAGATTGATAAAAAAACACCCGCAAAATCAACATATTTAACAAAATGTAACATATTTCAGTGAAATGGTAATGAACATAATTAACAATTACCAGAATGTTCCAATTCGGCACATCAATAGGAACAAAATCAAGAACAAAAGCAATAAACTTGCAACATTTATAAGGAAAAAATATGAGAAAATGGTTCCATATAATGAAACATACACTCATGTTTTTTCAAAATCACAGGCTACTAACCTCAAATTCGAGAAAAGTCGGAGGTCTGGTGACTGCCGGCAACGACATCATACGAGCACCGAGCACCGACACCAACCAGATCGGGATCTTTCGCAATCAAACTTTTAGGGGAGAAGAAACCTACATTAAAACATAGGGTGTTGCTGTCACCGAGAAGAAATCTTGTGTTGTTGTCGCCGATCTTGATAATAGATAGAAGAAGTCATGAGAAAGTTGGGGGTAGGGTTCATGGAGAGAGAAGGAGGAATGAGAGAAATTGGGGGGTGGGTGACGGTTTCTATGGGGTTATTTGTTGTAAAATGCCCATATTACCCTTTTATTAATTTCTTAATAAAATTAAATTTCCAAAAATCCTACAATTAATCTGGACCCTTAATTCTAAAATCTAACGGTGTAAGATTGGGTTCTGCGGTTCTGTCGCTTAAATCGGTTCTGCGTTGAATCGGACACTATATATATATATATATATATATATATATATATATATATATATATATATATATATATATATATATATATATATATATATATATATATATATATATTCTGAAGAAAAAAAAAGCTTCACAATTTTGTCATATTGTGACTATTATGTTTTTTTGTAAGTAGGGTATCACTTTACATATATTTATTATTGCAGATTGTGGCTAGCAGTGGGATTTTTGGAAACTATGGTCAACCATGTCTGACTCCATAATTGACCAAATTGTAACACCAAATACTATTAGGAGTCAAAGTGGTTATAATCATCGGTCATTCTTTGCAGCAAATATTCACTCTAACGGAAATCATGGGCTTCATCTAGAAGGAAATTAAAGCTATCCGTCAAATTTTGGATGTAGTTCGAATTCCTCAATAGTCTTTTAATTGAATATTGAAAGTTTCATTTTTTTTAATTGGATTGTAATTTGGTGACACATAATTTTATTAGTTTATGTAATAACAATTTTTTTAGATATTTGCTTTGCTTTAACAATAAAATATTTTATATTGTTAAATTTGTGTTTTTATATTTATTATAAATAGGGATAGGGATGAGATGCTAAAAGTGAATTGATATTTTTTAACATTGTGACATTTTTAGCGACATAAATAGTGACTTTTGATAAAAATAGTGACATTTTTAGCGACATAAATAGTGACTTTTGATAAAAATAGTGACATTTTTAGAGTTGTGGGTAGTGACTTTTGATAAAAATAGTGATATTTTTAGAGTCGTGAGTAGTGACTTTTGATAAAAATAGTGACATTTTTAGAGTCGTAAGTAGTGACTTTTGATAAAAAATAGTGACATTTTTAGAGTCGTAGTTAGTGACTTTTGATTAAAAAAAAATAGTGACATTTTTAGAGTCGTGGATAGTGACTTTTGATAAAAATAGTGAAATTTTTAGAGTCGTGCTTAGTGACTTTTGATAAAAATAGTGACATTTTTAGAGTCGTGGGTGGTGACTTTTGATAAAAATAGTGACATTGTTAGAGTCGTAAGTAGTGACTTTTGATAAAAATAGTGACATTTTTAGAGTCGTGGATAGTGACTTTTGATAAAAAATAGTGACATTTTTAGAGTCGTGTGTAGTGACTTTTGATAAAAATAGTGACATTTTTAGAGTCGTAAGTAATGACTTTTGATAAAAATAGTGACATTTTTAGAGTCGTGTGTAGTGATTTTTGATAAAAAAAAATAGTGACAATATAATGAACGTCACTACTAGTGTCCCGGTCTACATTTAGAGACACAACGGTGGATGTCACTAAATTAGCGACTTCTTAGTAGTGACTTTCTGGTTGATGTCACTATGAGCGTCACTAACTTTAAATATGTCGCTATTGATGTTGCTAAATGTGTCGCTAAAAAGGTTTTTTTTTGTAGTGTGATCATGACAACATATTTTTCCTAACAAATTTATTGTCGGAGATTTTTTAGGAAACAATATCTCTATGTGATTGTCTATATCTCCCGTCTTTTACATAAAGATAGGATTGTATAGTGAAACTGAGTTTTGAATTTGTGTGTTTTTCTTAATTTTGTAACACTACAAACAAAATTAAAGTGTCTGCATGCGGATACCAGTATACCACAATAACCATGCAGCTCCGTTTAATTAATTACGTATTTAATTTGTTAAAACTATTTATCTTATTAAACTTGTATATGATACTAAAAACAGTAAACTTATATCGAGTCACTACTATGTATTTTTATGATCATAAAACCCGACGTTCTTCATCAATGATCAAACCAAATGTACAAAAAATGTTTGATTTTACAGATAACACTTTTACAAGTATTCTTCAATTGATTTGCTTAATAAAACCACATACTATTGATTTTAGAAATCACCGATAATATCAAAGCAATATTACAACATTATGGTTAAAACTGAAAGGAAATAGATTAATTTACCCACGTTTTACACCCAGTTTACTACTTTACTTGTTTATAATTATAATTATAATTATATATAATAGAAACGACAATGACATCCATTAGTTAAACAAAGGAAGCAAAGGATACAAAACAAGAATTGTAAGTTACGTAAACAAACAAAAATTAGGTTTCATAGTTTTAATCGTATTTGGATTGCTCTAAATTTAATATTGGAAAGACATCTCGACCTCTCTCTATTCGTTTCAATCGCAGCCTTTTCAGTTGCGCTTGAGTAGTAAACTAGTCGCCCTGTAAAACTCGTGAACTTTATTTATCTTGTGCTAGTATACTTTTTAACTCACTATGTGCATATATACATGTTTGATTTATTGAATCAAGTGGAGCCGATATAAACTAGAAAGTATTTTTTATTTTATTTTATCATGATAACTAATTAAGTGTGCACATAACTTATTAAAATTGTGGTGAATATTTCCTTCTAAAGTGATATGATATGATTATTTAGATAATATCGGATTTAACATAATAATTTTGGCAACTCCTATTGACGAATTTTTTTCAAAAATGATGCATTTTTTTTTTTTTTTTGAAATTTTCACAAATAATGCAGTTTTTTTTTTTTTTTTTTTTTTTTTTTGCTTTCACAAATAAGGTTTATGCACTCCTAGAATCCGGAATTAGGCTTAAATTGAACTCCTGGAGTTCGGAATTGTACTTGACATCGTACCAGATTGTACCATTTGCATAAAATTGTCAGAAAAGTATATGGAGAAAGTACAATTCCGGACTCCGGGAGTCCAATTTAAGCATAATTCCAGACTCTAGGAGTCCATAAACATTATTTATGAAAGCAAAAAAGAAAACTGCATTATTTATGAAAATTTTAAAAATAATGTATTATTTTTGAAAAAAATTCCCTAGACCATACCCAACGACGCCTAGGTGGACCAAATTTGAAACTAAATCCAAACTTCAAATTTGATCTTCACTAAATCGCACATAGAATTGCACTACAATAATATGTGGTCATATATATACACACACTAAACAAAACAACTATTTCTTACAGATCTCCAAATCATTCACGACTGCTCCGCCATAGCTGACCTTGGGAGATAAATCATGAAAACTCTAATCTCATTCAGTTTCAGAATCGATCAAACTTGTATGTTTTGAGGATTCAAACAATACCTCAAATGCTAATCGTATTTATCGTTCCAGCACATAAGCATCGAAACGCAACGGCGGAGTATATAAAACCTAGTTTTCTGTTGCTTCGCAATAGTTGAACAACGCCGGGGGCGCGTGGATTTCCGAAGTTGCCGGCGGTACTGAGACGATGACCTGATTAGATACGAGTAAGTATTCATTTTTTTATTGCGGTAATCGGAAGAACCGAAGAACGATGGTGGCTGCAGGAGACTACAAAAATGTGAGTTTAAAAGGGGATTTTTTTTTTATATAATTTAGCACGTCAAGAGCGTGATCTATTTATATATAGGTCGTTAATGGTCCTCCCACCTTCTTTGACTTTTATTTGTATTTTGACCATTTGTTTAATAAAATACTACTCACTGTTAATATTGAATGTTAGAAGTAGGCTTTCGTTATTTCATTTGCCGTTTCCAAAAAAAAAAATTTGCGAATCTAAATATAGTCTATGCCATATGCGCATGCAACATGTTATTAATACATGTGTTTTTCACTCAATAAAAATCATATATAGACAACTACGATGATAAATGATATCTAATTCTTTTAGATAAGAGGTATAAGTAGGGATGATGTAAAACGTAGCGAAACTACTTCCATGGAGAGCTCCAACAATAATATGAGTGAGAGTGTACGAGTGTGTATCTATGTGTATATGTTTATAAAAATATAAATACATTTTTTAAAAGACACCTAATTTTAGTGAGAGCTGTATTTTATGGTACAATAAAAAAACATAGCTCTAACTCTTATTTGTCATTTTGTTACATATTGTCTGTAATTTTAATATTTAAAAATTTTCGTTTCGTCCTACTCAAATTGTCACCTTACATTTCTTCTAGAAGCATTGCCAAAAATGACTAGTCGTTTATTCATTCATGTATTGGTAAACTAAGCCGGCTTTTGATTATTATAAACGTAGTTGTATGCTTATATCTTATTGCTAGTTGAATTGGTTATTTAGGAGTTATTAGTTAAGTGT
The DNA here is from genome assembly GCA_963853835.1 of Calendula officinalis. Classification (NCBI taxonomy): domain Eukaryota; kingdom Viridiplantae; phylum Streptophyta; class Magnoliopsida; order Asterales; family Asteraceae; genus Calendula; species Calendula officinalis. Next base: position 71,353,262 of record OY970829.1, on the reverse strand, counting down.
AATTATATATTCTTTTTGGTATAGTTATCACTTATTTAAAAGCAACTTCTTTAATTCTCTCGAGTGGGTGAACACCACCGCCGTCCCATGTGTCATCAGTTTTAGCGGCGCCAAAGTCAAACTACCACACCAGATGAAGGTGTCGCCAAGTCTCATGTGAGATGGTTGGTGCTAGACATTTCCATTTTTAGATTGGTATTTTAGTATGTCTTAAAAGGAGTGTAATGAGTTCAATTGATTGACAAGTGGATAAGTATTTGAAAGTGTGAAGGTAATTAAATAGGGAATGACGTTGATATGACACTGATATGAATATTTGACTCAAAACACCACTAGAAAAGTTATATCCTTGGTGTGTGTCTTGCCATTCTCATAGAAAATACAGTGTTATTTGTCTTAAAGGTAACGCAAGTATAAGATTTTATACCCAATTAATTAATACTTCGTAGAAGTATTTGATTATTAGTTAAATATGAGAAAATGTTATTTAACAAAAATATAATATAAACGTATTTCTTATTTGAATTGACTATCATAATTAGTAATGATTTTGAAAAGGGTAAACTTAAATTTTCAGTTGAATTTATATTTATTCGTATTGAGACAACACAAAAAAGAAGTACTGTTAGTCTCAAGACTAAGAATATAAGATTTGATGATTGATAGCTAAGATGAATAAAATTAGCTGAAGTACGTATCTCAGCTGAAACAAGTATATACAATAAACCTTCAGCTGAGTTAGTACTCAGCTCTAGAAATCAAGTCAAATCAGCAGCAACTCAAGAGTGATCATTTGAAATCTATGGCCGAAGGACAAAGACAAGAAGAAGACCATTCAGCTGATTGTGGAATCAGCTGATGGTACCCGCTGCAGATAAAGACTTAGTGGAAAATATTCTTGACACTTTGAATATTTTCCTTTCCCGCTCAAAGAAGAAGAAAACGATGAGGATCTTCTATTTCGGTAATAGAAGATAAGTCGTCATAACATTATCGTTTGTCCCTCCAAGCATGTATAGAGAAAGTCAACATCTTTTGTACTATCATAGTACATCTTTTTCACTGTGCGTCAGAAAAGGTTACAAGAAATGTTGACACAAAGTACAATTGGGACTATAACGTATGCAAGAGCATTTAATGTTTCCGTGGACAAGTCTACATCGACGAATGATATGTTTACACGTCGATTAACTTGTGGACAAAGGAACATAGATCTTGGGCTATAAATAGAGACGTAAATGCTTGCATTTACACACACCTTTTAGCATTCATAGCACAAAAAACATTCTCTGAGAGTTTGTTATTGTCTAGTATTAACTTCCTCATAGTTATTACTCGGCATTCAATATCAGCTGTTAGTATCAGCTGATATTACTCTCCTTGCATAGTTCTTTTAACTTGAGCGAGTTAAAGTGTCATTTCAAGTATAAAGTTTTAGCTAGTGTGTACTATCTATTTCCGCAAACTTTGTACTGTATTAAGTTGTTTTAATAAACTCTTAATCATTGAAATCTTGTGTGTTCTTTAATTTTAAGTCTTTACTTAGCCGTAACGCAACACGTTTGTGTTGTTGGGATCCAACAACTGGTATCAGAGCAAGTGTCAAAGTTGTTTTCCATCAACTTTGAGCATCTGTTATGGCTGAACCTACATCTGATCTTCCTTCATCTGGCAAACCTCCCAAACTCACCCAAACCAACTATCCAATATGGAAAACTCGCATGTTATCCCACATGGTTACCTATCATCCTAAACTTGAAGATAATCTCACGATAGGAAAATATATCCCTCAAACCCTCATCCCTGGTACTCCTGAAATACCAGAACACTACGTTGTTAAATCTGAAGCTCAATGGACGGACGCTGAAAAACGTCTTGTTCATATTGAGAATAAAGGAAGGGATATGCTTTTTCAAGCAGTTGGTGATGAACTGTATCACAATATACAATTCTGTGACTCAGTAAAAGAGATGTGGGACAGGCTGGCTGAAGTTTATGAATGCACATCTGTTGTGCGTGAACATAACAAAAACATGCTCATCCATGACTACGAGCTGTTTAGAGCCAAGCCTAGTGAGACTATAGCTCAAACTTTTAATCGTTATAATATCTTATTAAACGAGCTGAAGTCTCATGGAGTTGATAAGGACGATATGTCCAAGATGTGTAAGTTTATGGCTGCCTTACCTGCTAAATGAGCTACCATTATAACTTGCATGAGTACATCTCCCACTTTGAAAGACTATACTCTTTCATCTCTCTATGGTATGTTTCTAAGCCATGAGAGAACTGTACTCAATAAATTTCAACCTCCAAAGGACTCTAAAGTGAGTCCCTCAGGATCTTCAACTGCTCTTGTTTCCATAAACAAGCCCATCAGAATTGAATATCCCCCATCAGATGATGAAGCTGACAACACCTCAGCTGTTGATTTGTTCAACATGCCTGAAGTAAGCATCGAGGAGATCAATGAAGATGAAGTCAACGAAGCCCTCATATCTGAGCTTGCCTTACTTGTCAAAAATAGAAAATTCTTCAAAGGCAAGTCAGGCTCCTTAGCTAAAGGCTCTAGTAGCACACCTATCTCGTCAGCTGCACCTTCCAGACCCTCTGGAAGTACACATGATATCTCTGAGATAACATGCTACAACTGTAACAAGAATGGACACTATGCTAACGACTGCAAGCAGAAGAAAGCAAGTTCATCATCTTCAACTGGTGAATCCATTGAAGAAAAATACAAAAAGCTACAAGCCTTCACCAAAAAGATTCTAGAAGAAAAGAAGGCACTTGAAAGCAAAGCTGCTGACAAGGGTCTAGTAGCTGAAACTCACGACTGGGCTGACTCTGGTGACAGCTCATCCGATGATGATGAACCAATGGCCACTATGTATTTGATGGCTCGTGCTGATGAAAGTATTACAGCTGATGATGCTAGTTCCTGTAACGACCCGAAATTTGTAAATAAATAAATATGTAAAAATATGATAATTATGGATAAATCATATAAAACGCGTGGAAATTGGTTTCGTGTCGTTTGGGCACAGTACGGGAAAGTTATGGGCGAAAACGGGTCAAGACACTTAATGAAAAGTGCAGCCTTGCTGCCTTAAGGAGTTCGCGACGCGAACTATGGTTCGCGATCGGGAACTAGCCCCAGGGAGTTTGGCCATGGGTCGCTAAGTAGATCGCGTCGAGTTAACGATCGCTAAGTTGGCGTACGATTTGCTAAGTTAGCGACGCGAACTAGTTCGCGTCGCGAAGTCTGGTCGAGCAGCATTAAAGTCGGGATTTGGCTCATTTATTGCATTTATGAACCCTAGTTTTCTCTCTTCAAGTGTGTGAACGTTTTTTAGTGTAAAGCATCATTTGGAGCTGAATTCTTGGTCAAATCTCGTGATTTTTCACTCCTAGTTGAAGATTTAAGGCTTTTGGTGACATTTTGGAAAGTCGGTGAAATTGTGGAAGCAAGAGTATTAGTGTCAAGAGCACGGTTTGAGCATCATATTGCTAAGGTGAGTACGTGTGGAACTTTACTGAGTACATAGCCTATGAAATACATTTTTATACTTGTGTTACGGTCTATTTGCTTAATTGAATAGACTTATAGTTGTTTAGTTAGTTATGATTTATTGTTAATATATAACTAACTGGTTTGATGATGAATGTGATAGCCGAGAGCTAGTTTGATATAACCTTTGAGTTATGGTGAGAACGAGATGACGTGATGCTAGTTAGTTCGGGGGCAACCCGATAACTAGACATGGTGATGTTTCTAGCTAGTTCGGGGGCAACCCGATAGTTAGACAGGATAGTGTTTCCAGCTAGTTCGGGGGCAACCCGATAGTTGGATTTAAGGGTGCTTTTAGCTAGTTCGGGGGCAACCCGATAGTTGGGCACGTTAGAGTTGCTAGTTAGCTCGGGGGCAACCCGATAACTAGATATGTGTTGCTAGGAAAGCAAGGTTTGAAGCCACCATAGGGTGACTATATAGATGGATGATATTACTTGTTTGTTGATTACTTGGATAAACGATTATTATTATTTATGGGTCTAAACCCACGTATCTCACGAGACGTTTTTGTCTCACGTACTCCTTGTTTTGTTTTGCTATGTACTCAGGTTCGGGATCGAAGACTTAGGTACGCATGGATAGAGATGCGGGACCTAGAATAGAAGAGCACTAGATTGGATTTAGTCTTAGCTTGGTTATGATCTATTTTGTAACACCTACTTTTATACTCTGATTTCATACCAAGGTTTTTGTAAATCCAAATTGAGGATGTTCTTCTATTTATAAAAATGTTTTATTTTGGCCAATATTTGGTATTAAAATTTGAGGTGTTACAACTTGGTATCAGAGCTATAGTTTAAGTGAATTAGGTTGGATGACCATCCTAGTCTTAGACTGTAGCATTAGGAATATAAGATTCCTTAAGATCATAGGTTGACCTTGAGACTTTATATTAAGTTTAGGGTTGAACCTAGGGGACCGATGAATTTGATATGATTTTGGATATTGAGTCTTATGCGACTAATGGGTTGTACACAAGGTACTAAATGTTTAATGTCTTTCATATAGTCTTGATTGAAAGAAATGGTGACCACACGTAGAAGTGGTAAAGCACCGGAGGGCCGGGAGGAGGAAGTACCTCCTGTTGAGAGGGTGGTTGAGCAAGAAAGTCAACCGTCGATGCATCGAGTTGATGAATCGGAGGTTGGAGCTAATAGAACTCCGGTGACCATGGCGGATCTCCAAACTATTATCGACCAAATTAAGGGAATGGTGGCCGAAGAAGTGCACCGTATTATTGGAGACCGTGAAAGGTCGGGTGGAGATCGTGAATCCGAGGCTAAATCGGAAGAGAGAACCGGGGGTAGTGGCACCGGGGAGGGAAAGTCCTCCACGGGTGGCCAAAGTGATGATAGGGCTAGGCCCGTTGTGAAAGAAGGTTGTTCGTTTAAATCCTTCATGGCTTGTAAGCCAAATGTGTATACGGGTAGTTCGGACCCGAAAGTAACGATGAGGTGGATCCGAGAAACCGAGAGGGTTATCGGAAGTAGTAAGTGTAAGGATGTTGATATGGTGACGTATGCGTCACAATTGTTGAAAGAAGATGTCATGGTGTGGTGGGATATCGTGTATGAGACCCTCGGGAAGGAGGTGGTTGAAAAGATGTCGTGGGATGAGTTCACCACGAGATTGAAAAAGAAATTTTGTCCCGAAAGGGATTTGGAGAAAATGCACGAGAAGTTTGTGACCCTTAAGAAGGGTGATATGTCAATCGAAGAATACTCGAGGGAGTTCACGGGATTACTCCCGTTTGTTGCTAAAACCTACTCGGATGAGAGGTTGAGAGTGGTACGGTATGCAAGTGGGCTACCGTGGGATTATCAGTTGGAGGTTAAGAGGGCGGTCTCACTCGATGAGGCTATTAGTGCCGCCCGGGGTGTAGAGGAGGTGAATGTGGCAAGGATTGCCGAGAGGGCCCATGTGGGCGAAAAGAGAAAAGCCGAGAGTGGCTCGGGTACTTATAAGAAGGGGAAGTTCACATCGAGCTTCTCTAAACAAGGAAGTGTAGGTTCTTGCAAGAAGTGCGGGAAAAATCATACCGGCGAGTGCCGAAGTGGGTCGAGGTCTTGTTTTAGTTGTGGTAGACCGGGGCATGTAGCCCGGGATTGTAAGGTCAAGTCGTTGGCCGATGTGGAGTGTTTCTCGTGTCACGAGAAGGGGCACTATAGCAATGTGTGCCCAAAGAAGGGAATCGAGTCGATGGTGTCCACGGCTCAAAAGAAAGTGGAACCGGCTAAGGTGAAGGGGCGATCCTTCCAACTCACGAGGAGGCGAAGGAGGCACATGATGTGGTGTCAGGTACTTTATTTCTTAACTCCTTGCCAACTCATATTTTATTTGATTCGGGTTCAAATTATTCGTTTGTGTCTTATGAGTTCGGTTGTAAATTGAATGTGCCGTCCGAAATGTTAGATGAGGTTTATGAGATAGAAGTAGCCGACGGGAAAACGTCTATGGTCGAATATATTTATAGAAATTGTGAAATAGAAATAGACGATAGAAAGTTTAAGGTGGATTTGTTGCCCATGGGGATTAGGGCGTTTGATGTGGTTATCGGTATGGATTGGTTGGGTATGCACCAAGCCAAGATTTTGTGTGGAAAAAAGATTGTGTCGATTAGGACACCCGAGAATGAGAAAGTGTATGTGTATGGGGAGAAACGACATCACATGCCTAATGTGATTACCGCTATTAAGGCGAGGAAAAGTATATCGAAAGGTTGTGCATCGTTTATTGCATATGTATTAGATGGCCGAAAAGAAAAGAAGACAATGGATAGTGTAAAAATTATTCGGGAATTCCCCGAGGTATTTCCCGATGACTTGCCCGGTTTGCCACCGGAGAGACAAGTCGAGTTTAAAATTGATTTAGTGCCGGGGGCGACGCCGATTGCTCGTGCTCCCTATCGTTTAGCTCCCACCGAAATGCGGGAATTGATGACCCAATTGCAAGAATTGTTAGATAAAGGTTTTATTCGTCCGAGTTCGTCACCGTGGGGTGCACCGGTATTATTTGTTAAAAAGAAAGACGGTTCGATGAGAATGTGTATCGACTACCGAGAGTTGAACAAGGTAACTATTAAAAACCGATACCCGTTGCCGAGAATTGACGACTTATTCGATCAATTGCAAGGTGCTAGTTATTTCTCGAAGATCGATTTGAGGTCGGGTTATCACCAAGTTCGGGTGAAAGAAGGCGACACCGAGAAGACGGCTTTTCGTACACGTTATGGTCATTATGAATTTCTAGTGATGCCGTTTGGTCTTACAAACGCGCTGGCTATTTTTATGGATTTGATGAATCGGGTTTGTAAACCGTTCCTTGATAAGTTTTTGATCGTGTTTATTGACGACATTCTGATTTATTCGAAAACCGAAGAAGAACATGAAGGTCATTTGAGGCTTGTTTTAGACGTGTTTAAACGGGAGAAGTTGTATGCAAAATTCTCAAAGTGTGAATTTTGGTTGCGGGAAGTGCAATTTTTAGGTCACGTGGTGACGTGTGATGGTATTGAGGTTGATCCGTCCAAGATTGAAGCGGTGTCAAATTGGGAGCCTCCGAGGACTCCTACCGAGGTTAGAAGTTTTCTTGGATTAGCCGGTTATTATCGAAGATTTATACAAGACTTCTCGAGAATCGCGATTCCACTCACGAAGTTAACGAGAAAAAGTGAGAAGTTTGTGTGGGAGAAGAAGCAAGAAGAGGCGTTTAATTTGTTGAAGGAAAAGTTGTGTAACGCGCCGATCCTTACGTTACCGGATGGTATGGAAGATTTTGTGGTTTATAGTGATGCTTCGAATCAAGGGCTAGGTTGTGTGTTGATGCAAAGAGGTAAAGTGATCGCGTATGCCTCGCGACAATTGAAGAATGCGGAATTAAGGTACACGACACACGACTTGGAGTTGGCGGCGATTATTTTTGCCTTGAAGTTGTGGAGGCATTATTTGTATGGTACTCGGTGTACGTTGTACACGGATCATAAAAGCCTACAATACGTGTTTACTCAAAAGGATCTTAATATGCGACAAAGAAGGTGGATCGAGTTGATAGCCGATTATGACTGTGAGATTGTGTATCATGCGGGGAAGGCGAACGTGGTGGCCGATGCCTTGAGCCGAAAGGTTTATGAAAATCCGAACCGAGGAATTTTATCACGTATAGAAGTCGTCTCGAGTATTATCGAAAGGATCAAGAATGCCCAACGAGAGGTTATGGGAAGGGACGAGTTAAGACAAGAACGGTTAGGTAAGAACCAACATTTTCTCGAAAATGCACAAGGGTTGAAGACCGTGGGTGGTCGTATATGGGTTCCTAAGTTCGGTGGTATCCGAAAAGAGTTGTTGTATGATGTGCACAAATCGAAGTATTCGATTCACCCGGGAAGTACAAAGACGTACCAAGATATGAAACGGGTTTATTGGTGGCCCGGAATGAAGGCGAGAGTGGCCAAGTATATCTCTAAGTGTGCCACGTGTGCACAAGTGAAAGCCGAGCATCAAGTACCGTATGGGGTAGCTCAATCATTAGTTGTACCGGCCGGGAAGTGGGAAGATATAACTATGGATTTCATAGTAGGTTTACCGAAGACGAGTAGAGGTCACGATGCCATTTGGGTCATAGTTGACCGGTTGACCAAGAGTGCGTTATTTTTAGCAATTCGGGAAACGTTGCCGCTTGAGAAATTGGCTAAGTTGTATGTTGATGAGGTGGTTCGACTCCACGGAGTTCCGTTATCGATTGTGTCCGATAGAGACGCGAGGTTTACCTCGAGATTTTGGCGGTCATTACAAGAAGAGTTGGGTACAAAGTTGCGGTTGAGCACGGCTTATCACCCGTAAACCGACGGTCAAAGTGAAAGAACGATTCAAACGGTTGAAGATATGTTGAGATCGTGTGTGTTAGACTTCGGTGGTAAATGGGATGAACATTTACCGTTAGTCGAGTTCTCGTATAATAATAGCTATCACTCGACTATTAAGATGCCGCCTTATGAGGCGTTGTATGGAAGGAAATGTAGAACTCCATCTTGTTGGTTGGAAGCGGGAGAGACGAAACTCACGGGTCCCGAGATCGTGAGAGTGACGAATAAAAAGATTGGTATTATTCAAAACAACATGAAAGTCGCCCAAGATAGACAACGAAGTTATTCGGGTTTAAAGAAAAGACCATACGACTTGGATGTCGGTAATATGGTGATGTTGAAAGTGTCACCTTGGAAAGGTGTAATGAGGTTTGGTAAGAAAGGAAAACTAAGTCCGAGGTATGTTGGACCGTTTAAAATATTGAAACGGGTCGGGCTTCAAGCTTTTAAGTTGGAACTTCCACCCGAGCTTCAAGGTGTGCATGACACCTTCCACGTGAGTTATTTGAAAAAGTTTATCGGGGAAGTTGAAAATATTATTCCGTTGCAAGAGTTGCGGGTTGACGGCCCGAACCGGTTGATTGAGGAGCCCGAGGCTATACTAGAAACGAAAACAAAGAAGCTTCGGAATAAGGATATCGAGTTGGTGTTGGTCAAGTGGAAGCATTCACTTGGGCCGAATTTGACTTGGGAAGTCAAAGACGAGATTCGGAAGAGGTACCCGTATTTCGTGAACTATGATGAGATTCCGAGGACGGAATCTTCTTAAGGGGTAGATAGTTGTAACGACCCGAAATTTGTAAATAAATAAATATGTAAAAATATGATAATTATGGATAAATCATATAAAACGCGTGGAAATTGGTTTCGTGTCGTTTGGGCACCGTACGGGAAAGTTATGGGCGAAAACGGGTCAAGACACTTAATGAAAAGTGCAGCCTTGCTGCCTTAAGGAGTTCGCGACGCGAACTATGGTTCGCGATCGGGAACTAGCCCCAGGGAGTTTGGCCATGGGTCGCTAAGTAGATCGCGTCGAGTTAACGATCGCTAAGTTGGCGTACGATTTGCTAAGTTAGCGACGCGAACTAGTTCGCGTCGCGAAGTCTGGTCGAGCAGCATTAAAGTCGGGATTTGGCTCATTTATTGCATTTATGAACCCTAGTTTTCTCTCTTCAAGTGTGTGAACGTTTTTGAGTGTAAAGCATCGTTTGGAGCTGAATTCTTGGTCAAATCTCGTGATTTTTCACTCCTAGTTGAAGATTTAAGGCTTTTGGTGACATTTTGGAAAGTCGGTGAAATTGTGGAAGCAAGAGTATTAGTGTCAAGAGCACGGTTTGAGCATCATATTGCTAAGGTGAGTACGTGTTGAACTTTACTGAGTACATAGCCTATGAAATACATTTTTATACTTGTGTTACGGTCTATTTGCTTAATTGAATAGACTTATAGTTGTTTAGTTAGTTATGATGTATTGTTAATATATAACTAACTGGTTTGATGATGAATGTGATAGCCACGAGCTAGTTTGATATAACCTTTGAGTTATGGTGAGAACGAGATGACGTGATGCTAGTTAGTTCGGGGGCAACCCGATAACTAGACATGGTGATGTTTCTAGCTAGTTCGGGGGCAACCCGATAGTTAGACAGGATAGTGTTTCCAGCTAGTTCGGGGGCAACCCGATAGTTGGATTTAAGGGTGCTTTTAGCTAGTTCGGGGGCAACCCGATAGTTGGGCACGTTAGATTTGCTAGTTAGCTCGGGGGCAACCCGATAACTAGATATGTGTTGCTAGGAAAGCAAGGTTTGAAGCCACCATAGGGTGACTATATAGATGGATGATATTACTTGTTTGTTGATTACTTGGATAAACGATTATTATTATTTATGGGTCTAAACCCACGTATCTCACGAGACGTTTTTGTCTCACGTACTCCTTGTTTTGTTTTGCTATGTACTCAGGTTCGGGATCGAAGGCTTAGGTACGCATGGATAGAGATGCGGGACCCAGAATAGAAGAGCACTAGATTGGATTTAGTCTTAGCTTGGTTATGATCTATTTTGTAACACCTACTTTTATACTCTGATTTCATACCAAGGTTTTTGTAAATCCAAATTGAGGATGTTCTTCTATTTATAAAAATGTTTTATTTTGGCCAATATTTGGTATTAAAATTTGAGGTGTTACAGTTCCTACCAATGGGTCAATATAGTTCACAAAAAGGTAACCTCTCTAATATCTGCTGAGGCTACAGAAGCTAAAGATATTGTTGATGCTATCATTTGTGATTTGCACTTCATTGATCAGCTGAAAGGTGAATGTTTGGATAAACACAATAATATTCTTCGTGAAAATGTATTTTTAAAAGAAAGACTAATTGATCATAAATCTTTAAAGGAAGAACTTCCAGAAACTAAATTTATAAACTCAGTTCTTCAGCACGATCTAAGTGAAAAGGTTAAAGAACTTGAAGCAATTAAAAAGATTTGTGAATCATGGTCCCGTTCATCCAAACGTGTGAGTGAATGTGTTAACTCACAAATTCCTAGTCAAGTACAAGCTGTACTAGGAGGAGATTTCCTTGCTGCAGCCGCTGTACCTGACAGCAGTACATATGATATGTACTACTCATCAGCTGATACTTCTGTGCCAGCTGAAGAGTTGGTTTTTGGTTCCTTTGTTAGGTCTACCAAAACCTATGCTACTGAGATGAACACAGAAGAACCTTCTGAAACCAAGGGTGAGGAATCGTCAGCTGATTCCTCAGCCATGGTTGTTAGGACACCTACTGTAGTAATAGTTGAACCTAGAAAATCTATCTCGGGTTCAGCGCCTGTTGTCTCTACTGCTAGACCTCAAAAGAAGACTAACAAGACAACAGGAAAGAGAACTGTTCTTACACCCTTCAAGGGTGAGACAGCTGGAGTTCGTACTCGGGCTGCAAAGAATAAAGGTAAGAGTGTCTCCAAAAACACTCCTAGTCCTTCCTCAGCTGGTTCTGTCAAACAGCTGAAAAGAAGAATCAGTAATCTGACTTCACTCGTTCAAAATCTGACTATCTCTGAAAATCAGAAGATGAAAGGGATTTTAGGTCCAGTACCTAATCCTGCTGCCTCGCCCTCCACTCCACAACAAAAGAACAGAAAATGTTATAGATGTGGAGATCGTGGGCACCTGGCTAGTGAGTGTGACAGTCCAAGCATAAGACCACCCCAATCTCCAGCTTGTGAGCCTATTGAAAAACCAACCCCTGTGAGCTCCAGCAGGAAGTCTCACGGACCCACAGAAATGTGGGTTCCCAAAAAGAACTAACTTCTTTTAATTCTTGTGCAGGGTGATCAAAGCAAACATGTCTGGTATCTAGACAGTGGTCGCTCAAGACATATGACTGGAAACAAATCCCTGCTCGAAGAACTCGAAGTTCGTGCTGGTCCTCCTGTAATTTTTGGTGATAATGGTAGAGGCTCAACTGAAGGTTATGGATCCATCTCAAATGGATCTATAAAGATCACAAGAGTTGGTTATGTGAATGGGCTGAAACATAATCTAATAAGTATAAGCCAACTATGTGATGCAAAGTTCTCAGTGAACTTTAACGAATATAGAGGAACGGTAACGGATAAAAGTGGAAAAGTTGTCTTAGTTGCTCCAAGAAACAACAATGTTTATACTCTTGACATGAATCCTCAAAATCAAGAAGTTTGTCTATTCTCTCATTCCACTGAAGAGCTAAACTGGTTGTGGCACAAAAGGCTATCTCACCTAAACTTTAAAAATATATCAAAGTTGGCTAGAGGTCAGCTGGTGAATGGCTTACCACAAATCAAGTATGAAAATGATAAACTTTGTTCAGCTTGTGAACAAGGAAAACAGCATAAAAGCTCTTTCAAGTCAAAGCAATGTTTCTCCATCAACAGCTGTCTACATATGCTTCATATGGATCTATTTGGTCCTATGAGTACTGAAAGTCTAGGTGGAAAGAAGTATACACTAGTTATTGTTGATGAATACTCACGATACACTTGGGTTATATTTCTTCGCCACAAAAGTGATGCAGCTGATGAAATTATCAAGTTCATCAAAAAGATGGAACTTCTAAATGGGTCTAGAGTTAAGATGTTGAGACCAGACAATGGTACTGAATTCAAAAATAGTACATTAGAAGACTTCTGCTCAGAAGTTGGGATCTCTCAAAACTTTTCAGCTGCTAGAACACCTCAACAAAATGGTGTTGCTGAAAGAAGAAATATGACCCTAATAGAAGCTGCAAGAACAATGCTTGCTGAGTCAAACATGCCAAAGCAATTCTGGGCAGAAGTTGTCAACACAACCTGTTTTACTCAAAACAGATCTCTCTACGTGAAGAGACACAAAAGAACTTCTTATGAGATTCTACGTCAAAGAAAACCTTACATTGGCTTCTTCCATGTATTTGGTTGTGTGTGTTTTGTGTTAAATACACGAGATCAGCTGAGCAAGTTTGATGCTAAAGCTGATGAAGCTATTTTCTTGGGGTACTCCACTACATCCAAGGCATATAGAGTTTTCAACAAAAGAAGACAAACTCTAGAAGAATCTATCAATGTCACTTTTGAAGAACACTCAAAGGCCTTAAATCCCACCTCTGATCAATCATTTGATGCATTTCAAAGATCGACTGAGCCATCAAATGACGATTCTGCTGAAACCTTTGTTGATGCCTTGAATCTCTTCGATGTTCAAATAAATGATTCAGATGATACATTCCATGATGCTCCCACATATCTTGTAGATATTGCAGCTGTGCAACAAGAAATTCCTACAACAAGAGCATCATCAAAGGCGAGACCAAACTTTAAGCCACCTCTTCCTACTTCAAGAAGATTAGTTCATAATGAAGTACATAATCCTGCTGAGCATTCTGTTGCTCAACAAGGATCAAACTCTGCTGAATCCTCCTCTTCTACAGCTGCTCCTCAATCTAAGTGGACCTCAGAACATCCAATTGAATTAATCATTGGAGATCCACAACAAGGTGTAGTTACAAGAAGTAAGGCATCGTGTAATCTATGCCTATGGTCGTGCTTTCTGGCAGCTGAAGAACCAAAAAATATAAAAGTTGCTTTAGAAAGTTCCAGCTGGATTCAAGCAATGCAGGAAGAACTCAACCAATTTGAAGTAAATAAAGTATGGCAGCTGGTGCCTCCACCAGCTGGTAAAACAATAATTGGTACTAAGTGGGTATTCAGGAACAAAATGGATGAGGAAGGAGTGGTTATTCGAAATAAGGCTAGACTTGTAGCACAAGGGTACAGACAGGAAGAAGGAATCGATTTTGATGAAACATTTGCCCCAGTAGCAAGGCTTGAAGCTATTAGAATATTTCTAGCCTATGCCGCCTACAAAAACTTCACAGTCTTTCAGATGGATGTAAAGAGTGCATTCCTAAACGGGAAACTGCAAGAGGAAGTTTATGTTAAGCAACCACCAGGTTTTGAAAATCCCAAGTATTTAGACTATGTGTTTAAATTGGATAAAGCGATGTATGGGTTGAAACAAGCTCCTCGTGCATGGTATGACACACTCTCTACCTTCCTTCTAGCAAATGATTTCACAAGGGGAAAGATTGATAAAACCTTATTTATTCGCAAAATCAAAGGTGATATCATTCTTGTTCAAATTTATGTGGAGGACATAATTTTTGGTTCTACTGATGAAAAACTTTGTAGACGTTTTTCAAAACTCATGTCTACAAAGTATGAGATGAGCATGATGGGTGAATTAACCTATTTTCTTGGATTACAAATTAAACAATCTAAAAATGGAATCTTTATAAATCAAGAAAAATATATTAAAGATCCGTTGAAGAAATTTGATATGAATTCATCATCATCCATGAAAACTCCAATGGCTCCTCCAAATAATCTAGATGCTGACTCAACTGGGAAATCAGTTGATGTTACTTTCTATAGAGGAATCATTGGATCTTTGCTCTATCTCACTGCCAGCAGACCAGATATTATGTTTGCTACTTGCATGTGTGCTAGGTATCAAGCTGATCCTAGAGAATCTCATCTAATAGCTGCTAAGCGAATTTTGAGGTACCTTAAAGGTACTCCAAGCCTAGGTCTTTGGTATGCCAAAGACTCCGGGTTTGATCTAATTGGCTATTCAGATTCAGACTTTGCAGGTTGCAAAATGGATAGAAAGAGCACCACTGGAGGATGTCAGCTGCTGGGTGGAAAGCTAGTCAGCTGGACAAGCAAGAAGCAAAATATTGTTTCCACCTCTACAGCCGAAGCAGAGTATGTTGCTGCTGGAAGCTGCTGTGCTCAAGTCCTTTGGATGAAGAATCAGCTGGTTGACTTCGATATGAACTTTTCCAAAGTTCCTATCTATTGTGATAACACTAGTGCTATCGCAATCAGCAACAACCCTATTCTTCACTCCAGAACCAAACATATTGACATAAGGTATCATTTCATTAGAGATCACATTGAACAAGGTGATGTGGAACTTCATTTCATTTCAAAAGACCTTCAGCTAGCTGATTTATTCACCAAGCCATTGGATGAAAAACGATTTAATTTCTTAATCAGCGAGCTGGGTATGTTAAATGCTTAACTCATCTGCTGAAGTACTATCAGCAGCTGATGTTCACCTTGTCACTTAGTACCTCAGCTGATTAAAATGTTTTAAATTTATCGATCAGCTGAGTAACTCATCTCAAAATGATACTTGTCAAGTTTTATAAGTTAAAACGTTTGGTTTTTCAAAGGAAAAGGAATCTTTTAACCCCATCCACACGTTTTCTGTGGCAAATATTTGCACTCATGAGAAAATATTTCGCCTTTATGAGGGATTTGACATCCCTGTCACAGAAACTGCTCCACTACCCCTTACTGTCAAATCGTACCTGTTTATTCGCACGAAAACCAATATTTCCATAGTTGGTTTCCAACTATCCATTTTTACCCGATTTAAATTCAAACATTTACCCAAAATGGTTCATCTTCTCCCTATAAATACCCCTCACCTCTCCTCACTCTTCTCCACTACTCCCAAATAACCACCTTCAAACTTCTCTCTTTTTCTCTCTCAAAACCCTAATCTTCTTCTTTTCTTAACCATGTCTACCTCCAGAAAAACCCAAAAAGCTTCCCTATCCAGAGATGCCATCGAGTTTACTCAAAATTCGAACTTGGTAGCAAACACCTCTCCACCGGACAATCTCAAGGACATCTACCGTCCGGTTGGAAAGTTTTTACGCCACTGTCTTGTTAGTGGTGCTTTCTTGCGCTTCACCAATATTTTTACGAACTCTTGCGTGATTTCTGGATGTCTGCCTCCGTCTCTGGGGACGACATTGTTGCGCAAGTTGGAAATCATCAAATCACCATTATTGTTGATGATTTCCGAACTACTTGTGGGTTCAAGTAGTGAAGAACCTCAGGAGATGAAATCTGCTGAGGATGCAAAGAAAAGTCTAATCGATATCACTGGATATCGATTGGAAAGCGCTGAGGACAGGGTTCCGATCTTCAAGAAGTCTCAGCTGACGAGACCATGGGCCTATTTCTTCACTCATATAATTCAGTGTATAGGCGGCAACCATGGGACTCAAAACCAGTGCAACTCCAAGCTTCAGATCTTTGCTGAAGCCCTAATCACCGGCCAGCGGATTGATTATAGGAGACTGGTGTACGAGGAGGTCAAAACCAAGCTCAAAGGAAAGGGAAATCACATCCCTTATATTCGTTTCTTCACCTTGTGCATCGCTCATGTGATGACCGAGAAGATGGAGATCGATTACGCTGACCTTCCGGGGGAATCTTTCCAGGTTCGTACCTTATCCAACACCATCTTCAGCTCCAAGAAGGAAGCTGGTCAGGATGTTCCCCTCTCCTCGTACATTCTGAAGATCATTGATGATCGTACTAGATCCAGGAGGGATCAATCAAAGGGCACCTTATCGAATAAATCTGCCCTACAACAAGGTAAGTCCTTTTCTCATCTGCAGGGTTCATCGGCTGCTAGTCGTCCGCTA
The DNA here is from genome assembly GCA_963853835.1 of Calendula officinalis. Lineage (NCBI taxonomy): Eukaryota > Viridiplantae > Streptophyta > Magnoliopsida > Asterales > Asteraceae > Calendula > Calendula officinalis. The sequence continues at coordinate 71,336,801 of OY970829.1, read as the reverse complement.
GCTGCTGATGAAAAGAACCCCACTTCCACTGGGATCTCAGCTCCCACAGAGTTGGAAGATGAGGTAGAGGATTTCATTCCTCTAGTGGTGAAGAGACGAGTCAAAAGATCAGCTCATCGTCTCACCACTTCTTCTCCCCTCCTCCCGCCATCTTCTCCCACTTCACGTGCCTCTCTGCATACTGAAGTCCACACTGCCACTCCTCAGCTGGCTCTTCTTTCTGATCAGATTCGATGCAACACCAGCGAGCTCATCAAGCTTCAAGAGCTCACTCAGAGAGAGCTCCGCTCTCTTCGAGAATCTGACAGAACCGAGAAGGATAGGCTTCTAGCTGAAGCCCGGGCATCTGAAGCAGAAGTTGATCGACAGCTGACCTTATTACAATCTCAGGTCACTCCTCTCATCTCCGCTGTCGATCGTATTGGCCTTGCTCAACAAAAGCAGGAATCTCTGCTGGCCAATACTCATAGCCATCTTGCCAAGGCTATTGATGCTTCTGCTACTGCTGTGTCCACCTAGATGGACAAGCTGGAGACTGAGGTTTGTTCGTTAACCTCTCAAGTTACTGGTCTCCAAGGCACCCTTGATCTCATCTTGCAAAAACTCAATGAGGGTGCCCCAGCTGTCCGTCCTACTGCTGCACCAGAGAGTACCTTACTTCTTTAGGCACTCTCTGAGGGGGAGAAAGAGCAAGCTACATCAGCAGGTGAACAACAAGGTGAACAAGATTCACAAACCATAATCACCTCTGCTGTTGGAGCCAATGTTCAAGAAGATATTCCAGCAGGTGAAACTCCAAAATCACCAACATTCACCTCTGCTGGAATACAAGAAGAAGACGTTTCAGTAGACGAGACTACAACTTCAACAACACTCGTCCCTACCGAAACACCTGAGGTAATCACTTCAGCAGGAGAAACAATAACGCATTCAATATTCACTCCTGCTGAAGATCTCAGGGAAGAAGAAACCTCAGCTGATGTTCGTATTGTTGATACTTTTAAATCAGCTGAGGTCCCAGAAGTCCAAACCCCGCAAATCTAAAACCCTCAGCCAACTTTACAGGTGAATCCTCAACCTGCTGAGGGGGAGCTTTCCGATGCCACGATTGCAGCTGCTCTTCTTGAAGAAGCTGGAACTGATGCAGATTGTGATACAGCCCTCACTCTTCAAAGAAAAACTCAAGAAGAGCTGTATCAAAGAGCTGAAGCAGAAAGAACTGAGAACATTAGGTTGTTCAACAAAGTTCTTTGCAAACGTCGGCAAGAGGCAAAAATCAGCAGCGTAAGAGGCTCAAAATCAACATCCAGCTCTCCACAAGAAATCATCATATATAGAGCTGGAGGGCCCTTCGCTCCTGAAAAGGTCTCTCTGAACAAGGTCAGCACTCATTTCAGCAATGGCGAATGGAATGAGATGCTAAAAGTTGCCAAGTCTGCAAAACCATCTCCAAACATTGCAGATCTGGAAACTGAGGTGAAAAGAAGAGGCCTTGCTTCCAAAGAGCTGATGAATTAGACTTATGCGATGTTGAACAGCTTATAGTCTATCACAAACTGCTGAGTTCCTCTACCGAAGAGGGAAAGGAAATGAAGAAATTAATAAACTCAGCCATCAGCTCAGTATATCGGGACGTCTTAAGAGAATAAAAACTTAAGACTATGTTTTTGTTTTATTTTCCTTGTACTTAATCAGCTTCATATCAATGAAAAATTTTGTTTGTCATATACTTGTAAAAATAATGTAAAAAGATACAATAGTCAAAAGAACCCAAAGGGTCAAAGCACATAAAGCATTCAGCTAACTAGATCAGCTGAATCATTATAGGTCACAACTATACAGCTATTCGATTGCATCAAATAGGGGGAGATTGTTAGTCCCAAGACTAAGAATATAAGATTTGATGATCGATAGCTAAGATGAATAAGATCAGCTGAAGTACGTATCTCAGCTGAAACAAGTATATGCAATAAAACTCCAGCTGAGTTAGTACTCAGCTCTAGAAATCAAGTCAAATCAGCAGCAACTCAAGAGTGATCATTTGAAGTCTATGGCCGAAGGACAAAGACAAGAAGAAGACCATTCAGCTGATTGTGGAATCAGCTGATGGTACCCGCTGCAGATAAAGACTTAGTGAAAAATATTCTTGACACTTTGAATATTTTCCTTTCCCGCTCAAAGTAGAAGAAAACGATGAGGATCTTCTATTTCGGTAATAGAAGATAAGTTGTCAGAACATCATCGTTTGTCCCTCCAAGCATGTATAGAGAAAGTGAACATCTTTTGTACTATCATAGTACATCTTTTCACTGTGCGTCAGAAAATGTTACAAGAAATGTTGACACAAAGTACAATTGGGACTATAACGTATGCAAGAGCATTTAATGTTTCCGTGGACAAGTCTAAATCGACGAATGATATGTTTACACGTCGATTAACTTGTGGACAAAGGAACATGGATCTTGGGCTATAAATAGAGACGTAAATGCTTGCATTTACACACACCTTTTAGCATTCATAGCACAAAAAACATTCTCTGAGAGTTTGTTATTGTCTAGTATTAACTTCCTCATAGTTATTACTCGGCATTCAATATCAGCTGTTAGTATCAGCTGATATTACTCTCCTTGTATAGTTCTTTTAACTTGAGCGAGTTAAAGTGTCATTTCAAGTATAAAGTTTTAGCTAATGTGTACTATCTATTTCCGCAAACTTTGTACTGTATTAAGTTGTTTTAATAAACTCTTAATCATTGAAATCTTGTGTGTTCTTTAATTTTAAGTCTTTACTTAGCCATAACGCAACACGTTTGTGTTGTTGGGATCCAACAAGTACCTTATCCATCTAAAAGGATCTGGAAGACTGGAACATTTTATGTATGTGCAAACTGAATCGAGAACCATCTAAAGTCGCAGAACCGGGCCGAGAACTTACAATAGTGAAATTTGGGATAAATCATATGGACCATCCATGTAATTTGGGGTAAACCACAAATTTACATTAGTGAAATTTAGAGTAAACTACATGGACTATTATGTCATTTTTTGTTTAATAAATAACAAAATGATTTTGTTAACGACAACTCTTATAGTTGTCTTTAAAAATAATTACATGCATTATAAATTTGTACTTCTATTAAAAGATGAGTACTTTAACTAAAATGCCAAAGGTGGTTTATTTATTAACGTATAACTTCTTAATATATACTCTCTCCGTCCCATTTTTATTGTCCATGTTTCATTTTTTAAATATCTCAAAATGACTGTCTACTTGAAAATTCAACCAATCAAAAAACACTTAGATGGTAAAAATAAAATTTTATTGGTTGTACAGTCTAATAAATGCACTTTTTTTAAACTGTGTGATATTCAAATATGGACAATAATTTTGGGATGAATGTAGTATATATTCTCACATCTTAATGATAGAATCCTTATCAAGTTCAAAGTAAAATAGTATCACATTAAGTTAGATACAAATAAAATAAAGTCATATTAAGAGGGCAAACACTTGGGACTAACGCACGACAAAGATTTTGACGGATGGTCCAAGAAAGATCTTGCGTCAATGGTTTTGGTCCTTCTCGAAGTTGATGTTCCAACGACCACATTTGTTTACTTATTTGATAAATAGAACCTTCTTGCATAGGAACCTTCAAAATTTTTTTTAACAAAAATACAAGTATTTTCGCTAAATTTAAATTAGTTTAGTACTTGACACATTTTTTAAATATTTCCGCTATCCCTCGTAGTTACTTTTGATTTCTTTATGCATTTTGATTTTCTTATTAGACAGTAACTTTTGATTTCTTTGCGCATTTTGATCTTATTAGACACTAATATAAACATTAGATGAATATATTACACATAATAATATATGTTGCTATTAGAGCATTAGATGCCACTATTCCTTATTTTAACCAAGTATTAAGATCTTATGAACACTTTGGAGTCTTACAAATATAACAATGGCAAACAATAAGATGTTATTTATCTCATCAATGTTGTTATGCTAAAAATAGGGTTTGAAATGTTAAACTGTACTCAAAAGCAACTACTTTTTCAGATGATAATACTTGTCAAGAAGCTTCTCTGTGTACTCCCCAAATGTAAGCGATCCATTAGCCTGTATCACCTGAATCATCATTATTGTCATTAAAACATTAATTTACTAAAATATTCCGGATTATATTAAGATCACAAAACATAATTCAATATTTTCTAATTTTCGTCTGAAAAAATATATTTATTGAAGTAATAAATTCTAAAGGTTTACGTACCTCTTGATTGACATGCCCTGTTTCTGGAAAATTGAGTTTTTCATCCCTAAAAATGAAAAAAATCAAGAAAAACCCCCGAAAGTTAGCAGCCAGTTACATTATATATAAAGGTTTGATAATGTTATTAAAGAAGCTAACCAATCTGGTTGCATGAATAATGCAAATGTTGAACGTTCAAGCCCTGTTGCCTTTTCGCCTTTTGGTGCCTGCAAATTCGATGAATGGAATATTAAACCAAAGTTTTTATAAAAAAAACAGGTTACATCAGATTGTAATTTTTTAAAAATGGGTCCAAAGTCCAAACGGGAAATATATAAAAAAAAGTAGTTGTAAAGGAAAGGGATAAAATGGGTTGAAACTTGAAAGTCACCTAATGTGTATTTAAATGTTCACAATCTCATAAATCATTTATTTTACAAAAATATTTTATTATTAAAAAAATAGTTTTCGTGATAATATTTAATAAATAAATTACAAAAAAAGAGAAAAATAATGTTAACGTACACGAACACAATGGGGTGTTGCACAAAGACGTCCATTTGAAAGTATTTCAGTTGTGTTGCCGATTTGGTATGCAATTTCATTTTCCTCATAAACCACCTAACCCAAAATATAAGCAAACTGTTAATAAAATCTTTAATTATTTCTTCTTGCATCAAGTAAATAAGACATGTAATGGTATCTTCAGTTTTCATTCCATATAAATGAAACCAAAAAATTAATAATGTTAATATATCAAAACAAATACAACCCTTGGTTTTTACTAGAGGTGGCATAACGGGCGGGTCAGTAACGGGTCGGTTCAGTTTGACCTGAAACACCTTTTTTTTTCAAAACTTGTAAATTTTATAAATAATTAGTTTCAACTATGAATCTTTAGTTACCAAAATTATATATTTTCAATAATGATATATTTTTATTTTAAAAAATATTGATTTAGAAAAATTTGTGTGTTATATGTTAAAGAAAGGATATATACTTTGACAATTTGACCTGTTCTTGTTTTGATGTAAAGGCCTGCAGTATTATCAGGACAAGGTATTTCTACACCGCCTTTAGTAAACATGCCATATGTAAGACCTACATGTTCATTCAACCAAACATTAGACATATAAATAATTTAATGGCTAGAATCCAGATTAAGGTCTAATTTAATGAATTTTGGAAAAATTATTTAGGATTAAATCTAGGTGAGCTTATAATTTGTGTACCAGTGAGAGAGCCATGATCCGTATGCCAGCCGCACCATGATGACATGGACTCGCTATCTTCAGAGTCATTACTGCAAGAAAACTTAATATAGTTTTATTATCTTTAAAAAACAATATTATCGAAATCGACACATTAATTATTTATTGTAAATTTTTTTTAATATAAAAAGTGTTTACCTTTTTTCAGAAGGAAAGTAATACAATAAACGGCCTTTATGACACCGAGAACGAAATACAATTTGTTCTATGCCTTCATTGTGTGACACATGTATCCCTTTCGACACTGTTTCATTGAGCATCAAAAAAAATTTATATAAAAATCCAAAAGTAAAAAAAAATAAATTAACCCGAGGATAAAATATGATCATTAATGGATATAAATAAAAGATACCATATTTATCACAGTGATATGCTACCAGTAAACCCACATCCAGAATAAGCTTTCCAAGGGCTTTGAAAGCTACATACAGTGAAAAAAAACAATTATTACACATTCAATACAAGTGTTTGACTATTAGTTAACACTATCGACATTCTACAATGCTAATGGAGGGCAAATTGGTAATTTTCAACTAAAATATACAATCTCATGTCACTTAATTCCTGCAAAATTCATCTTAAATTCTTTTTTATGTTATTTCTCAAATCAAAAAGCTGAAGAAGATAAAAATGGCACACCGAATTCAAGTTCAGGCATAGTACTTTGAGGCCAAATATTTGATCCACAATATGCAGGGTACCTATGCAGAAATAAAAGTGTAAACTTTGTAATGGGCAAAAAAGTAAATTTCTATTATGCAGGAGAAATTTAGGGTTTCAAGATTTTTTTACCTTTGAATTAGTAAAGAGTCAGTGGTAGGTACATCTAATATCGGATTTGCATAGAATGAACCCTTCAGCAGATCTGCACAACTAGAAAATAACCATTAAATATATTTTATAACAATTTAGTAGTGTTTTATCTAAATTTTGTTCATCAACTCACAACTAATTATTATATTATAACCACATATAATGAATTTTCAAATGATTCAAGAATCGAGATCTAACAGCTAGTTTTACCTGGTTTTCCAGACTCAAGCTTCTCTTTCCCATGGCTCCATCCAAAGTTATACCTAACAAAAATTGTAACCATATTTAATGAATTTTGATCCATTTACATTGAATCGGTCTATTTGGGTTATGTTTTATCTATAACAGGTCAAATGGGCAAAATTTTAAAACTAGCTAAAAATGAAACGGGTCAAACGTCCCCTAAAATGTATTTTTAGTGCATAAAACCTGCTAAACCGTTTTATTCAAACTTTTTTAGATATTATTGATATAATATAATATTTGATATAATATTTGACAGACTAATTGCAAAACGAATATTTACAGAACTGTGGACGATAAGTGTTTTGAGTCAACTCAACCCAACCTGTTTCAGCCCGTATAATAAATTACCCATTTTTACCCGTTATAGGTCTGTATTACCTGCTTCCAGGATCTTCCATTTCCTTCTTCACCTCCTCAGGAAGGTTGGCTAACCTAGTACAAAACAAAACAAAATTTGAACTTTAATTTAAATAGCTAAACTAACATTAATTCAAATCATTTTTTGTATGTATTACCTAGGAGCAAGTTTAAGAAGATTTTGTCTTAGTAAAGTGTATCCAGGAACCTACACCAAGAATGATAATTCATTAAATGCAAAATCAATATCCAAATTATTTTCATGATTTATAAATTAAATTAAGAAATAACCACTGCTAAACTGTCATACATCAGATATAGATAATATCCCCAATCCATCTGGTCCAAATCCCTCTTCAATTTTAGCTGATAAATCAGCATCTTTATCCTACTCAGCATGTTGCAATAAAACATGGGTCAGAGTAAATCAATCACAACCGTATAAAATGAAACAAGGTTTAATAATACATTAAACATGCTTGATTATTTAAACCATATACAGGTTTTGCTTCAAAGAAAAAAAAACATTCACAAAAAAGCCCCTATTAAATTAATCTCTCAATAAGCTATATTAGTAAATGAAAGTAGTAACAAACATAACTGTATACCTATTGTTTTTTTAAGAATATTTGATGGCATTAATTCAGTTTTTTCTATATCTTGTGACTATATCTTTACTAATAATATAAACAGTTGTTGGGCCTAGTCCCAATTCCCATGGATATTAACTCTTGAGCCAAAATTAAATATATCCAAATAAACTTCCCTGAGTTTAACTACAAACTTTTTTTTTGCAAAACGTCAAAAACTCTAATTTTTACTTCAGTTCTTTTAATCAGTGGTCCTTTTTAAGCATCAAAACTGATATAGATTTTCAAATAACGACCAAAACATTGATCAGGATTCTAATTGTTCAACAAAAATGGTCACACTTTACATTGATATTTGATCTCTACGAAGTTAAAAGAGGGATTTTAAACGAAAAGACTTACTTTAAGCTGTGTAAAAGGAATGACGACCGTCCGGAGTGTGGGAGTCCGTGCGGCTGCCGACTTCATCTCACGGACTGATTGTGTCACCGGCGGGAAGGGCGGAGAAGATTGATGGTTTGTTTGGACTCCAGTGCCGTTGCCTGACAACAGCTTACGTGCCGATTCTTTCTTATGGAGTATTACAAAAATGGTCCCTTAACTATTATGATTTTAGACAAATGGACCCTTTGGAATATTGGGTTTAATATTGCCAAAGCTGGAAATTAGCAAGCTGGTTTATCTTCTAGAAAAGATGGCATGAAAAGAATTTAGTGATTCTACATGTTCTTTAATAGGATGACTGAAATAGAAAATTTTAATAGGAAGACACTTTTTTTCTTTCTAAAAAGTTGTCATTTATACGACTAAATCATTTGTTATTGGTTGTAATTTGTTTATTTATGATTGTTCGGCCATTGACTTTTGGTATTTTCTTGTGATAGATGTTGGACAGCTTCTATTAATGTTTCTGTCATGTAGCCAGCTGATGTTTTTGTGATTGTTCGGCCTAAATAACTCGTTTACCTAACACTATCCCCATTAGCAATCCAACTTTTTCATTAAAAAAATAATCTCTCTCTCTCCCACCTACACAACCCAACCAACCTTATATTTCACACTCATTAACAACCCAACACAACCTAAATTTTTATTACTTATTAAAATCAAAACAACCAATTATAATATTACACATCACATTAAAAACAAAAAGAAAGAATAAAATAATTGGTGACCTTCGTCTCCTCCACCAACTTAGGTCACCTCTTTTGGTGACCCCCAACCCTCAAAAGTCCCAATGGGAATAGTCTGAATGGTCTTTGGTTTTATTCGGCATATGATATTTTTGACTTTTATTCTCATAAGCATGTTTGCCATAGTAATAACTTCCAACGACAATTTGAGTCTTAACAGTTATTTAAGTAGCAATCTAGTTCTTCCAATGTTGAAAACTGGTAGAATTTTGTTAATATTTAGGTAAGTGTACGGCGGATCTATGCCCAACCAAGTGGGGTGCATGGCCACCACTTGGTTGGTGATCCTCATGTGGAAAAAAATTTGATTAAGAAAATTAGTGTGTAATTTTTATGTGTCCCCACTTAAAATTTTATGAAAGCCCCAGTTGAATTTGATCCTGGATTCGCCACTGGTGTAAGTTTAAGGTTATATAATGGCACGTGCATTAAAATGAAAGGTTCATAGTAACATTTTTTTGGTAATCTTTTGTTAAGTGAAACAATTTAGGGTTACATAATGGTTTATGTTGTTGGGTACAAGTATCAAAGGAATACCTCTTTTTTTTCTCGTAATTTTAAAAATTTAATCCAAAATTCATAAGATTGACTTATTAATACAAGTATACAACCATAAAGGTAATGCAGCATACACAATAAAGGATGAATATAAGCTAAAGTTCAAATCCTTACAGTAAATGTTGGTATTCAAATTTGGAGTTCTGAGTTGAGCGGTTCAAAGAGAGCTTCCACTTCACTTGTTTCAACTTCCTCTAAGCTTGATGGATTCCACTTAGGCTTCTACTCAAGTTTTTCAACCATATCAAAAACAACTCTCAACTTCCATAACTTTTCATTTCTCTCTCTAAAATAACAATATAATTTTACATTTTCCACTTTTTAGTCATTTTATAATTTTTATCCAAATAGGTCATTAAAACTTCAAAGATGACTTTGTATCCTGTTTAGGCCAGTCATTTGGCAACATTGTATCTTGCACGTTTTTGCCCAAAACTTTTTTTCCTTCTCTCTTTTTTTTTTTTTTTTTTTTTGTTGCTTTTTCACAACAAACACGGTTAAAAAACCAGCTTCATAATTAAAATCTGAGAAAAGTATAATTAAAATTTTTCAGAGGTGTAACAAACCTGATCCTTATCCACCAATACTGCTCTAACCCCTTCAGCAAAATCACTTCGAAGTGAAGACCTTATAGCAATGCGATATTCGGTTTTCATAACACCATTTAACTAAATAAACAGAAAATCAGCATATAACAAACAATAAATGTCATGGAAAATATATGTATATAAAGAAAATTATACATGAACTCACCTTAGATAACTCGTTTTCATTCTCTCTGCATGCAGCAGCAACTTTAGAGAAATACTTTTGTGTAAGGCAAACAGAAAATGGAGCACCTTTCTTAATCCCCAAAAGAGAATCGGTTGCCCACTTTGAAACTGCTCAGAAAATATGGGCGGGTCAGGCGGGTTGGTCAACGGGTCATTTTCAGGTTGACCTGCACTTTTTTTTTTCATTTCTTTATACAAGATAGAATAATTAATGAGCTAAATATGACTACAACAATAATCTTATACAATATTAATCTAACTTTTTTAATAAAGCAATTTAATTTGACCCATTTGAGATAAAACGTCACCCAAATCAACCCATTCACGAGTCAAAAATCAAAATTGCCACTTGTATGATCTAGCTTGCACGACAAGAAAACAAGATTTACCTATTAAATCAGCACTTTGCTCATGCTTCTCGAGCTCATCCATAATTTCCTTAACAGATTTGCTTGCACCAAAAGTTGGAATTATACGTGGCAAAAGTAACTTCAATCGGGATTCTGACTCAGGTTTGCTACTGTATTTTGACAATATTTCTTGGAGGTCATCATGTGGATCCTCAGAACTGTATACAAATCACAAACATATATATGATATAAATCACTAGAAAATAGTTCCTTTTTAAATAAATGGTTCAACAAGTGTATTAGAGGTGGCAAAATGGGTTAGATAACAGGTCGGATTGGTTTGACCCGAAACATTATTTGTCCAATGATTTTATAAATATTTATATATATATATAAAGGGATTTTGAGAGATATACAAGGTAGCAGACAAAATAGACTCCTTAAGTGGGCCCAGGTTTCCAGATTGTACAAAATGTGTACCAAGACCTACAAACAGTGCATCAGCTGGAGTAGAAATCCTGTTTCCTGTCATTCCAAGATATGCACCTGTGCATAACACACATCTTTCAATAACAAAATAACACAAAAAATGACATAATTTTTGAATAGTCAAATGTAGTACTATTTAATGTTGTGGATTTTAAATCTTTTATGATATATAGATACGTAAATTAAGCTTTATAACAAGTACCAGAACTGAAATATGTAGATAATTTTCTTTAAAAAAGCTTATTCCAATTTTGTAATTCGAATGTCCTAGGTTTTATATTAAAAAGGGGAAAATGTCATAAAATAGCAATATGCTTTAGACAGTGGTCCGTTTTGGTAATTATAACTTTTTAAGGCATGTTTCAGTATTTAGAAGTTTTTGAGCTGGCCCACTTTCGGAATTAAAGTTTTTCCCATCCATATCTAGTAATTAACAAAGTAGGACGGCTCAAAAACTTGTAACCACCAAAACACATCTTAAAAGTTATAATTACCAAAATGGACCGTTGTTAAAGTAAATTGCTAATTAATGACATTTTCCTGGAAATAACTATAAATGTATCCCCATAGGACTTAAAAACAGAAATGGTTCCTACTAAAATGACACATATACATACCAACTGATCCTTCTCCTGGAGTTTGTGCTGCTATGTAAGCAAACCCAACATCTGGGAACAAACCAATTCCATTTTCTGGCATAGCAAGAAGAGTTTTCTGGAACAAATAATTAATGTATGATTAGAATTAGCATAAATTCTACCAAAAGAGTGTTGTCAATTTACCTCTGTTACAATTCTGTATTGACCATGTCCAGATAGACCAATACCAAAACCCATTGTCACACCATCCATGAAGCTTATGTATGGTTTTTTGTAATCGGATATTTTACAAATAAGAGAATACTCAGCAGCAAACACCTGTAGAAATAACATTTACATTTTCAGTCCCTAGTTAACAAATATATATTGATACAAGGTAATGAAGTCAATCACACAGCAATTTGACAAATGAAACACACGTTTATAATGTGTTACATTGCAAATTACATAATTGCAGTTAATGATAGTACTATAAGACAATTTCAACACAATGAAAACTATTGGAAAACCTTTTTCACGAGAGGTGTGTTTTTGTCCTTCTGAATTTCAGCAACAACCCCCTTAATATCCATTCCTGCATGACCACAAATAGTTACCCTCAAAATTTTAATAACACCAATATTAAAATTGACATACTAAAAATAAAACTCTGAAGTTTGATACCTGCTGAAAAAGCACGTGCTGAACTGCCCTCAACCAGAACACATTTCACCTTTGGGTCCGTTTCCCATTCATCAAGAAAAGTTTTAAACCTCAAATCCATATCTGCAGTCAGTGAAACAAGCCTACTTCAAATCCATCACTGAAGATGAACAGTCTGAAGTATGAACTTAATGCATTTATAATTCATTTAACTTGAACCAAAATTTTGACTAAGCTTAGGGGAATGACAAATCATGTAATTAGAGCGATATAATTCATCCACACGATTCATAATACATAAACAGCTTCAAAGAAACAAACTACAGTTCGAGTGAATCAAAATTCAAATTTCAGAATCCCTAACGTCCATTTAAAGTTCGAACGTTTATATGTAACATCCTGTAATACAAAAGTGACAGTAAATATACGACTGTAGTGCGTACAAGTACATATATCTTGGGAATTTGTAACTACTGGTTACTGATTTAGCTACTTGCTCGTTACGAATCACGGACTTTACCAATTGGAAATATATCATTCTATTAACATCATCATTTAATGGCTGGATTCAAATTTTGTCGATGAATTTGGATGAGAGATGAATGTAATAAGGAGGAAATATGTAACCTAGATTCATGGCGTTGAGAGCTTTGGGACGATCGAGAGTGATAACAGCAACGCCGTTTGGTAAAACGTTCCCCTTGACAAATTCATCGGCGGAAGCGGCAGCCATGATTGCGTAAGTTTCTAGAGAGAGAGAGAGAGATGGACTGGAGTTGTAGAGAGAGAAAGTAGAAGTGAAGTTGGGGAAGAGTGAGATCAGTGGATGTTACAAATTAAAATTTACAGAAGTGGAGACAAGAGAGAGTGAAGCTTCTAATCAACACAAATCAAATGATTATCAATGCCACAGTTTACTACAGAACCCATTTTTGGGCCGTTTGATATTCACAATATCAGCAAACGAATCAACCAACTGTCCAGCTAAGCTACACGGGTCATCAATTAGGGTTTGAATAAACGTGTTGACCACTCTACGTTCTTGCTCGGTTGACCGCAAACTAAACCAAGTCAACAGTTTTAACCTAAATTCCTGCTTAATATACCCTTGACACTCCAACCACCTGATAATCTTCACACAATACTCAAAGTTTTCATCCAAACTACCCGCCCCACCTTTGCGGGCCCCAAGTGGCGACCCGTTTATCAGAGTACTATCACAATCATGTGTCTCTTCATTTGTACTAACGGGCCTTTTTCTAGAATTATGGTGGGCCCAGTTTTCAGATTCATTACTAGCATTATCAGGCTCAGGCTCACCATTATCTTCATCCCGAAAAGAATCAACTGGTACAGCTATTTCTTCATTCAAATCGGGTACAGTTGCAACATTTAAGTCAAGCCCGTTTGAAGAAGACGGTAAACTTGGTGTTTCGGGTTTGACTTTGACCATTTTACAACCCGAAACACCATCCAAATAACCACGTTCTTGAGCCCAAGCTAACCGGACGATTTTCCCAAGTTCCCGAACTCTAAAGCCCGAATCAGATTCAACGTCTTTTACACCAGATGTTCCTTCATTATGCGGGCCCGTAACCAAACTCGGGTTTTTGTGGATTATTTCCACACTTCCTGTGAAACATTTGGCTTCCGAGTGGCCCAAATCGCCCGTTTTGGTGTAGGAAACGACCCGAAATAAGTATTCGGTGCAAGGTTGTAAATTGGATATTAAAATTCTTCTTTGAGATCTCGGGAATGTTTTAACGGGCTCGTTTGTGTGTGTTGTTTTAGAGTACCATAATTTAAATCCAGTAATATCATTGGATAATGCAGTTGATAGTTCTATTAACACAAGCACTACTGATGTAGCAGTTACTTCTTCAAATATAAATTTGCATGCTGCTGGAAGAGAGCCTTCTGCAGGGAAGAAAATATTTTAAATTTTAATAAAATTAATTTCAACCCGTTAAAAAAGCAGTTGTTAGTACCTTTGGTTTTGAGGCTAGTTGTAGCAGAAAATTGATCTGCTTTTTGAATGACAGTTGAACACAATGTTTGAACTTCAGCTGCAACAGCAAGTCTGCTTACAATACCTCGGGCCATTTTAGCAGAGACCCCACCAAGAGGGCCCACCTCATTTTCTAATTTATTTTTGGCTTCTTTAACAAATTCATGGAGTTGTTGAAACCTTGATGTGCCATCCAAAAGTCTAAAACTTAGATATATTCTGTAGCAGAGACTATCAACACGCCGTGCATCTTTAGCAATAATTAACTGCTTTTTCCAGTACCTTTTTACAAGAATTAATTTCCCAAATAAGAAATTTAATAGAAATACAAAACCGGAATTTTAATTCATTTTGAGAACTATAACCAATGAGTAGAGGAGGTAATTTTGACCTATTTACTTATGAATATTCAGGTTATGTTGTATCGATCAAACATGTCAACCCAAAAATAGATTATTATTGAAATAATAGATTTTTAAAAGTATAATTGACACTAATTATTTAGAGTAAATTACACTTTTTGTCCCTGTGGTTTTCTCGATTCTGTGTTTTTGTCCCTGTGCTTTTTTTTTTTCTGTTTTTTTGTCCCCGATGTATGTAAAATTCCATTTTTTTGTCCTTCCGTCCAACTCTGTTAGAATTAAGCCGTTAACATGCCAAACATGTGAGGGTATTTTAGTCCTTTCGCCAAATTACTTGTATCTTGTGCATTACAAATTGTACTTTTGCTCTCTTCACCATCTTCATCAAGAACCCTACAAATCTGCAATTCCCAACAAATATCAAACCTGCAAATTTCATTTTTGAAGACTGCCAGGTCAACAACGTCATTGAGGTGTTACATTTCTCTTCCTTCTTCATCTTCTACTATTTCTAAGCTTCATCATCTTCATCATCATAGGAACACCACCATCATCAACAACAAAAAACCCTTTCAATCCGAATCTCAAGAACTGATTTCCTTGCAAAAACAAAAACCCCCCATCGAACACCCATTTCCTTGCAAAACCCCCCATCGAACACCCCTTTCAACCACCATCATTCATCCCCAAACATACCTGATTCATCTTCTATCTTCAAGCTTGAGTTAACACAACATAAATTGCTTATTCCCGTCACCACCGTCACCCCCGACGGCGGCTCTACAACACCAGCGATGTTCAGAAATTGTCGACCGGAATTCTCGGCTTGTCGGAGAACGGAGGCGCCGGAATTGGTGTTGGTGGTAGATTTGAGTTTTGAAGATCTTGATTTTAGAAGACCCATGAGATACCTTGATGGTGACGGTGATGGTGTATGGCGTTGGGTGTACGATGGTGATGGTGAGATTCAAAGATTGAATCTTTTAATCTTAAATGATTCAGTGTTTACACAAATATCTTTTAATCTTTTAAGAAATTGAATTATTTTTTTTACTGTGATTGATGGGATTTTTATGAAGGATTAGGGTTCATGAGATGGGTATTCTTGGTTTTAGGAAGAAGAAAGAGAACGTATAATTGAAGGAATTAGGGTTTCTTTAAGTAAGAAGATTGTGTTATGGTGATGTTGTCTCTGATTTGTTAGATTGAGGAAGGAGTTTGAAAACCCTAGTTCTTGGTGAGGGAAGGAAGAAGATGAAGAAATATTATAGAAAAATAGAAATATAAAAAGAAAAGGATAAAATGACTAAAGTACCCTCACGTTTTCAGCACGTGAGGGCTTTAACGGCAAAAAAGAGACGGCTTGTGGACGGAAGGACAAAAAAACGGAATTTTGCATACCTCAGGGACAAAAAAAAAGAAAAAAAAAAGCACAGGGACAAAAACGCAGAATCGGACAAACCAGAGGGACAAAAACTGTAATTTACTCAATTATTTATTAAAAGTTTAAAACATTTGGACAAAAAATGTTCCGGGTCAACCCGCCCGTTTCAACCGATACCCAAAATTACCCAGTTCAACACGTACAAAAAAATAGCATAAAGTGAAACGGGTCGAAAGTCATAAAAGTGTATCTATAATGCATAAAACCTCCTGACTCATTTTATTCTCATAATTAGATTATTACTGAAATAATAACACTCTTATTGTATTGAACTAATTTAATATGGATATGTAAAAAAGAGAGCTCACCCAAGTATCCCTGAAACTTTACCACAGGAAGCACAACAATAACTGCCATCCAACTGCATTAACTGCCCAAGATTAACAACCCCAACTTTCCCATGCTGCAGGGCACATTCAATATGACAAGATAACCCACAAGATTCTTCATTTGATGAATCAGATGTACATTCCAACCAAACACTCGGATCCTTATTATCATCAAACAAATGACAAATGCAGCAAGAACACCTTTTGCAGAAAGTGTCGGTTGCAGATAAAACCGCTCTACAAGCAGAATTTTTACAAATCCATGTATCTGAAAACTTTTTATCATTATATGATTCTGTAACCGGAGGAATTCGGACAGGGTTTTCCCCTTTTCTGTTTTGTTTTCTGGACAGCTGGCATTTCGGGCTTACGGATGCTTTTTTGGGATCCTGGTTTTTTAATAATTTTTTATTTAATTTGATGGATGCTTCTGCCATCTTTTGTATTCCTCAGGAGCGCTACTAGAAGATAGGCTTTGTACACCTGGATATAGAAAGAACTGCACATTTGATTTACCATTTTAATAAATATAGAGAATGTATATAATTATGTATAAAATTTTGGTAAGGAAAATAATGATAATTAAGTGACTTCAATTTACCCAAAAATTGTTACAAGTAGATGATGAAATTCTAAATATCATTTTCAACAGAAATTTATGGCTTTTCAGATTATGTGGCATATCACACGGCAAAATAGATAAAAATTTATGGTTGTTCGACAGAAACAATTATTAATCACTTCTCATAAAGTCACAGCCATATCAAATTACCTCGATTGCATCCAATTAACTAACATAAATGGTCTTATTTACTAAGATGTACAATCGCAGAAAAAAAATGAAAGTTAGGAGATCACTTTATCTACTTTCCCATGTCTCACAATAAAGCGTAGTGTATTATATACTTATTTTAATAACATCAAAAAGCATAAACCTTTAACAAATACATACTCTTGTTAAAAACCACATTTCCAAAAAAAATTAAATAAAGTTCATTTAGCTTAAAAATCACTTATTTTCACAATGCACTTCATACATTGTCGACTACAAGTGAAAATAATGAACAATAATTCTGAAAGCAAAAAAAAACAAAAATAACTCATTGCGTCAGAATAGTCAACATCTCATATAAAATTATGAGACTAAAGCATATAATTACACAAACAAACGTCCAAAAATCACAACTTCAAGCATAAAAAACATATAATATTGCAGAAGAACGTAATTACACGAAAGATTATAGATCGCAATTTCCAGAAAAAATTAGTGGATCTGAGTTCATGAATACGCACAATACAACCGATACACCATAAGTTATGAAGAAACACAGTTATACATATAGATATTCCGTATGTATGTACGTATGTATATACTATCAAGATAAAAGTGAATTAAGAAAATATACCTGTGAAGAATGTGCAAAGAGAGAGAAAGATGAGAGAGAAAATTAGGGTTTTGTTTATGGAGATTGAGAAGTTTTTCTGTGTGAACGGGAAATAAAAATAGAATACGGAAAATAAAAGCTAAGACTTTTCTTTGAGCTGTGAGAAATTTTGCTTCGAATTGTGGAATTTGTTGAATGCTTTAATGGAGAAGCTTAGAGGCTTTGGTCCTTCACGCGGAGGCAGAGCGCGTGAGAAAGTGGATTCAGTTACGAAAGGGCAGTGGTTGTTGATGAACAGTAAAAGTGTAAAAAATGCCACCTAACGCTTGACTCTTGTGTTAAAAAGTTTGTTGGTATTCGCTTCGCTGGCGCGTGGCCTCACATTTAGTTTTAATTACTTTTTTATGTCGTAATGACTACTATAACCAAGTTTTTGCCTCTTTTCATGCAACTTTTTTCACTTTGAATGGTGAATAAGGTGAATTGTAGTATACATATATCATTTAAAAAGGTGTTAAATATGTTATACACATTTTGGTTACTTGTGTTATTTGAATTCTATCATCGGCAAGCTGAGGGAATGACGACTGAGATGATATGAGAGGAGAGCACAATCAGCATTGATTCAGGAGAATAAAAACCCTCGCAGTTGACACGGGTCGAGGATTAAGGAATCAAGGATAGACCAAAACTCAAATGGGATGTTAGAATCAAGCACTGTCTAGAAGACTTGGGCCTAAGCGAAGACTAAGACTTTAATAATTGAGTTGGTTACAATTAACAAATTAGAGTTTTACAAGTTACAAATTGTACTTGGATGACAATTTTAAGTCTTAGAATTGGTATAATATTCATTTAAACCATTAGGATATTTTAGTGTACTTGTCAATTATGTTTGAAAAAAAAACATTCACTACCAAAACAAATCATTTACTACTGTATTTTATTGCAGAAAAAAATATGCATCTAAAAGTTTATAGTCCAAGCAAGCATCTCTGTACCTATAGAAATGCGAATTCAAGTTAATGGTTATTTTAAATGTTAATTGCCTTCTTTTCTGAAAGTTAATCAAACAAACCCTTTCCAACTAAATGATTTTGAATATCAAAGTACCAAGTAATTTTTTTTTTAATTTTTTTTTGAACCGCCAGTTAGTAAGTTAGTGTTTCGAGCCTAGACAGTGACATCCACAAGGAGCAGTATGTCTTCCCTCGAACCTTCCACCTTTTTTGTCCACGACGGGACTTGAACCCATGACCAATAGGTCATGGGCAACACCTTAAACCTTCCTCCAATACCACTAGGCTACAAACTTTGGGTAAGTACCAAGTAAATGTCACTGCTTTTTGCGAATGCCGCTCGGTTTTACTTACTGATCACTTACTAAAGATTATAGTTTGAATGATAGGCACACTTGTTTTTTTTTTTGTTTTGTTGTTTTTTGTTTTTAGTAATATGATGTCTGACCATCGTTATCCGAACCGACTAATCTCAAGGCAATAAGTACACTTGTCTTTATTTATAGTAAAACTTTTTTGTATTTATAATTTAAAAATTATTTATGAACATCATTAACCATCATACTTGTTGAATAGGAATGACACTTAACAAATATGATTAATAAAATCAATAAATAGTTGGAAGAGAGTAACCTTTTGACCTAGTCGTATAATGTAAGGGTGGAAATTTCTGACCCGATACGAAACTTGAACTGAAACTGATATGAAAATAAACATGTTTGGGTTGAGGTAAAAAAATTTTGGGTCAGTCTCGGGTCGACTTAAGTGACCCGTTTATTACACGGGTTAGGTTCGGGTCAATGATAATTTAAATGGGTCGACCCGCCAACCCGTTTAATTATTAAAATATATCTAAAAATATATATGTATGTTTAGTTTATTGTTTACTAGTTCAAATGTAACTACTAGTTAGATAAAAACTAAAAGGGCTACTTACCAATTTGATGTTTTAGTATTCTGTTATAAATATGTGGAATAATAACAACATTTTGACTTGTTTGACATGCTAACATGTTTAATCGGTTTAATTAAATGGGTTATATGACTTAGGTTCGAGTTGAAGGTAAATATGTTAGGGTTGAGATATCTGACCCGTTTATATAAACATGTCGGTTTCGGGTTGAACGTTTCCGACCCATCAACCCGCGAACCTGAACCCACCAACCCGAGCCCAACCTGAATTGCCACCCATAGTATAATGTTTGTCTTTCATCTTTGTGGTCGGAGATTTAAATCTGATAGTAGATAATAGATAGAATTTAGGAATATAGTATTTGTCGTTAAATTTTTGTTGGAAGACAGTTAAACGGTAATGTGGTATTTTAATCAAGAAATTTGATGTATATAAAAAAGCGTGCAAGCACGCGCCACATGGTATAATTGAAGGTGTAATATGGTGCGGGAAGTGCATGGTAAAATAAAGAAAAAGAGATGACTAGTCAAGTTTGATTGGTTGGTGCAAATGGAGTCCACACTGAATCAGGCACCATAGGCCACGTCAAAGATGCTTCATCACACTTTTCTTGTTTTTTTTTTTCCTTTAAAAATACGTCCTCCGGGTCGGGTCTAAAGAAGGCCCATGACATGTTTTTGGATATGATGGCAATGCTCTGAATTTTGAGCCCGTAATTTGTGTTGTGCTTGGAGACTTGGAGTGGTTCTATAACCAGAACATGTCTTTTAAACGGGCTACTCATGTTAACCCTAGAATCAAAATGCATGTAAGAAATATTAAAAGATGAAAAGTCCGGAAATTTTAGAAGGAATATGATAAATGTAAGGCACGTGAATAAACAACCTTACAATACTTTACAAGATAAACGACAAATATAACTGAATCATTCTACTCATTTAATTAATATACGTATCAAAATTTAAAATGTGATTAGGAAAGAAATTAACGTATTTAACATGCCAATCATTTAACGTGTACAAGGAATAAGTGGCTAGATTTAATATGAAACAACGCAATACTTGTAAATATTAAAACACCAACGTTAATGTGGCTATAAAATAATTGAAATGATTAGAATAATGAAATTGCATTTAAAACTTATAAACAACATCATTTGATAGAACTAACTGCATAAACATGACTAGTTTTTCATAGTGGATAATTTATTGTCCTTGACTAACTTGTTTATGCAGTTCCGATCTTGGGTGAAGTTTTCAGTTCTCA
Organism: Calendula officinalis; assembly: GCA_963853835.1. Lineage (NCBI taxonomy): Eukaryota > Viridiplantae > Streptophyta > Magnoliopsida > Asterales > Asteraceae > Calendula > Calendula officinalis. The sequence goes on along the minus strand of OY970829.1, from coordinate 71,315,936 downwards.
AATTCCAATTAAGTTAGTGTGTGTGTGTGGCTCTTAAGTCTTTCAATACAAAATTTGTAAGTTTGTACATTTTTCATATGTTTGTGCATGTTACAAAATATTTATCGTTTGTGTTCGTCTACTATAGGTGCGAATTGATGTGTGTTTGAAGCAAGATTTGCATATTTAGGTGTTTGAAGCAAGATTTGCATATTTAGGTTCTATATATTAAGGAAATTAATTCGTATTGAACATTTTTTTATTCACATAAATCAATTTGATATAAAAAAACAATTACTTCCTCCGATTCAAAATAAGTGATACACTTTGGGTTTCACGGTTTTTTAGGCAAAAGATTATAATGAAGGTTAAATTAGATTAATTGGATGGTTAGTCGGGAATGAGTCCCACAATTTTGGAATAAAGTAAGGTTAATGATGTTTAAAAGTAAAAGTAAGGGTAAAGATGTCTTTTCACTTTATTAAAGTAGGTATTTAGTGGGTGTGGAGCCCACAACTTTTTACCAAATAAGGTAAATTTTCAAAGTGTATCACTTATTTTGAATCACTCAAATATGAAAAGTGTATCACTTATTTTGAATCGGAAGAAGTATATCTTTTATTTATTTTTACCACAATTTGTACATCACCCTTCCCAGTTCCCACTAAATCTTTTTCCCCATCATTAGCTCTCTTTTTGTTCAATCTTTCACTTTTATTTTGCCAATTAACACGTCATCTTATATTGGATTCTATTTAACGTGTTAAATTGGCAAATAAAATATCGTGTTAATCGGCAAAAAAAGAGTTAATTAGGGGGGAAAGATTTAGTGGAAGGTAAAATGCTAATTATAGTAATAGGAAAGGAAGCGCATCACTATCATTTGATATGAAATTATTTTGTCTCAACACAAATCATCTCCCTTCTATTAAGGGTATTCTTGGTCAAAATGGTCAAACCCTGAACCATAAGTAGTAAACATGGTATCTCCTGAAACATAAGTAGTAAACACGGTAACCGGAATCATAAATCATAAACAAATACAACATAGAACACATAAATGATAACATGTTACTTGATTCTAAAAATACCGATTAAGCATTCACAAATGACAGAAAATAGTAGACATTTTTCAGTATTAAGAAGTTAAGACCATGGTTTTTTAAACATATATTTTGTATCTTTACAGTAGAACAACGAAACATCATAATTCAGTTTAACTACTGCGGGATAAAATCCTATCGTGTGACAGGTTGCAATATTTGATAAAATAATTTAATCCATTGGATCGGCAGTTATAACTTTAGGCCTGCAAAAATAGTGACAACTTTAGAAATAATAAGCTGATTATTTAAGTTATAAGTATAAAAAAAACTATGCTACCAATATAAACAATGTTCAGGACTTCTTATAAGCAGGTGATTACCTAAATATTAAAAAAAAAAAAAAAAAAAACTTAGATCAAATTGGAAGCAAAATCTAGGAAGATTATTGATGCAACTTTTAATCAAATTCGAAAGATTTTTATGCCCATCTTCAGAGTTACTGATGCAACTTTTATAATCGAATCAGAAAATTAGATAACCATTTGCCTAAGCTAAGATAGTAATTTGATTGATATACATTTGTATCAATAATCAGAAAACTAACTAATGAGACTTCAAACTGCAATTATTAGTTTTAAAGCACAGCAGATTAGCCATACATCATGGTAATTGGAATTAGAACAATCAAATATCAATACTTCTGTAGCTAATAACAATTGTTAAAATTTAATTACAAGACTTAAGATTTACTTAAATTGATTTTCAATTTGAAATCATCAACAATAATCATACACCAAATCACAGTTTATGTCAACAGAAGCTTTCAATTCAAGAATCAAAATTATATACCTTTCAAGAAGACGAGTGCTTTTTGCCCTCACATTGAGGACTCTCATCAAAATTCTTGGAAGGATATTTAGCAGTCACCATCCCAACCTCAAACACCAAATCATCACCGTTAATTTTAATTCCAGTGATCCCCCACCACTGGAAGAAAGCCCTAACCCTAATTCCATTAATTTCCGCAATACGATTCTCGACGATCTTACCAGTGATTTTCTTCGAGTAGGTAGCGAGGTAGTTATCAGGTGGAAGGATGAGACGGCAAGGGTTTTCTAGGTGAACGGAGAACTTGCCGGAAGTATGATCCAGTTCATATGAAAGGACATCGGTGGGAAGTAGTCCGACGGGGAAACCGTGCTGCGTGAGCACAGAATGAGCAGTTAGTGGTGTTGATGATAGTGATAAAGATGATGAATTGGTAGGGTTAGGGTTTGAGGTGGAGATTGAGATTGAGATGAGAAGAGTTAGGAGGATGAAGAAGATGAGAGATTTGGCCATGGTGATCGGTAATTTTGAGGGGAGAGAGAATAAGAGGGTGTTTGGGAAAGCTTATTTAAGGGGGTTTATGTAAGCCTTAATAATTCATTTTTCAAAGGAATTATTAAGTCTTATATAAGTTTATAAATCATAAGCCCCCTAAATAAGTTTTTCCAAACACCCCTAAGGAGATTTGGGGGTGATGAAATCAAAAGAGATGACCAAGTTTTTTTTGTATGTTCAAATAAATAAATGGTTATTAGCGTATGTTTAATACATGATGAAAATTTGGACTCAAAAATCAAATCGAAAAAGAATTGAAATGAAATTGAGAATATGTAATTAGTTTGGTTGTCAGCTTTTAAATTTTATGGTTTCTTATTTTAGTCAAGTTCTGCCCGAGCACTTGGGCTGAAAAAGATTGAATCGAACCAAAAACCGATCAAAATCGAACAGAACCGTCCGATTAACCGTCCGATTGGATATAAAAACCCAGTTGAACTGGCCCGTCGAACATGAAACAATCGATTTTTGAAGAAAAAAATTAAATAAATAAAATAGACACATCAAATTTTAATATTGTTTTTGGAACTAAAAAAATATAAACTTAGTTAAAACAAATGTTGCAAAAAGCGCTAGGCGTTTGTCAGGCGGTCAACCACCTTCGAGGATTAATCGGCCCAGGTGTGGCCTAGGCGAGGCCTAGGCGGATTTGAATTTTATGTATATATGTTATAAATAATATGTATAATATAACATAATACTTCAAATTTCAAATAGTTCAAGGTTCATGTAGTTTGATGTTGCAAAATAGACAATTAAACATAGTGATTCAAGTATTTAAAACAATATATTAGTTCAAATACTTCAAAGATAAATACAAGATCTCTGTGTGTCTCTGTTCGTATGTTTGCGGCCTCCTTTAAAAAGTTGACTTTTCAGTTGACCGCCTAGCTTCTTTGCCCATAGCCGCCTAGCTCCTCCTATCGCCTAATTGGCCGATTTGCCCTAATCTAGGCGGCATATGCCCGCCTAGCCTAGTCGCCACCTAGCCCGCTTTTGCAACATTGGGTGAAACATATGTTTTGGAAAGAAAAAAAATCCGATTTTTATGGTATTTACTTTATAATTTTCTTGTTTATGATCATTTTTACACTATTTATATAACTACCCCATCTAAATATCTAACAATATTATCATGCTATTCAACCAGCCACCTAATATAACTCGATCATTTCAATCATATTTAAGATAATAACCGGTTAAAACATTGGAAAAAAACCCCTTGTGAACATTACATGCAAAACGATGCAACAAAGGGCGAAAACACAGGTTCCCTGATTTATCAGTCCTTCAATTATATTGGGCTTACAACAAATAAAGCCTGAATAACTAAAAAGGCTTTAACAGTTCAACTGTTCAAGCCCATATCAATATAAACAATTTCTCAAAGCAATACAAAATATCGAATTTAGTGAATTGTGGTGCATCTTTTAATCATAGTTGGAAGGACTAATATCAAACGGTTGAATCAATATAAATTAATTGTTAAAGACTAATCACATTATTTATATATGGAGAGATATTTTTGACATTTGATACTTACATAAATTTTAATCCAATTTTATTTTGTTTAAAAAAACGTCATTAAATGTCAGTCATATGTGATTGTATACCTGATTATATATGATATATTTGTATACTCACATGTGATTGTATATTTATCACATCACATGTGATATTTTTGTATAATCACATGTGATCAAGTATAAATTTACACGTGAGTATCATATAATATATTTTTATGAAAAAAAATAGAAATAAAACAAAATAATGATTGTGAGTGTCAAAAATATCACTATATGTATAAAACATGTGATTACTCTTGATCATTAATTAGGGGAATTAATTTCTAGACTACTTCTTTCGATTCATACACCATAGTGTACAAGTATTATTGCTAACTGTATCTAACAATTGAGATTAGTCGCTTGAGTCTATGATTGAAAAGATCTACTATATTGAACACAACTTTATCGAATTTAATATTCAAATCTTCAAACTAGTTTGAATAATTATAAGCATTTTACTAGAAATGGTTACAAGATACAAGACAAAACACATTACTTCAAGTTTGACAATATATTTTAGTAGCGTTTTTAAACACAGGAGTAATTAATTAACAATAACAATATTTAAACTATACAAATAGGAGTGATTGTTAATACACAACTTTTTAATAACACTGTCCTATTTTTGAAAACGACATTAGTTCCTAACCCAAAAGATGTATAAAACGACATTATTTTGGGTTTTGCAGATGTGAATAAACAAAAATAACAGTTCAACATAATATTTAATATATCATGAGATTGGTTCAGTCCAAAGTTGTGCATTTTTGACCTTTGAAACACTCTCCAACACCTCAAATGGAACAATGTCTCCCATTACAACCACCATCTTGGTTTCCAAGTCCACTTGGTAGGATGTCACTCCTGTTTTATATTACCAATAAATTATAAGAACTAAATTTAAAGGGTCTTACTATTAGAACATACCTTTAAAATATACAAACATACTCACCTTGAAAATTGTAATCTAATATTAATGAATTTAATTGGTTAACGTGAAGGACTTAATGGAGCCTCATTTTACTTGTTTTTTCTAATTTTTTTTCCTTATAAGTATCCTAAAACTAATTCTTTTTATTTTTTAATTTAATAGTTTATATTTGCACTAACTTTATTTACCTTTCCTATTTTAAATTTCGTTTTTTTTTTTGTTTCATTTTTAATTCAAATCTTTTGCTTATTATTATTGTTTTTCGTACTAATTTTTAGTGTTAACTGAAAAAACGTTGGTTTTTATGAAAAATGTCGTCACCATTTTACGGATAATGTATGATACTTATAAAGTAATTTAATACACCATTATCTTGTAACGTTTATCAAATTTTTAGACAAATAAAACTTTTTAATCAAAGTTTTAATAATTTAGGATATTTTTAATGAAACTTTTTCATAAATTTTTTTTAAATAAAACTTATCATATTTACTTATACATAATGTGTTTTTACTATTATAGAATATAAAATAAAGTCACTATAAATTAGTAAATATAAAATAAATTAAGTTAATATGATATGGTTTATAAAATAATAAAATAAGTCATTATTATTGACTATGATTAGTAATCATTAGTTTGTAATCAATTAGGGTTATTAGTAATTATTAGCTAATTTAATGAGTTATGGTGTGTTCTAGACATAAGGTGTGTTGTAATAGAAAGTCCCAATTTAAAATTATTCTTATCCTGTGCAAACAGAATCGAAAACCAACCAGAATCATGGAACCGAACTAGACCAAATGGAACTGAACCCCGAGCTATATATATCCGGTTCGGTTTTTGCTTCAAATTTTAATTCAAAATTGGTTCTCGGTCTAGTTCATTCTGGTTCCGAGCGGTTCGGTTCGATCTAAAACCGAGAAAAACCTGACAAAATTGAATTAACTTTCTTGGTTTGGTTATACTTGAAATGTTACCTTCCATCTTGGAAATGTGTCTTTGGACCTTCCTTGCACAACCATTGCAATGCATGGACACCCTTAGCACCACTGCACCACCATCTATACATGATCCAAAGATAACAAGAACTTTTTTAAAACCAAAATCAATACATAAACATGTACTTTACGCAATGCAAGTTGTACAATCGGAAAAGTTCAAATAAACTCAAAAGAGGTATATCCCTATAATTTGTATGTGTTTTATGTAGAGAAGATATCGTTACAAAATTCAAGAAGTACCTTTGGCTTTAGAAAAAAGGCGAGAGTTTGCGGTTTATCTGATGCATCTTTAGACTGGTCGACAAGTGGCTCTTTCTCAAACTCATAATCATCTTGGATTTCAAAATTGTTAATGCAACAAAGACAAGAACTTGCACCACTGTTTGATAGACAAAAACTGTCTAAAAACCTGCCAAAACTCATCATCTTCTTTCCCATTTCTTTTAACCAAGAAAACCTAATAATTAAAAGATAGAATTTAAGGTGATTATATATAAAGATTTATTGGGGAATAATTAACCCAATAACGTATGGGAAAAAACGGGTCAAGACCCGATTTTCAAGGGGAGATCTAGTAGTGTGTGTGTGTGTGTTTTTGAGAAGGTAATGTATGAATAAGGGAGTTCTTTTATAGTTACAAAATATGATGAATTTATAAGTAAATTTTGTAATGTGATGAGGTACAAAAGACAAGCTAGAGAGCATCAAGTTTCATGTGGTTATGTGCTTTATAATTGGAGCAAAAAACTTAATAATTTCTTTTGTTATTTATTTATTTATTTATTTCTTTTTAGTAAGAATTTGTTATAATCTTGAATATCTCACATGACCAACTTGTAAAGAAAACCAATGAGACAAGAAACACAGCCTAGCTTCATAAAAACATGTGATTTTGATAGCTAAGATAGATATGGGTGTTTTTTGAAGAATTTATTGAATTTAATAAAAGTCACCGGAGATAGTTATCGTCTTAGACTTAATTCGATATTTAGATTTAAAACAATGGGTTATTTTAATAAGTTCAAATAACATGTGATAATTATTGCTTTTTTACTTAGAGCATTCGGTACCGTCTCAAGTTAAAATCATATTAAAGTTATTTTGATTTTTTAAATTAATTTTAACATTACTACAAAATTATCATTTCTCCTATAACATTATATAACATCCATTTAGGACAAACAAAAATAGCCAATTGTGTTATAGTTTTGGCGCCGGAACATTCGACGCTACTAGTGGTTTTGTCTAGTGAGGTTTGACGCCACCAATTGTTGTTTAATAGCTCTTTAACGAACCACTACTCTTAATAAGTTTTTATTTTTAAGTTTGTCAATTCTTTGAACAACTTGCCTTTTTAAGGAGAGACAACGACAAAGTTCAAAATCTTTTTATATTTCGTACATGTAATTGGCTTGTATCATGAAAATGGCAAAGGTTAATTCCTTTTGGAGGTCTTGTGGAAATTGCTTAGTTTTGTATTTGAAATTTGCCAATCATATGCTTCTTTCCATGAAGTTTAATTATTTAATTAACTTCTTCGATTAAAAAGCGTTTAATAAATCATCAAGCATATTTACGAGATTATGAAAAGATTATAATTTTTAAATCGTCATGTATAGATTAATAGGTGTTCATGTGCAATGATAAGTTTAAATATTTCTATCAAAGTTTTTTTTTTTTTTTTTTTTTTTTTTTTTTTTTTTTTTTTTTTTTTTGATATACCAACGTCATTGATTCTACCCAAGGTTTTAAAAAACGTGCTATGGCGGCGCAAAGACGTGAGATGCAGCTCCGCCATTACGAAACAATCTATGGAGGCAGTGTAAGACATGACGTAAAATAAAACGCGAAAAAAGCGCGTCTTATCGCGAGTTTTTTTAGGAGCATTTATAAAATTTGATTTTTTTTTAAAACAATTTTTTTTTTTTGAAAAAAAATATGAAATATATAATTATAAAGTTAAATATATTATTACTTCACATATGAATATTATATAAATCAATAATTATATATTTTTGTAACTTGATATACACATATATATAAATTGTATTAAAAACTTTGCCGCCTTAAGCTAAACCTTAAAAAACATCATGACTCGTCATTTCTCGTAAGGCTTAAAGGCTTGATGGCGCTGTTACGTCACAATTACATTTTTATAGAACCTTGATTCTAAACACAACGGTGGTTACATAGTGGTTGAATTTGATTTACATAATAGGGAAATTTTCAAGATGTCACATGTTTAATTCTTACGAGTAAAAAATACCGCTTTATACCCACAATGGTTCACTCATGCCGACTTCAGACTACCCGCAAATCAGTTATTCGTCATGTGGTATTAGTCGGCTCATCAAGCGATTTAGAATTCAATTAAAAAAACATTATTGGTTCTAGAATATAAAAAATAATTTATTTCTCATTGTAACCAATTATTTGAAATGCCCCTAAGGGCCACGAGAGGTCTCATCCATGTCATAGGGACCAAGTACACGATACACATTATAATTTTGCAAGTGTCTTATAATATCACGGGTCATTGAGAATGATCAAACTTAGGGGTATTTTTAGATCAAAGTTTGACGCATTTTAATAAGCAGTAAGATAACCGCGCAAATAATCTGATAATTATCGAATTTCATTTTATCATATAAACAACTTAAATTTAAGTTGTAGATGTGTATCGATTTAGATAACTTTCTATGGAATTATCAATATATTGGTGCTTTATATACATCCATAATATTTAAAATTGAAAATTTAAGCATATAAGTAGATATTTACAATGTTACGTTTAATGTAAATTATTTTTGTTTCATTTTATTAAATAACACCGTCCATATGACATGACCTTTGATGATAAGATACAGTCATATGACCAACGAATGGATGCTATGTTTAAACTCATCTAGCTAATGGAAAACGACTATCTACCAAATTCTTTAACACCATGTATTTAAAGACAATATAAAGGCTTGTATTTAAATAAATAAAAAATATGGAATTTTAAAATTGAAAATAATGTATAACCTTTTATTATTATCCCTTGATGTATAAAACCAAAATGAGGTGTATGAGTAGTTGAGAGACCCTTGCCATTGCCCTCAATTAAAGCACAGCACTAGTGAGTTGAAATGGAGTATAGTGGTACACAAACAAGTGTCAATTTATTTAATAACACGAGGTATTGAACCATCTTAAAAGATTATTTTACAATGGAAAAGAAGGTCATTTGTCTCATAAGAGATTAGGGTTGAAACTTCACTAGCAACACTTTATGATAACCAGGCAAAAAAGTTTGAAATCGGTCACACAAATACTGATTAGACCACATAGATCAGAATCAATCACTCAATTATCCCCTAATAGTCTGAATAGACATCTCTCCGTTTACTCATTCTAACATTAGGTATTGAGAGTTCATTTAAACCATTATTGATGAATTAGATTTTGGGATTGTTGTGCTACTTTCATTGCCCTCAGTTAAAGCACATCACTATTGAGTTGAGATAGAGTATAGTAGTAGACAAACAAGTGTCAATTTATTAAAGAACATGAGGTATTGAGAGTTCATTTAAAGCATTATTGATGAATTGAATTTTGGGATTGTTGTGCTTTTTTCCTTTTGTTTGATGGGGTCTAATTGACATCATAAATTGGTATATTAGTTGGTCCATGTGCACATGTATTCAAGAAGAAAACAACAAAACTTGATAGATGGCATGTTAAGTGACTCACAGATGATTTAACAATCAACATACATAATTAACACAAATTGTGGGAAAATGTTGCATATATATATGAAAATTTTGGTCATTTATGTATCACTTAGTGAGTGACAACACATTCTTTTGGGGTTTAGCGGTGTAAATTATATAACTTAAACGTCAATTCAACATGTTGGGTTAAAATCGTAGTAGATTAAACCATTAACTCGAATCATATCAGTAGCTTTCAAGACAATCAATGTGATTGATTTAATTTTTTTACGTACCAAACGAAACATCAATGTTAATGTACTCAAAAGTCTCAAACTATTTCTTTGTTGCGATAGTAACTTCATTTATACTTCGTATTAGATTTAATCATATGTTAGATTTTTTGAACAACAATAGGGAACTAGAACAAGAACTTCGGCAAAATCATTACCTTCTACTAAAATCCAACAAAAAATATATAAAATAAACTACCAAGATGCTAGAAAAGAGTATAAAAACATCAAAGAAAAGATAAAAGATTACAACTCCTGATAGACCCTAAAAGATATAATTACAATTTTCCCTATATTAAGCCCAAGAAACGAAATCGGCTTGAAAGTCATCAATAACCCGTGAGGAGTCAAAACTGTTCATGTTAAAAACGAGATTATTTTTACCAATCCAGATAAACCGCAAGACGGCACCCATAACCGTTTCAATAAACACTTATTTTTTCTTCCTATTATTCCCTTGATCAACAATACATTTGCATAAATTGATCCAAATCATATAAAGGAAGGATTATTAAACCACACCAATTAAAAAACTGTTGATGATTTGTATAATCAATATGATTTAAGTGTAATGGTATAATCTAAAAAACCGAACCGCTAAGAACTAAAGAGAAAACCAAGAAAATAGTTTCGGCCGGATCGAAGACCGAACCGATAACACTCGGAACCGAACCGAGCAGGACCGAGAACCAAGAAAATTGACTTCGACTTTTTTCGGGTTTTTCTCGGTTTTGGACTGAACCGAATCGCTCGGAACCAGACCAAACCAATTGAGAACTGATTTTGCATGAAAATTAGAACTAAGAACTGAGCCGATATAACTCAGTTCTCGGGTCTGGTTCCGATCAGTTCTCAGTCCAATTTCCGATAACAGTTTCAAGACTTCAACATGTGAAAAATGCATTCTTATCCACTTATTATAACTTTAAAAAACAAAAGAATATACTAGTACTAATTAGTCTGACAAGTTTAATACAGACGATATATTTTACTATTTTAGTATAATGTAATTGCTTTAACATTACACTAAAACCTTCATGAGGCATGCGAGCCCATGCCAAACCGATCATAAAAGATAGAAGTTATTCAAGAGTGCGTTCGAGCATGATAAAAAATCTTCCATAATTTGTTATTGAGTAAGTTGTGAAGAAGATAAAGGTGCCTTGAGAATGGAGTGAGAAGTTAGTCATGTTTTTCACAAATTCGGTAAAAAAGGTCAATTCCAACTGAAATACATGTGTAAGTAAGTAAAATGATAAATTATTGACCAGACAAAACAAGACACCTACTCCCAGTTTAATGCTCAATGCCTAGAATTTTTTTAGCCATGTGATGTCGAAGGGTCTAGTTCTTTTTTTTTCTTTTCTTTCTGACATAGATCATTTAAATAATTATATAAGACCGGTCTCAACCCAATTAATTTTTGGCCACTTTTGGCACGATTTTTGGGTAGGGTGATTTCGTTTTTTCACTTCGGATATCCAAAGAGAGAATGGGGAAGAAAGAGAAAGATATTTAATAAGGTATTAGTATTTTGTGTGTGTATATTTTATAACGACGGGGTCTAAAAAACCGAAGAGAAGAGGTAGGTCATGAGTGTGTTCGTTTGTGACGTTGATGCGACAAAACTGAAAGTGTCAGTGTTATCAGCGTTATAAGTGACTGTTTAATTAGGCATGTATAACATATCTAATCTCGGAAAGTTGATGATATAAATGTCAATTTGGCAGTAGAATCAGGCATGGCGAATGTTAGAAAGCTGAATAATCTGTTGACTAATGGAAGGAATCTTGTGGTTGTGGTCCTAGTGACGAATTAAAGACCAAAGTCAAAAGAGAATTTTCACACAAATTTAAGTGGAGATCATATAAATTTCCACTATTTTTTTAACAGATTATTTTCTATATGGGTGGCCCACTAAGTGATAACCATATACCTTCCTTAAATACATGTATATTCACCCCTAGTTGTGGAAGCACCATACTGGTTGAAGCTTCAACTGGTCATCTCGAAAAGTGATGAGTTATTAATGAGTGCCAAATTAGGGAGAATGGAGTTATACCCAATTTAATGGTGTCTTCAGAATACTTCGTATCCAAATAGTGTTGATTCGACATTAATCAATGTGCATGTTCGATCTGGAGGTTTATTCGCAGAAGTTAGAACAGAGGAAATTGTTGAAGGGAAGAAGTTACCTGCTAATGACTCGAGTGAATCTATCCCCCATTGTGTGAAATAAAGAACATTTGAGTGCAAACCGTACTATTAAGTCAAATTGTCGAATGTGAAATATTTAAAGTGCATCACTTTTAGAATTAAAATCGGGCCTGCCCACTAAGAGTTTGCAAGCCCAACATTTTCGGTTTTGGGCCAGCAATTGGGTAACGTTTGGGTTGATTCTTGGCGTAATCATCAACATTAATCTACACCACAAGATTTAAAACTTTTGCTAAGTAAAAATACTTAAAAAGCCAGCAACATATTATGATAAGTAAAAATTAATAAAGATGTTTAAAAGTAAAAATAAAAAGTTATTTCGTTATATTAAAGAGAAATGATAATTTTTCATACTTTTCCTTCCTAGTCTTATGTCTAGTCACCTTTAAATTTGACATGTGTCATACACTAATTCTCTTTCCTCATATCATCCCTTGATTTTGACATTTGTCATAATCAAATTGGCAGGCACATGAGTAGACACATATGGTAGGAACCAATATTATTACTCTATATTAAAAGAGATAGTTAATGAATGTAAACTTTAGTACTTTTTACCAAATAAAATAAATTATATCTAGATACAGGCGAAGTATTATGTATATTTGATTTAAATAATCCATTTAAAATTAGATATTCCTTGGTATTTATTAGGCATAACAAAATATGACAAATAAAAGGAAATAATCACCAAATTTAAAGATAGAATCCGGCATTCGAATACAATAATATAAAAGAAATCGAGTTAGTTACGGATTACAAAACCACCCCTATAAATTAACAACCCCATATATAACCTAAACCCATAATCCCTAAATCCCTCATCACAAATCACCACCCCAATCAAAAGATCTCTAAATTCATCGTTAAAATGTCGGAAACCATTGTTGTTCTCCAACAACAGGAGGCTTCTGTTCAATCCATCACGCTAAAGCTTAAACCTTGCACACCGAATAAATCCGGTACGCCGAGAATCGATCCTAAAACCCTAGCCCTAGTGGACGAATTCATCAAGAAACAAGCCTCATCGCAGGTCGACGAAAACGATCTCACAAAATTTCTCGAAGATCAAGATATAAAACAGTTAATCGATCTCATTAACGCTGCTATTGATCGTAAAAACAAAGAATTGCTGGGCGAGAAAGTAGCGGATTTGATAGAGAAAGATAGTGACGCCAAGAACGATGTGAAAAGGTTTCTTGAAGAACAAGGAATACAGACGCTGCTTGATCTTGTTAATGTTGTTGTTAGGGTTGACAGCAAGGAATTGTTGGAAATCGTTTGTGAGAAATTGGGGGATTTGGTCGAGAAAGATGAGGACGCCAAGAAAGACGTGAAAAGTTTTCTTGATGAACAAGAAATTGTATCGATAGTGTTGGGTATTGTTGAGGTTGCTCATCGTCTTGAGAAGAAGGAATTGATGGATTTGGGTTGTGACAAAGTGGCGGATATGATTAAAGATAAGACGGTTGAAGAGGTACGAGAGATTTTTAATATCACGAATGATTTTACGCCTGAGGAAGAACAAGCAATTCGTGATGAACATGCATGGGCTTTTGAATAGATTGTTAAATTTTGATTTACATGATTAATCGTTGATTTACTTTTGTGTTTTGGTAATTTTCTTCTTCTTTGTTAGATACTTATTTGTTGGTTAAAAATAGGCGTTAAATAATCTTAAATTTTAATACTAACTGTGTCGTTTACTACTTTTAACTATTAAATGTGTAACATTCCACGAATTTGCAAAATAAGTCAATTTATTAACCTAATGTATGACTTTGAGCGTGTTTTTTTTACAAGATTTACTTTTCTTATAACTTTTAACGAACTAAAAATATTAGTCATTCTCAGTATATTAGAACCAAATGACACTGAAATTCAAATTCAAAATCAAATTATTGAGTAAATGTACTAATGTTATAAATTTTAGTAATTTCAATTTGCTTGGATTACTGTGAAGTCATTTAAATAATTTCAGATCAAAGTATTTTATTGATACTACGAAATCTTTAATTAGATACAATCAAGATTTACAAGAACAGAGAATTGAGTGTAGAGAATTTCTTACAAGAATGAATACCATGACCAAAAAACAGTGCTAAATTCATGGTTGCACAAGACCAATGAAAACTGAAAAAGGCAGTTCCAAAACTTCTGAAAGCCACCAAAATCCGGGTCGGATCCATTTGATGTTTTTGTATAATCACACATGGTTATCAAATAATATTATTTTTTAACGAAAAAAATGATAAATAATAACAATAAAAAATAAAATAAAATAAATATAAAAATTGGGTCAAAATTTATGTGAGTATCAAATATGTGATTAATCTTGACCTGATGTTCAAGATTAATCACATATTTTGACACTCACATAAATTTTAACCCAATTTATATTTATATTTTATTTTTAACTTTTTAATATAATTTTTCCGTTAATAAAAACAATACATGTGATTTTTTTATATAATCACATATGATTGTATATTTGATCACAAATGATGTTTTGTACAATTACATGTAATTATCATATAATGTTTTTCAACGGAAAAATAAGAAAATTTAAAAAAATATATAAATAATATATTCTAAAAGAAATAAAAAAAGTTAAAAATTAATTTGTTTTATTAGAGTGTCAGATAACTAAAATACCCTCAATGCATAAAATATATGATTAATCTTGACTAAGTAATATTATAATATAAATTAGAATTTTTAATAAATGAATTCAAATTAGCATGTCTGATACGTAAGGTATGATCATGTTATCATAAAGATAAGAAATCAATGTAGTTTGGCACTGTCAATCCAGAAGTAGACTAATAAAAAAAACTTGGGAACTCATCGATTCATCTAGTACTAGTATTTAAATATATAATTCATTTATCGATTTATTAGATTGAAACTTTCACGTTCAAAATGGATAATTGTTTATTATTGAGAAATATATCTCTTAAAGTTAAATAAAAGTTAAGGAATATCTTAAACACGTATAATCTATTATATTACTAAAATAACTAAAAACAAATCCATCTCAAGCACATATGTATATCCTCGCTATGCAATGCGTGAAATAAGGGAATTAATTTTCACACCACACTTTTTTATTCTCCTATCACACTGTATAAATATTCCTGCAAACTGTACAAGCATGTAAAACCATCATTATAGCGCATGAGTTAAAAGATGTGGTGTAAAAATCACCCCGTGAAATAAACATTGTCAAATCAATTAGATTTGTTATAAAGCTTTCAAACACATAACTTTAAGTTATGAATAACACTAAATACTAATATTAATATTAATAGACTATAAACTTTAGGTATCAAAAGCAATTAGATATCCGTACATATCTATGATTTAATTAAACGAAAACAATATACCAAAAATAAAGAGGATTTTGCATTAACTAAAAAGGGAAATAATATAAAGAAAATCTACACGTACACGGATTCTAAATCCTCCCCTTAATTAATGCATCCTGGCCTATATATATATAAACCTCATAATTAAACCCCTCTAATCACAACCTACAAAACAAAACCCTAATCTTTTCATGGCTGATTCGATGCTAATTACTCTCAGGTCAAACGATGGTCAACTCTTCACCATCAAAAAAGATGTCGCCTTTCAATCCAACACCATTGTAAAGCTTGTCAACGTTGGTGGTGCATCAAACGAGATCCCTATACCAAAGGTGGACTCCAAAACCTTAGCCCTTATTATCGAATACCTCAACAAAAGGTTTAATCTGAAAAGTCAGCCGCCATTGAAAGAAGCTTTGGACATGCTGGCAAATTCTTTTGTTGAAGAGCGCGATTTTGATTTATATACGTTAAAGGATCTCCATAATGCTGCTAGTTATCTATATATTATGGAACTAATGATTCGTTCCTGTAGAGAATTTCTAAAGGTGCTCAAGAACAAGATGAATGATCGTAAACTCAAGGAAGAACAACCCATTATTGGTGGCGAAAGTGCACTGGCTTTTGAAAAATAGATTTTTATATCAATCATAGTTAGGGTTTTGCATGTTTAGTTTTTACGTTTTGGTAACTACATTAATGATTAGTGTTATGATTATGGTTTACATGAGTAATTAACTGATTACTGTTCCTTTTTAGCAATGTTTTAAAACCCGGATTTCAAATCAAACCGGTCGATGCCTAAACTTGGCTAATCAGGTGCTCTCCTATCCTGAAGTACTAAAGACATGACTCATTTAAAACATGCCCCTCTAATCACTTAATTTTATGCCTTGATTGGAGAGGCATGCATGTGATGTTTTAACTTTTAAGTGAGTTATGGTCTAAAATTAACCGAGTTGTCAAGTTCAGGGTAGTATAGTGTACCTTAAAAAATTCAAGTTAGTAGAGCACCCTATGTATTTTGGCCTTTTTAAAATAGTTAAATGTGTTCATTATGATACAAAAAACAAAACTATAACAATAATCTAAAACTTGGAATAAGACAATTTAGTAGGTTGTATGCATAAGAAATACAGTAATAGACTTTCAATCTGTTTGACACAAGGCCATCCTTAGAGCAATGGGTGTGGTAACCCCAAGTCGGAAGTCACTTATGCGCCACCTCTGCGCCACATCACCATTTCACATTCAAAACCCCCAAATACCCCCTCTACCATCACTTAAGCCATTTGGGCCCCACCCCCTTTTTTTCTTTTTTCTTTTTTTTAAAAAACATAATACTTCATTAAAATAAAAATTACATAATACAAATTAAAATACCTAAAAAAGAAAAAAAAATTACCGAAAAATAAAAAAAATTACCGAAAATTAGAAAAAAATACCGAAAAATAAGAAAAAATTACCGAAAAAAAAACAAAAAAAAAACTACTCATCGTCATCGTCCACGTCAAGTTCATCTTCGTCGACGGGGTATTTTTCGTGGATCGCCCTTTTTTGCTTGATAATTCTCGCCTTATCCGCGCGCCCCAACCCCTCGGTGCTAGTGCCGAGGAATCTCAATTCTTCCAACCGCACGAAAACGTCATCCCGCGCCTTTGACCTTTCGTATGCGGATTGAGCGGCTTCACTTTTCCGCCTAAACTCCGCCATCATAGCCTCGCCAAGGTCTGGCGGTCCGGCACTTCCGGGGTTGTTAGTGCCGGATGAACTTTCCGATCTACCTTTTTTTGCCTTACGCGACTTTCCCGCCGGACGTGTCTCGTATCTTCCCCGAAAAGTTCTTCGTTATCGGAGAGCGAAATGGGCTCGGGGGCGTCCCATTTCAGTCATTTTCTCAAAACTTCCCACGCACCTTCGTTATTAAATTGTTTTTTTTGACGCCGACTCGTCACGGTACGCTTGTCGGACACGGGCCAAAAAGTCAACCTCATTTTCACCGCTTCTACTTGTACGTTGTAACCGTTTGTAGATACCGTTGAAACGTTGACAATTACCGTTTAAAGTCGTCCACTTCCCCGTCAACATGTCTTTGGTACGTGGCTTATCAACATCCTTGTTGAACTCAACAAGGATTTTGTTCCAAAAACAATCATCGGATTGGTCGGCACCCTTTTCGGCATCCTCGGAAACGCTAACCCAACACTCGGCCAATAACACTTCTTGTGCTTGGTCCCACCGCATGACCGTCCGACTTAAGTTGACGGCAACTTTTTCCCCCTTTCTTCTCGCCGTTTCAACGGCCGCGGGGTCTTGAGGTTGTGATGGTTGTGGTTGTGATGATTGTGGTTGTGACCATTGTGTTTTGTGACCATTGTGTTTGTGACCACATTTGAGGGGGGGGGGGGGGGGGGATTGTTGAAGGTTTTGAAATTGTTGTTGAAGCATAAATTGATTATATTGCTCTTGGGAATAAGTCGGCATTTGGGTGGACGATACCGATTGTTGGGACGAAGGTGTTGACGGATTGGACGCCGGCGAGCCGGAACTTCCCCATCCAAGAATACCGTTCATCCAATCGCGATGTGGTGGTTGAGACATTTTCGTGAGTTTTTGAGAGTGAAAGTGTAAGAAATTATAGAGAGTGTGTAGAAGATGGTGTGAAAAAAGGTTATGGTTAAAGGGGTTATTTATAATAGGTTTTATTTAAAAATAAAAAAAATAAATAATAATTAATTTTCGGTCAAAGTAGCCGTTGCCAACGGCTAGGCCACGTGGCATCTCCCCATTGGCTCGCTGGGTTCGTCGATGGTCCGGCGCCGGGGCTCGCTCGCGTAGCGGGTGGTGTCGTGGCGGGTCCGGCGCGCCGAGGTGGCATCCGGCGCCCACCCCCCTCTCGTTACCACACCGCATTCTCTTAAAGTGTGCACACAACGCCTCAAAATTAACCACCAATACTAGTATATGAAGGCGTTTACCTTCCAATATTACTTGGTTGTCAAATTGTTAGTAGTGTATGGTTTGATTGGAGTGTAAAATATATAAATAAATAAACCTCCTTTGAAAAGTTTGCCTTTATGTTTAGGACCTCATTTTGAGTAGTTAATAAATTTTGCATAAGGCCTCTGACAACTCAAGAACGGCCCTGGTTTGACCCGGCTAATTTTTGATATATAAAGACGCGAATCCAACCATTTATAAGTAAATTTGTCAAAATTGCCAACTAGTTTATAATTTTTTTTGGTTTTCCCCTTTTGTCCCCATGTCGATTGGCATTTTCTAGAGTTATTATTTGACATCGTCTTATGGGAGCATGGACCAAAAATATTGCATTTGCAATGGAGATGTTAACTTCCAGTTTATGCTAATATCATCATCATCATCATCTGATTCTTTTGTAAAATGGTAGTTGAGATAGATAAAAGGCAAATGGTGTGTAATAAGCAAGTATTACAGAAATTGATTGATATTAACTTCCAATTTGTGTTTGGGTGATCATGTGATAATAGTTGATAAAAAATGTACAAAAATGAGTTGAAGGTGTTTAGACCAGACCTACCATTTTATAAGTCATTAGGCAGGTACTCCATGGATATCTATAGGTTCTTTCCTCTTCCTGTGAGTGACTTTTGGTTAATTAAGTGTAACATATATGTTGAAGAGGTTGTTCACTTTCGCTTTTTTTGAATGATATCACGTCTTTCTTGTTGTTTTCAACTGCCTTCCTCCACTTGTCTACTTTTCCAAATGATCGGGGCTACCAACATCCACACTGTAAAAAAAAAAAAAGTGAAAAAACTAAGCCAATTGAGTCTAAATGTGTTGCACAATTAAACATTCCATTTTTCTAGAAAATGGAAGGTATTTTTCTATAGAGAAATGATATTTGGTCCTACTCATAGTCCTACCTACTTGATAGGATAACATCCACTAATTCTCCCTCCTAACATTATCTCTTAATTTTGACATATGTCTTCATCTAATTAGTAAGATTAAATTGTAATACCATTACTCTTTTCTATATCTAGAAAACTACTAAACATTTCATTTTCCAGTTTAGAAAATAAGAAAAAAAAAACTCTATCTGTTCATCGGTTTTCAAAATTGTGACTTCTCTTTTCAATGAATTTTTTTATCCTTGTAAGTTCAATTTGAACGTGTATTCTGTTTTAGGACTTCTCCTTGAAAACTTTTCTAGAATAGTGTCGTAATTTTCTACAACTAAACAATCCTGTGCAGATTATCTGATTCTTTTAGGGCCAAAAATATCAGATTTGGAGGAGTTGATGAAAGTATCGCTAACTTTAATAGAATGACTATCTAATTTGTAATTTTAAGGTCACAATCCTAATAGGTGTAAATTCTGACTTGCTAAAATTGGAGATGAACAAAAAAAAGTATTTAAAATGAAAATTATATGTGACTGTCTTTTGTATGAAACCCTTCATGTTTAGTAGTCTTTCACTTTTGCATATTTGTAAAACAACTATATGTTTGCAGAAAACAAAGTAGGTTTCATATGGATCAAATACTTACAGTAGACACAAACTGCTAGCCACTCATTTACTATTCTCACCCAAGTACTTGTCCAACCAACATCAATCGTCCACCTGCCATTTAGGTAAATCAGCATTTATTTTATCAATTATAAATATTGAATTATGAGATTACTTACTTTTTCATGGTGTGATTAGAACTCCAACCAATTAATAACATTGCAACATACATAGATCCAGTAGCAAAAACAAAATGGAAGAATCCAAAACCATAAGGAACATCATCTTCATCCTGTTTTTCATCCTTTCGAAACTGCATATATATATTTCACATTTTTATCACATAATTAAATTATAAAAGGTCTGAAATAAGTTTTTGTTTTACCTGAAAGCATTTAGAATCAATACCAGTTGAAAATGTGGCAATCACCATAGCAAGTAGTGCAACAACAAAACTCTGTCATCAATAATTAGATATGTAAATGTGTAGGTTTTATAAGATTTCTTGAAATATGGTAATTTAAAAGAGCAGTTCATAATTTTTGTAATAAAAAAGTGTAAACTTACTATGATGGTTAGCCAGTCTCTTGAGGCTTCAGAATTCCTCAGACATTTATCATCCTCTGGTTCACTGTAGGCACAACAACATATGGTCATTTGTTAGGGGCCAAAAAGGGTATAACACGTTTTTGTTTTATTAATGATTAGGTATTATTACAATCAAATCTTTAGAAAAAATGATTTTGGAGACGATTTTCGACAAGTTGACCCGTTTGGCCCATTTCTTTCTTAGCTAATTTTTTATTTTTATTTTTATTTTACCTTTTTGAGATAAACCAAAACCAAAATCAACTATGTCTCAAAATTAAATGGATAAGAAGTTACCTTCTAATGGCAGACCAGCATAGGAACACAACATACAACCCCATAAAACCTGGAGTCAAGAAGCAAGCACTGACCTAATTGGACAAAAAAATAATGAATTTGACAACAATGTGAGTATCAAATGTTAGATTTTGAGGGTTAAACTTACTTTAGGGTGAAGAGAGACACTAGTCATAAGTTGAAGGAGTACAAGTGTCCATGTGATAAATAAAATATTAAGCAAGCAAGTGGGTTGTGGTGTGTACCAAATGTACATCAAAATAATCCCCAATATGCACACAACATATGCACTAGTTGCAAGCAGCATGAAATGAATATGGCTGGAACAAATTTAACACCATTACATCAATACTAAATTATCATTTTTTTAAACTTTGTTCAAAGGTAGTTAGTTAGTTACCATCTCTCTGCATATTTTTCAGACAAACAGCAATTGTTTAGCCATGTGATGAAGCTGATTATGCTAATTAGCTGAATTAGCAAAAACACCCTGAAAAATGTTATGAATCAATAATCATGGAGATTAAGATACAAGGTTAGAAGATTTCATACCCTGCACCAAAATGTGCAACTTCCCCTGCAAAAAAAAAAAAAAATCTATCAGACACATTAAAGCTGTAAATATAACATGATTTATTTATGATTTTGCTAAGATAACTAACCGTATATCAGAATAATTTGTGTAGGAAGAAAAAAGGGCAGTATAATTAGAGCGATCATCATGCAGATTTTAGCAGACCACCAGCCCGAATGCCACAATTCTTTTTGCCCATGCAACTTTGAGGCACCACTCGTTGAAAGAAACATTGTGAAATAAAATATCTAATATATATCATTAAGGCCTTCTCAAAATCTTTAAAACGAAATATTAACTTTTATATTTCATTTGTTTAAAATAGAATTTATTTTTAAAAAAAGGATACGAAACATCCCATGCTCACTCTCAGAACTCCTTCTGTCCCTAAGCACTCTTTACCACCATTACAACTTTTCAATCCTACAAATCACACAAGTTTATAAGTCATAATTAATATATTCAAATATTTCAACAGTATATAGATAGTTATATGTATACAGAATATATATAACATATATGTAATCTTACTATTCATTTCTGTTAATGCACTAGGCCCGTAATCACGTATGGCCCACGCGAGCAAATTAGCTAACAGAAACATCACACTATACACATATCTAGCCATCCACGGGTTAGATCCATAACGAAACTGGGCCCACCAAGGACCCGTCAAGATCCTCGCGTACCGATTACTGTTATTTTCAGTTTCATTTGCATTTGCATTTGCATTTGCATGTGTTCCAGCTTCAAGTTTTGCGAGCATCATTTTTTTTATACAGAGAGAGCTAGTGGAGTTTATTCCACCAGCTCTCTTATCATCTGCAATGTATAAAATTGTTAATATGTTTATAGATGATGAATGGATTGGAGTGTAAATAATTAACCCAAAAAATGGAATATAAATTATAATATCGAAGAATGTGAATCATGGTGATTTTAACATGCACATGGAAAGGAAGTATAGATGGTGATATTTGGAATCAAAGTGTACTAATAATTCCTGAAACAATATTAATATGCTACCTAGAGACTGGACAAACCATGAGGTAGATTTATTGTATTATTATTCTCATTATTCAGTTATTGTAGCATAACTCCAATGGACCTCTGTACTGCCCTTCAATTTTCTCTGACTTTTATGGGGTAGGAGGGGGGGGGGGGGGGGGGGGGGAGTGGGTAATGGTAGGCCATCCCTAAAAGGTGAAAAGAAGTCTACAATGATGGACTTGTTGGTTGTATTCTAACTAACAAAATTGAGAACTGGAAAAAGTTTAAGGTATCCTAGGTTACAACTTACTCTATTTCTTGTTTAATTTTTCATTTAGATATATTAAACTATATGAAAGATTATGTAACGTCTTTAAGTCACATGGGTATGTCACTATCTCATTGATGATTGGATTTTATGTAGATCTGTGACTATTACCTAACTAACCATGGGTACTTATGAATCACTTGATCCACATAAATTCAGGCGTGATTTTCCATAATTATATAAAATACCACCATTTCAAAGTTTTATTGTTTATTTGTTTTGAAAAAAAATTCAAACGGTAATAGGTGGTGTGTTAGTCAAGAAACTCATATTTATAGTTATTAACTTAGTATTAAAGATATCTTGTTGGTAAATAAAAAAGAAATCAGCAATACAACTGTTTGTTTAAAAAATAATAGTTTAAACAAGAGTGATAAATTTAAATAGTCAACAATACCACTGTTTGTTTTCACATTTAATCTGGAAATCGATCAAGAGTGTTATGGGTGTTACATCTATGTCAAACTTATTATTCGCACTTTGCAGTGACAACTATTAGTAAAGGATTGTGTCAGATTCTGTTTGGATCTATAATAACACCAAAATTATCATTCAAATTAAAAATATAAAAAAAAAAATTGGAAAAAGGGTAGATGTAACAAGAGAGAGCATTTATACATCTGTTGGTGCTTTTTCAGAACTTTAGTTGCAACATTTGGTTGTTAGCAAATAGCAATAGCCCATAGAAATATTGCTCATAGAAAGAGGTTTTATCAGATAACTCATCGTATTTTCTCATTTTTAATAGATAATTCATTCAACTTAAAAGTTGCATAAAGACGTCAATTTGTATACATTTTTCTAAAATTTTATTTCTATTATATTATTGTTATATTAAAATATTATGTTTTTACTATTAATATTTAGTCGATGTCAAGTTTAAAAAAGAGATTAGCCTAAAGCTGTCACTTGGTGAAATACCCGTGTCAAATATAAAAAATTGCCTTATTATCTATTAAGTCAATAAGTGATGCAGGCCATGTTGAATATATTATCTGATCAGTAGATCTACCATTAATTAATACATAACTAATTAAAATGCCCTAAACCCTTTCAGCAGTTGTCACATGTGTGAAAACCACTTGTACGTTGATACCCAAACAAATTCAAATCAGCTACTTATTAAGGGTTTTGCCTTGAATAATAAAAGTATTTTAAATATATAAGTTATTAAGTAATCTTGAATTTTATCTAAACTCTAATTTCGACTCTTATTTGTTGGCCTACGACCACTACGTTACTGTTTATGTTTTCGTTTTTTTCACTAGATCCCAAACCAATACAAACATTTCATAGCTTTTACACTATGCAAAGATTCCTTTTGACCACGGTCAGCTTGACATATTATTTTTGGACGATTTGAAATATTTAATACATTAAAGTATAAAACGGATATGTTTTATTTTTCTACAAACTTCACTTTTTTATTATTAGCATTATAATTATTGTTTAAATTGGCTTTAATGTGAAAATAATCATTACTGAATGCAAATTATGTTTTAAGTTAAAACTCTTTAACATTTTAACTATCATCATCATAAATCATTGATGTTTATTGAATTTACTACGCCTTTTACTTTTATACATTTTACCCTTAAGCAAAGAAAAAAAGTAAAGAGGATAAAGTGTAAAATTAAAGGTATTAATTGGTGGTAGGTAATTTATTTTGGGTTGTGAAGGGTTATCTCTAACATTCATAAAATAATTGTACATTCATTGATATAGTAGTGTTCCTAAAACTCAGGGGGCAATTTTTTTGTTAGTTTTGCCTTGTTATTGACAGCCCTAAGGGCTGTCATTATCATTTTCCATTTATTTTTAATGAAGTGGAGCGTTAACTAAATTTACATGTCAGAATCAATTCATAAAAGTTGTTGAAGGTATTTGTATTTGTATTTATATACTTTTGACAGGAATTAGTTAATATTTATGGACAAGAATAATGCGGACATATTAAGCTATTCTAAAACATAGAATAACAAGATGAAAGGATATATTCCTTCTCTTGTTGCTACATATTCGATGTTTTAATACAAGTTTATAATTCGGATCATAAACTTTATGTATTTCAAATACCATTTGGTTTCTAAATTTGAATAAATAACAAAATAAAAACCGAATGTTCGATAAGATATTGCTACCACATGTGTTGTACTATAAAATTATGTTTTAATGTAATAAACTTCCAAAACTGTAAATCTTCATTTTTAACATGTTCGTGTAATCAACTTATATTATTTTTATCATTTGATATAAATATATTTCATCAACGTGACATTTTTACAAGTTTGTTACGTCAAATGTTGTTTTTTTATCGCACATATGTATAATAACAATTCATGATCAATACATTTTTTATATAGATTACCTACAGAATATATATCTTGCATGGAGAGTACTACACTATGATTAAGGCGAATAAAAGAGAGAAATATATCCACGCTTTTTTGTAATCTAACCAAAAAACGAATGAAATTTTTAGAGTTACGTCTAAAACGATGTTAAGGGAGCTAATTCTCTTTTATATGCAATATTAGTTGTACTGTACAACTACCTAATGCACATAACAATCAATGAAATCAGCTTGAACAGAAATGAAACATAAATGCACAAATCAGAGAAGGCAATTAATCAACTCAAGTCGTCATATTAGCACACAAACACACGCATATATTCTAACGAAACTATCACATTCATCAATGGCAGACGAACGAGAAATCACTACCAATAACACAATGCACAAATCGATTGATCTGCAGAGTTCCGATCTTAAACTTTACAAACCGATTCGATTCATATTCGTGTGTACATGCATTTCATCAAACAGTTATATAATTTTGAAATTGAAACGAAATCAAACAAACCTGAGTTATTGCGAGAACGAGACGGAAATTTCAGCTTGATTGTTCAGAAAGTAATTGTAATAGCCTCAGGCGATAGCTCAGATGCAATTTCCGGCGAATGATCAGATGAGGTTTTTCTTCAGAACACGAATCCAGAGGAGAAAAAGCGAAAGGCTCCGGCAATCCGGCGGTCAACAAGAGAAGAATTCCTTTCGAAATTGTCGATATGATTTTTTGATCTTTTGCTCTTTTGTGTCTCTATGTTTCAATCCTTCCCTACCTTCTTCTCTGTATACTCACATACATATATAAACAGAGAGAGAAAAGAGAGAGTGTGAGAGATTGCTTTAATCGTCTGCTTCCCTTTTGCTTTTTTCCGCCGAATGGTTTTATTTTTATTTTTATAGTATTACTTATTTTTCAGCTCAAAGTCATGATTACAAATGTTGGTGTGATATTAATTTTGATGTTCAAACGTTTTTTAAATTGGAATTTACTCGCGACGTACAAAAGAATTCTTCTTCTGGCTAGAAAGGACGGTATTATTATACTGTATAAAAACTTTATCCCGGGTTTTTAAATAGATAAAAAAGAGAAAAAGGAGAAAGAATAATACTATATTTAAAAGAAAATATATTGTTTTGTTCCCGAATCATACACAAAAAAAAATAAAAAAAAATACTATTTTTTATGTTTCTAAATGAAGAAAAAAAAAAGTTAACAGTTTTATAACTTTATTTTAAAATGTAAATTAATTTGAAAATGTGAAAATAATTTGATCAGAATATATGATTTTTCTAATTAGAAAAAGGGCAAAGTGATGGTTTGTGTTTGGGGCCTATATGGTTAAGTGTGGAAGGATGACACACCTTCATGCGTTTAAGTATTTGATGAGTGGGGGAAGAGATCGTGCTTGCTTATACACCACACCGACTTCTTCATTTTTACAAATTAATTACGGAGTATTAATTATTATCGTTATTGTTTTCTTCTCTAATTCTTATTAATGTTGTACACTTGTACATGATATTTTTTAAATTAATAAAACTATCCGGTAGCTACTTGCCTAGAAGCTAGAGGTGTTAACATCGATTCGATCACGTGCAAGTCATGCAATATGTCCGATGAAGACACTGATCACGTCTTTCTCCGATGCCCAAAGACGTTGAAAGTATTATTATGGATCTTCCATTGGTGTGGAATCCCTTTTTGTACTTTTAATTCGGTGTCGGAACTTATAGAATTTGGTGAAGGATGGGGAACTTGTCCTAAACAAAAAAAGGTATTGACAACAATAATTCAAAGTTTGATTTGGTGTGTGTGGAAGGCGAGAAATGAGATGGTGTTCAACAACGTCCAAAAATCATACACGGCCATCGCGGATGATATCATCTCAACTTCATTTTTGTGGGTGAAATATAGGAGCAAATTATGTTGTAATCCGATTAATTGGAGAATTTTTCCTTTTTCGTCTTGTTTGTAATTTTGTACTCTCCGTCTTAGTTACTGGCTAAGTTCGGTTTTCCTTTTTTCTAATATATTTGCCGTTTCCATGAATAAAAAAAAAACTAAATATCCATCATCATGGTTATTGTTTTCTTCTCTAATTCCTATTCATGTCGTACACTTGTAAATGATATTTTTGAAACTAAAAAAATTTAAAAACAAATCATATCCATTTATAAATCTTCTTCGGCCGAAATTTAAAAAGAAAAAATCAGGCCACGGATAAAGATTCTGGTTTGGGTGAGTTCCACTATCTATGTGTTAAGATTCAAATTCGTTACTCATTCAACTTCTACCATCCATATATTAGGCAAGCAAAATATAATTGACAAGAGAGGAAAAAATCAGAATTCTATTTTATAACAATAAAAGAAATCGCACAAAATAATACAATGTTTTAGAGCATTAACACCTCAAATGAAAAATAATGTATGTTTTTAAAATAGTTTAAGTAAACATATGACTAATACGATTATTATATAAAAACTAGGTTAGAATTGTCATTATAGGCGAGTATGAGAGATAGCGTGAGACAACTGAGGGAGAACCGGCAGTAGGTGACTGAGTAGAGAATTAGGTGTTGTTTGTTTTTTCAGAGCAAAAAGATCTGCTGTCTGCGGAACACATCTGCCAGATGCTGCAGCTTCTGAGATGGATCAAAGGTCTGCAGTCTGCAAGAAAACTGTTGTTTGTTTTTTAACATCTGCAGACTGCTTAAATAAACTAAAATATTAATTAAGATAATAATATAATACATTAATATAATAATAGTATATATATTAATATAATAATAATAGTATTAATTAATATATTAATAAT
Source organism: Calendula officinalis (assembly GCA_963853835.1). Taxonomy (NCBI): domain Eukaryota; kingdom Viridiplantae; phylum Streptophyta; class Magnoliopsida; order Asterales; family Asteraceae; genus Calendula; species Calendula officinalis. The sequence continues at coordinate 71,288,011 of OY970829.1, read as the reverse complement.
ATTAGTTAATATATTAATATTATATTTTATTTATATATAATAGTAATATATATAATTTAAATATAATAATATATATAATTAAAATTTAATAATATATATTATTATCTAATAATATAATAATATTAATTAATATAATAATATTAATTAATATATTATTATATTAATTAATATATAATAATAATATTAATTAATAAAATAATAATATTAATTAATATAATAATATTATATATTAACATAATAATAAAATATATTAATATAATAATATATATTAATATATAATAATATTAATTAATATAATAATAATAATTAATATAATAATATTATATATTAACATAATAATAATATATATTAATAATATTAATTAAGTTTGGAGATTTTTTTTTAAAGTTTGGAAGACCCAAGAAGCTAATGACCAAGTCTTCCTGGGGAAGACCTTAGGTAGACAATATAAGGTATGCAGGCTTCCAAAAAACAAAAATCTGCGCAAGCCTTTTTCTGCGCGTGGTCTGCGACGCGAAGACAAAAGAACTCAGGAAGACATTTTGTCAAAAAACAAACAGCACCTTAATATTTTGTATATATAATACACATATACACAAAAATACTAATACTCACCAAAAAAATAAACTTCCCGGTCTCCTTCTCCGTCGCTAAACCGGAACACTCAACCGACGGATGCAAGCGAAACTGCGTCCAAAGACTATGAGCAACCGACGGTTATAAGTGGCCATCAGTTGCAAATGACGAAGGCCGTTAGATACTAGTTTAAGTTTAACTTAAGTTGTTATTTGTTTTTATTTTGTTCTCGCCAAAGATACATAATACTAAATATTTTAATTAGAAAACATATAAAATCAATATTATTATTACTAGTATTTTGTAAGCTCAAAGTAGTAGGTAGACGTAGAACCGTAGAACATAGAAGCTGATAGTGCTGATGATTATGTCTAATTTACCCTTTCTTTTGCGTAAGTGACAAACCCACTTTTATAACATTTACCTCAGGCTTTCCCAATGCCAATGTCAAAAAGCATCAAAATTCTTTTTCTTTATCTGTCTCTGTCTAAACTTGTAACCGCAAAGTGGGCAAACTCCAATAGTAATTAACTTTTATTAAATTATTATACATCAGAATTGCTAATTTTAAATTAAAGGTATATCACCGTGTATCTTATATTATAGATCGATTTCTTTTATATGTGTAACCAAATGACATAATTTCCCAGAAATGTAAACTATGATTTTATTAAGTACAATAAACGACAAAAAAGAAGAAGAAGATAAAATATGTGTTAATATGTTATCGTTAGAGGTGATGTGACATAGTCAACTAGCATTAGACTAGTGCAAATTATAGTTTCAGTAAACTTCGGTTTGTCATCGCTTTGGAGACATGGATGGTACCGGCTCTTTGATTGTCATTCTTTGGCTGGTGTTTCGGTTAATCGAAGGAAAATGAGAGAGAAATGTAGCTCCATGTGAATAAAAGTCAGTAGTTTGTGTGTTTCCTGATTAGTTGGACATAAAAAAAAAACTAAAGTGAATGTGTATTGTTATTATCAACGTGTCAATTTAGTGGCAATTGAAGTTTCAGTTGACGTATTGTTATTTTGACCAAAATTAAAGTATCAGTAGTGACAACGATTGCGAGTGGTTAGAGAATGATAAAATATATGGATTTGAAATGCCCGAACTTTAGGTAGTGAGAAAGTGACAAACTTATATCGAATGATAGGTAGGTATATTGACAAAAATGTACAATTTTTTATGATTGTATATCGCAAAGGTGGGATAGCGTATTACATTTAGAATTTGGCGTAATTGATAACCTCGTTCTTTTAATGTGATTGAGATCATGCCACCTTATAAAAGATAATCCCAATTTTACCAACTATTTGTTTTACTTTACGACGTTACTAATTTGTATATAAGCAAGGTTTTTTTAGAGCAACTGTTTGTTTTTACTTATTTGTTATTAACTTGTATCTGGTGGAAACACTATTATAGTATTATACCTCTTAATTACCCTACCTACCTTTAAAAAATAAGGGCATTGAGGTTTTTTTTTCTTCATTTTATAAGTTATAATCTAAAAAGACGCTCAAAAACATATTATGAGATTATAATTTATAAATTATATATATTTATAAATCAGAAGTCACAAGACATTTTCCTAACTTAAAATGTTAACACACTAAATTTTCACCCCCTTTTAACCCAACAATGGATCTCAATGTAAGATTTGAACAAATGTTAACACACTAAATTAAACAAATAACACGGTTAACACCAATTATATATATTAATAATCACTAACGACATTATAGATTTTATTACGTACAGCAAATTAATAAATTTACATAACTTATTATTAGTGCCAACAGATTTTTAAATCCACAAACAAAACAAACATGGTTTATAAAAGTCATAAAAAATGTTAGTAATAGTTTTATATCCGAAATATACAGCTATGATAAACGTAATAGTGTGATTAATCAAACATGAATTCTTTCACGTTGTCGCGTGTCCATAATCTGATTTTATAAGAGAAGATATTGATGCTTATTTTTGTGTCTATTTCATATTGCTACTTAGTACTCACTAGATCATAGAGTCATTTGCTTGATTAATGTTGTATAGCCTAGGATTGCACAAGTAATGTTATTTTTCACCCGATTGCAAAACTAATGCTAACCGGGTTTTGAAATCCCGGTTTGAACCAAAATCCGACACGTGTCCTACGAGGTGGCAGCTCTTGCAGCAGCTTTTTTAACTCAAACGGGGGTTCCAAATCCCGGTTTGCTTTTTTAACTGAAACGGGGTTTCCAAATCCCCGTTTGCTTTTTTGACTGAAAAGGGGTTTCCAAATCCCGGTTTGAATCTGACACGGGGTACCCCATACCCGGTTTGAAATGCTCTCTACCAGTATAAATAAGACGTAGGAGATGTGTCATTATTTGTGAACCCTGGCCTCTTATTTTTGGTAGAGAGCATTTCAAACAGATTCAAACCGGGATTTGGAAACCCCTTTTCAGTCAAAAAAGCAAACGGGGATTTGGAAACCCCGTTTCAGTTAAAAAAGCAAACCGGGATTTGGAACCCCCGTTTGAGTTAAAAAAGCTGCTGCAAGAGTTGCCACCTCGTAGGACACGTGTCGGATTTTGGTTCAAACCGGGATTTCAAAACCCGGTTAGCATTAGTTTTGCAAACGGGTGAAAAACAGCATTACTTGTGCAATCCTAAGCTATACAACATTAATCAAACAAATGACTCCTAGATCATAACATGTGTAATCTACTAAACTTTTACTCTTATATCATCCCTTGATTTTGACACTTTTCAGATCAAGTTAGTAGCCACATAAGGCACCTCCCATTGCTCACGTCAGCAACCTCGTCGAGGTATTTTCAAACTCGTCGGGGGAAGACGCCACTAGCACGCCTGCGTCAGGGCATCTCGTCGTGGAATCTCGTCCGTTGGACGACGAGTTGAGTAATCTCGTCGTGGGCTGCAAGGGGGGAAAGGGTTTTTTTTTTATTGTCTAATATTTTTTTTTAAGTGGACATGAATTTAGTGATGAGTTGTTTACCACAACCTTGTCAGTAACTCTTCAGTAGGGAAGAATGTGATGTGACGTTACTGACGAGTTTGAGAACGTCACTGTTGGGAGAGACATAAGTAAACACAAATAGTAGGCCATCAATATCAATTCTAATTTTAATAATGCCGCCAAAAAAAGTTCTAATAAAACGTATGTTGATGGGCTTTTTATTTCACGTTCGGCAATATGTGATATGGGTATGGTTTTTTTTGTCCGTGAAACCCAACGATGGAAACAAAGACTTATCTTGCTTCGGCCCAAGTTTTTTCCTTTCACATATCAAAACTGCGGCTGGACCTTAGACGGAAGTCAACCTTGACACAATTGATATCATTAATTTTTATCACATCAATATTATATCAGCTATCACTTAAACTAATACTTAAACTGATACTAATTTGACATCTTCATGTCAAGAGCACACCTTTTTTTTTTAGTTTTTCAGATTTCACCACTATAAAATATATACACATAAAATACTAAATACCTATTAAAATACTTATAAGGCCCGACCTTTCCCTCGTTTGTTCTCTTCTGCCAGCATAAGCAAAAACCCAAGAGAAGAAGTGAAGTACCGTGCTAATGGTAGGAAGAAACCGACGGCCGTTGGCACCGCTCTTAGGATGATTGGTATTAGTGCTTTAATGTTTTGCTAATTTTGCTTCACTGTGAAATAAATTTTCTTTTGCCTTCTCTAATTAAAATTCCTGAATCGTCCACTAGTACTGAGTTCCTCGGGTCGGTGCAGGCTCGGTATGGTACCGATACAAGACCGTTCAACTACGGGAAGGTTTGCTAATCACGGTACCCGTACGGTACTAAACCGGTACAAAATTGGTAGTACCGAGTTTTCCCGGGTCCCAAAACCAAGTAGCCTGTCCCTTGGTTCAGTACAAATTCAGTGCATTACCGATTCGATTACGGTATTTAATCTTGGTTGCTTATCCCTAGATCAGATAATGGTCAAACTGTAATACCTAAACGTGTGTAACATTAACGTTTTCATCTTTGTATATTTTATGCTAAATTTCCCCATAAAAAAGATCTTATAAAATAAAGTTAGTTTGATTTTTATATCTCGAAAATTTTGGGGTGTTTATGTAAAAAGAACATTATAACATTTGATCTTATCTTTGAGTAAGGTAGTCTACTATTGACCCGATAACGAAAACTACGAATATTTCAATTTTTAAAAACCAGTTTGCTAAATGCATGTCACAAATCTGACTACATAACAAAACTTAATACGGGTTGGTGGTCATAACCTAGGTTTAGGAAGTTTAGTAGCATCGATTAGTCAATTACATAAAAAGTTTGATTATTTGTTGCAATTTGTAACGATGTGGATAACAGTCAACATTACTTAGACATTAATAATATCATTTAGAACAGTTTCTTTGAATTCTATCGATATTCCTCAATTTACTTCGTGTATTTATTTATTTATTTATTTTCTTAACCAATTCTTTTCGATGCACGTGTTTAATACTTACATTTTGTAATTGGATTGACGAAACTTATATATGTATTTAATAAACGGTTTCTTAAATATGTTTTTGAATATTAATTATTGAAATCTTTCATTTTTTTTCTTAATTGAATGGAAGGTAGAATGTAGAAATCATAGAGATTCAGTGGGTGTTCACTTAATGGATATGACCTCCTAACAATATCTCACTTGCCCATATGAATAAGTGGTGGTTGTACCAAAGTTTCATAAACCACTCGATCAAAATTATTAGTGGTTACATTAAATTTAATATTTAGTAGCCCATGTGAGTTTTATAAACAAGGGTCCATTAAATAAACTTTAATTCTTTCATATGAATATATAGTTAGAAGTAGAAGTAGCTTTTAATTCTTTTGTTTGCTAATTCCTTGCTAGTTCTTTAATCTATTTTCGAGTTTTTTGTGGGTGATAGTCATGCCGAAACTCACAAGTTTCCCCTCACCGTTCAAAAAAATAAAGAAAAGAAGTAGCTTTTAAAAGGAACTAAACCTTGAGTTTCAGTAAAATCATTAATTAAAGCAAGAACCTGAAAACAAAATATATAAAAATTAGTAAGATGCTAGAACAATTACAAGAGAGTTTAGAGTAAAGATAAAGGAGTATAAGTCCACGTGTCTATAGTTTTGAAAATGTTTGTTAAAGTCACTGAAAGTTGAAACTTAAAAAATATAAAATGATATAAAAGGCTATATGAATTATGAGATGGCTAAATGTGATAGAAATTTTATTATTTAAAGTGGGTTATATTCAAGGAAGTCCTTGATTTTTATAAAGTCCCAAAGAAAAATCTTAGTCATTAGATAAAAAAATATTTTAACCAGCACCATAATCAAATCACATGTGATTCAACATACAACCACCATCATCATCAAATCATATGTGATTCAATATACAACTACCACCGCCGGCCACCACCACCTCTGACCGCCGCCGATCGCCGCCATCCGCCGCCTTCGGCCGCCTTTATCACATGTGATTGGGTACACTACCACATGTGATTGAAAGCAGCCGACGGTGGCGAGGGGTTGCTGGTGGTGGAGACGCTGGCCAACAGAGGTTGGTGGTGCTGGTGGTCGGCGGTGTTGAATCAAATGTGATTTAATAAACATGGGGTGGTGGTGGTCGGCAGTGTGCAATCACATGTGATTTAATACACATGGGGTGGTGGTGGTGTTGATGTGTTGAATCACACGTGACGTTGGTGGTGGTGGTGATTTGGGGGTTGATTGATCCAAGGACTGAGATTTATCCACCATGACTTTATAAAAATGATGGACCTCGTTGAACGTTTTTCTATTTAAAGTTATTATGTAGTATTATATATTATAAAGTTCTAACTTTTTTTAAAATATACGTATCTTTTTGTTGTATTTTTATCTTAAAAATAAAAATTAAAAGTTTTTTGCATTCAAACAGTGTAAGAAAAACTTGTGCTGATTTCGTTTACTCGGAAAACTCTGAAGTTATGTATAATCACTTTCAGATTAAAGTATTTTATTGGTAACAAAATGTTCAATCGGATAAAATCAGAGTGATTTTGCAATAACAGAGAAAGAGTGAAAAATTTTGATTCTATAAGTTATAAACTCCAAAAAAAATTTAAAAGTTACTTGCCAAATTATTTTGGATTATTGTATATTTTCAAAGGTTTAAAACATTATTTTGCGTATGTATATATTCACACTATTTTGTTGATATTATATCGGGTTAAATCACACTAGTACTTTCGAATCCAAATTTCTATTTTCATAGCTTATTAGCTCATGCTTTAGTAATTATGATTCATTACACTTATGGTATCAGTTTTATAGTTTAAATGTGGAACTAGAGTAATGTAGAAGGAATAATGATAAGAAAATTGACCAACTATTTAATGCAAGTTATACGATTCATCACTACATTGACATGTAGAACCAATAATAAAAGAAAATTAGTAAAATATAAAATTAGTTGTGGTTTAATTGAAATTACGAAAATAGTCTCTACTTATCAAAATTTTACACGGATGGTCTCTGATCTTCTTAATTCTGCTCTTAGACGGTCCCTCCATCCAATGGACGTTTAGTATGCTTGTTAAGTCAGCCCACGTACAATGCATTATCACTGTTATTGGTGCCCCGAACTCCTCCAATATAGATCTGAAACCCTAGATCGAAAACAGTTGTGAAACCCTAAATCGACAACTTATGTTTTGGTAAATAAAATGGTAAATTGACAATACCCTTGTGTGCAAGTTATGTGAAGGGGCGAACCCACATGTAAAAAAGTGGGGTCTATGGCCATCACTTGGTAGATCACCCCATGTGAAAAAAAAATTGATAAAAAGAATATAGTTTAAAATTTTACATAGTCCCCACTTAATTTTTTTAGAAAATCCCAGTTAATTTCAGTCCTAAATTCACCACTGGTTATGTGAGGTGAGTTAATAGACATAATTGATGTTTTATAGACAGAGGCCCAGAGGGTACTTTCGAGAGTAAAAGTAAGGAGAATCAATAACTACCAATATAGTTTTTAAAAGATATGAATTATTTTTATAAATTAGACCAAAATCATAAGAATTATTTTTATTATATACTCAAAAGAAAAAGAAAAGGAGAAAAACAATGAATGAAATGTACTTTTATTTAGACAAACAATATAAATAAGAAAAGGCAAATGCATGCTTCAAGACATATGACAATAGAATGACCCACAAAATCTTACGGAAAAAATATACTTCTTTAAAAAAGGACTAGCCGGGTACCCGCGCAATGCGGCGGCGGGTACCCGATGACTATATTTAGCGGCACTCAATTGATAATCCTTGAAATAACATTCAATCCATAGTTTGATCTTTAATGATGATTTTGGGTGAAACTTGAGGGTGAAGAAATGAGGGTTTTAGAGAGAGAAAGTAGAGAGAAGGAAGAGAACAATTGCAAGTGTGGCAGGCTTTAGCGGAGGAGAGAGAGAGAGAGAGTCTTTAATTGTTTTTCTTTTGTATTTTGTGATTTGAGGTATTTTAGCTTGAGTTATGATAGATGAGATATTTGGGATTTTGAATGTAACATTGATGTGGTGTTGAGATGACCATTTGGCTTTAGCCACCATACCCATGCCCTAATGATTATATATTGTACTCTGTTTTTTAATTATCACATTATGTTAATTTTTAAAGAAATTAAGAAATAAAATATAACTTGCCACAACACTTAACAACCAAAACCTGATATCTTTAACATCATGGGAAAAAAGCTACAAATTTCTGCTCCCATCCTATTCAAAATCAGCGCATGCACTTTAAAACAAGTATAAATCTATGGACCAATATGTGTTACTTTTTGTCAAAACAATTTGCATCAACCACCAAGATATAGGGATGACAACTATCATCTGATCCGATGATCATCCAAACACCCTCCTCAAGCTAATGAAAATGCAATTATAAAATATCAAAAACATTGCAAGTTCAAATTTAGCTTTCTGAAAAAATGCATTTATAAAATACACAACTATTCAACAAATAATTTACATGTAAAAGTGTTTGGATAATTGCTGAATTTAAAAGATTATTTATATGGTAATTTAAGTGTAATTCTTCAACGACAAAAAAAGTCACAATAGTCACCATCAATCGAATAGCACTTTCAAAATTATGAATTGATATTAAACTTTTACTCCAATTTATCACAACTGCATAACATACCATATGAATGTAACAAGAATAAATGTTTCAACACAAATTTAGAAATCACAACAAAATAAAATCATATAACAACAGCATCTCGTACAAATGCAGAGCATCTCGTACAAATGCAGATCATAAACAGTAAGTACTTGTGCACCTGCATCCTTGGAAACCAAGCATTGGGTTCACTTAGATAACTTCTCAATCCACATATAAGCATTAGATTATTAACGCCCATATCAGAGTCAGTTAACTCACAATCTGAGTCAGTTCACTCACAATCTGTTCAAGAATTCCTTCGGGTAAAAACTCATGGACTGGAGATTCTAAAAGGCCGATTGTCACGGGTAGTCCTGAAAATTTTTAGATGGTTCACGTATATAATAAGGGAACTCAAAATTTTTACATGATTAAAAAACACACACCATAAACAGTAAAACTGATCCCTGCACCCACCTATTGAGAAGAGAGGTAGATTCGGCTAGAAAAAGAGGATAAAAACCAAAAGCATTAGAATATTAACGACAAATGATAAAAACTAATATCCTGCTCTTTGAAAAAAAAAACCACATGAAGGTTGAATTAATTAACAAACCTCCACCGAAGTATTTCCTCCATAAATTTCTAACATCAACTGCAACACCAAGGAACAATAATTTAATCCATAGAGTGAAATAGAAAACACCCTCAAAATCAATAATTAATCGAGCCAATTAACAACATAATCGCACGAAAGCGACATGGTCATGAAATTTCTAAACTGTAATTCGATTACTACTTTTTTCAAGATCAAATTCGGCATGCAGTGAAATGGAAGAATGCAATAAACGTATAAATATAGAATTAGATACAACGTTAGAGAGATACCTGCTCCACAGATGCTTGACGATATTCGCTCATGGCGATTAGGGTTTTTTATCGTATTTGTAGGGCTTCAATTCGATGGCAGAAGCATGCTTGAAGGAATCGAGGAGGTGGGATATTGAATCGACGAAAAATGCAGCGTATGAAGGAGTTCAATGCTTTGAAGAAATCGAGATGGGTATTGAATCGACAGGGGAAGCGGCTTATTCGGCCAGGAAAGGGTTATATTTATTGATTTGGAAAGAAACAATGTGCTTCATTGTAGCTCAGTTGGTAAGTAGCTTGTTTGATGTGTCGTTGGTCTTGAGTTCGATCCTGATCCCGTTGAATGCCTTATTTTTTAAAACCCTATTTAAGACAAAAAGAGGAAAGTATTTGGCTGAATTTTAAATGTTCCATTTATGGAAAGAGTCTAAATGCTTTATAATGTAGTAGAGATGTAGTCTAAGTGACAAAAATAACCATGATTATATGGTTAATTAAAGTGGGTATATAGCTTCAAAACAGTAGGTTTGTATATACCAGGATGTCAAACTTTTATATTATATTTAAGAGATGTTTTTTATATTATATGTTTTTTTATTGCTTAATATAGTTATATAATTAGCTCCAAAATCTACATTTGTAGTGTATACATTAAAAGCTAGTGATGTATAAATGAATTTTCTTAGCTTTAAAACAGTTAAACTACTCTAAAAGATAAACTAAATGTTCATTAAAAAAGTGTTAGGATCCAATGAAGATTCAATAATCCATAACTATTTATCAAGGTTCTAGAGAGCGTAAGGCGTGGCATGTCGGCACCACCAAGCCTCAAGCCATGGCGGGCCGTGACGTTTTTCAAGGCACGACTTAACGCGGCGATTTTTTTATATAATTTATATATATACGTATATCAAATTAAAAAATATATATATAAATCTATTGATTTATATAATAATTCATATATAAAGTTAATAAAAAGTGTTACATCCAAATTTATAATTATATATGTCTTCAATTTTTCCAGCCGCCTTACAAAAAACTCGTCATAAGGCGCGCCTTATCACGCTTTATCTCACGCCACGCCTAGCTTAGCCGCCATGGTCTGTTTCGTAACGTCGACGCCGCGCCTCACGCCGGCGTCGCCATTGCGCGTTTTTTAGAACCTTGCTATTTATAATGAGCCTATATGTTTTCATGAAAGTGGGTTATTCCAAAACTGTCAGTTGACATGATGCATAATCTACCCTGGATACTGATCCAGTTTACAATACGACTAATCTCATGACAACTACCCGTTTTACGAATAGTGTATAGTGATGGTTGAACTTTTGTGACCTGCAAAGGCTACCAATTTAGATGGAAAACATGTCATATGCATAGCTGATTCCTTTATTTCAGTGTTTTCCCTCATTTTTGAATATTAAATTTGAGATGAGAAGCATGACATATGCTTAGGAAGGAAGGGCCATTCACCTTGTTTCCTATTCCTAAGCAATACATGATGTATTTTGGCCCATCACATGTACTTCTCAAAGTTAAAGGTTGTTTTTTTTAACTTTATTGAAGTTTATGTATACTTTTGAATTCATAGAAAAAACTAAGTCTGGTTCAAACAAAGATGTCTACCATAAACGGGTTGTTTTGTCTCTTAAGGACCGCAAAAGTCGTTAGTTACTGAGGAATTACCATGGTATCTAATCGTTCATGGTAAAATATAAGGTAATATTGATGTTCGCACACAATGTAATTGTTTTTTTTTTTACCATGATTAAGTGGTAGTTTAAACATTTAAGTTAGTAAACAATAATTTTAGTTGCATGTTATTCTCTTATACTGTGGACATGTGGTGGTACTAAGGAGTGTAAAGTGTGCATTTGTTAAACTCCTAAATTTTTTCGATTAGTATAAAAATTTTATATATTAATTTATTTTTTCTTTTGTTTATCAAAAGATTTACTATGTTATATATGAGCAATAACTAATACAAGTCGTATCTTAGCTTATTAATTAACTCATGATATATATCTTAAAACATATAATTTTGAATTCGAGTCACTTCCATATGCATATATTCTTTTTTAAAAATTTCACTTTCTTTTTTCACGTTTTATCATTTATTTCTCTTTATTTTTCATTAATTTTTTTTTCTTTTGACCGATTAATTTCTCTTTTTTTTTTGGTTTAAAAATGTTATCCTTCCTATTTATTAAATTACACATGTATTCTAGTCAGTGACATCTTAGTCAACATAATCTATAAACGAACACTTTAAATAAACTATTTGAACTTTATAACAATATTGAATACGAATATGGATTAATAACACATATTTTATATACGAAATCTATCATTGTAAAATATTGAATTCTTTTTTTTCATATTGCTAAATTTTAGAATTTTCTTTCTTGAGATAACTAAGAACGCGAATATAAATTTTGATTGATTTGATTTATAGTTACACTTTCTTAATCCATTTATGTCGTATGCCGGATGTGATAAAAGAAGGTTAAAATAAAATATATAGCCTTGTTAGAGCAAATCACAGATCAACTTAGTACTGATGATGCAGTTAGTGATAATTATGTTTATTACTGATGGGGCAGAAACATTTACTACTGACGAAGTTGATGCTGGTGTTCTCTATAACTTAGTTACTACTGATCATACAAAGATTGAAGATACTACTGATCATTGTAGTTACTACTGACGATGATTATGGACTTACTACTGATCACCAAGTTTACTACTGATGTTACTTATTTACTACTGGTGATTGGTTTTACTACTGATACGCGTTTATGGAACATATCAAGTCCGAGATCTTCGCAGAGATAGTTATAGAATGTAATTCAATGTATATCTTTATATTTTGAATGTAAATCAAGTCCTAAAATAACTAGGGTAAATAGTTTAGCTTCAAGGACTATTATATATAGTTCCTTACGAATTGTAAACGTACGTGTGTATTGTTAACTCAATAATATACATTGAAGCTTTTTGTGAAACTGTGTTCTTAATATTCTTACATATTGTTCTTACAGTTCATCGTTCTTAATACATTGATATAGTGTTGATCCGCTGCAACTTCTATCATCAAATAGATCTAAGGTGTTTATTAACTTGTTTATAGTTAATCGATCCTGACAAGATACTACTGATACCAGTAACAACTTCAATACTACTGATCTCAATGAAGATGATAGCCGTAGTAACTCTGACCAAGATAATGATGAACCAAATACTAATGACAATGAAGGATCTCAAGAAGAACAACTACCTGAGGCAAATGAGTCCAACCTTGAAAATCAACTAGTGGTTGATAAAGCTACAACAACAAGGACTCAAAAGAACCATCCATTAGACCTTGTTCTAAGTGATGTTAACTCACCACTTCAAACAAGAAGCAAATTAAACAAAAGTTTAACTGCAAATATGTGTAATATAAGCTTAATTGCTAATGAATGTATGTATGAATGCTTTCTGTCTCAGGATGAACCAAAGAAGATCCAACAAGCAATGAAGGACTCAAACTGGATTGAGGCAATGCAAGAGGAACTCCTTCAATTTAAATTACAAGCTGTTTGGACACTTGTACCTCTACCCAAAGGAAAAAGAGCCATTGGAACAAGATGGATATTCAGAAACAAGAAAGATGAAAGAGGTATAGTGATCAAGAATAAAGCCAGACTTGTAGCCCAAGGATACACTCAAGAAGAAGGAATAGACTATGATGAAGTATATGCTCCTGTTGCTAGAATTGAAGCAATAAGAATATTTCTAGCATATGCTTCATTCAAGAAATTCAAAGTCTATCAAATGGATGTTAAGAGTGCCTTCCTATATGGAAAAATTGAAGAAGAGGTCTATGTTTGCCAACCTCCAGGTTTTGAAGATCCAAAACATGGTGACTATGTGTTCAAATTGGATAAAGCTCTGTATGGCCTACATCAGGCACCAAGAGCATGGTATGACACATTATCATCATACCTATTGAAGAACAACTTTAAAAGAGGAGCCATTGATAAAACATTGTTTACAAAGAAAGTCAAAGATGATATTCTACTGGTACAAATCTATGTAGATGATATCATTTTTGGTTCAACCAATGATACATTGTGCAAAGAATTTGAAGAGCTGATGCAGATTAAATTCAAGATGAGCTCCATGGGTCCAATGAACTTCTTCCTTGGACTCCAAGTCAGTCAAAGAACTGATGGTATTTTGATAAATCAATCAAAATATGTCAAAGACATCTTGGAAAAGTTTGACTTAAAAGACAGTAAAAGTGCTAGTACACCAATGGAAACACACAAACACCTACATCCTGATGTTGAGGGGGAGGATGTAGATGAACACTTATATAGATCAATGATAGGATCTTTGATGTACTTAACTGCATCAAGACCTGACATTATGTATAGTGTTTGTGTGTGTGCAAGATATCAAGCAAGACCCAAAGAACTACACTTGCAGGCTGTTAAAAGAATATTCAGATACTTGAAAGGCAAACCATCACTAGGTCTATGGTATCCACATGACTCACCCTTTGAACTAATAGCCTATACAGATAGTGACTATGGAGGTGAATGTCAAGATAGAAAGTCCACTACTGGTGGATGTCAATTCTTTGGATCAAGACTAGTGTCATGGCAATGTAAGAAGCAAACAAATGTATCAACATCTACTGCTGAAGCAGAATATGTAGCTGCATCTGCTTGCTGTGCTCAAGTTCTATGGATTCAAAATCAGCTTCTAGACTTTGGTATCTCTATCCTTAAAACTCCTATTTTTATTGATAATCAAAGTGCTATTAGTATTGTGAATAATCCAGTAAAACATTCAAAAACTAAACACATTGAAATAAGATTTCACTTTATAAGAGATTGTAATGAAAAGAAATTAATCAAAGTAGTTAAAATCCATACTGATGATCAATTAGCAGATCTTTTTACAAAAGCATTTGATGTAGGAAGATTCAACTTCTTGGTCAGTAGTATTGGAATGATTTTAATAACTTAAAATCTCACTTAAAATTATGTGTAAAGTTAGTGTTGTAAAATATTATCTTCTTAAGTGTTTTACTACTAGTATTGCTGTACTACTGGTGTGAAAGTGTATGCACAAAATACTACTGATAGTTCATTACTACTGGTGTATTTTAGGTTTACACGGATACTACTGGTAAGTCAGTACTACTGGTATTCACATATACTACTGGTCTTGTGTGGTAATGGTTACTACTGATGTCTATAATTACTACTGATGTCAAAATCCTTAGTCATTACTGATGTTAGTAGATACTACTGACGTTTTACTACTGATATCTTATTTACTACTGGTCTTTCATAAACACAATTACCAAACTAACCCCCATGAAAATAACCGTTATGTTATGATTCGAAGGC
Source organism: Calendula officinalis (assembly GCA_963853835.1). NCBI lineage: Eukaryota > Viridiplantae > Streptophyta > Magnoliopsida > Asterales > Asteraceae > Calendula > Calendula officinalis. Next base: position 71,272,976 of record OY970829.1, on the reverse strand, counting down.
TATTTTCGTAGTTTTGCAGGTTTAATCGAAAGATATAAAAGGCGGCAGATGATTAATTTAGCATTATCTTCACTTCGATTCTCTAAACACCTTTCGATAAACCCTAGTTTACGATCAAAAACACTTCATCTTTAACAAAATTCTTGCAAAATCTCAACAACAATGGCAACTTTACAAACTCTCGATGTGCAAACCGATCTCAAATACTCAGAATTTCACAATATGGTTGCATTTTTAAAGAATCCCGACGGAACAAAAGATTTCCGTCCAATCGTAAAATTCTTGAGAAATTCGTATATACAGTTTGCCTTAACTGTAAAGCCGAAGGCATATCAACAGCACTTGGTGGATTTCTGGACCAATGCTGAGCGAACAGAAGGAACAACATCATCAATGATAAAATCAAAAGTAGATGGAAAGTACATCACTGTAACTGAACAATCAATCAGACATCATCTACAACTTCATGATGATTCAGGTATGTATACCCTTCCTAAGGAATACATTGCTGATACTTTAAATAAAATGGGGTATGAAGGCAGACTTAATATTGTAACTTTTCAAAAAGGCCTTCTATCCCCACAATGGAAATTTCTGGTTCATACCATTCAGCATTGTATTTCTCCTAAAAGAAGTACTTGGAATGAGTTTAACAAGGCAATAGCATCTGCTGTTGTATGTTTATGCACAGACCAAGTATTCAATTTTTCTAATATGATTTTTGATGGTATGTTGGGAAATCTTAGTTCTTCTAAATTTTTAATGTATCCCAGATTTCTACAACATATCATAAACTGTGAATTACAAAACTTGTCAACTCCTAAAAACATTTTTGTATTACCTGAGTTGAACAAGAAAGTTTTCTCAAATATGAGAAAACAATTTAAATTTTCAGGGAAGGAAACCCCTTTGTTTCCAAACATGATCAAAGATCAACCCAATATTGGAGAAGGTTCAACCATTGCTACAACCCAAGTTGAACCTCAACCCACTCCATCACCCCCAAATACAGCCCAAACACCACCCCATATAGCCACTCAATCACCAGCTCAAACAGAAGTCCTGAATGTGTCCCAGGAACTTGATATAAATCTGCAGAGTGCTACTCTTCACTCTGTAGAAGACCTACCAGACAAAACCAAAAATATATCCACAATCTATAAAAGAAAGAAATCTTTAAAGGACACCAGGGGACAAATCGAGTCACACCCCAGGCTCAAAGAGTTGTCCTCCAAGGAGGAGAGAGGACATGAGGGGAGGGCTTTCACTACTGATGCCCCAAAGGTGGGTGCACAGGACAGTGAAAACATCATTAGGACCCAAACCTCGGCAACTTTGAGTGATGACTCTTTTGAGGAATTACTCAAAGGACCCCGGTGCCAAGAAACCACAAGGGGGGGCATCTCTGCTTCTTCTAGGAAGAAGAGAATGTCTAAAAGACCCAATGAATCACCAAGCAGTGATGAGGGCAGATCTGTGGAATTGATGGAAAGGAAGGAAAACCTTAAAACCAATGTACCTGTTAGTAAGCCCGATGATCTTGCTAGATGGAGTGAGGGCAGTATTAAAATCCAACAATTGACGGCTAAAGTGGATTCCTTGGAATCCACTGTACAAGATTGTCTTTATTATCAAACAAATCAAGGAAAAACTATGGCTGCTATGAAAAGAAATGTCAATATCATCAACAAAAGAATGGGACAATATGAACTTAGGCTTCATCAACAATCAAAGCTTATCAGAAAATTGAAAAAGAGGATTGATGATAGTGAGGCTCCTCCAGTTGAGCTCACTAAGGGGGAGAAGGATAACATACAGACAATGATTGATGAATCCATTGCAGCAGCAGCTTCCTCCCTCTTGAATTTAAAAGAAACAGAAGTTGATGAAGGCCCAGAGATGATGATTACAGAAGATGAGCCCATTACTACTGCTACAATGGAAGAACAAGTTGAAACAGAGATACCAGTAGTAACTCCTACTACTGATGATATAGCAGTAGTAAGTCAAGAAGAGGAATTAACTGCACTAAACACTACTGATACCCTATCAGTAGTAACTCCTGAAATAACACCAGTAGTAACTACTCTGGTTACTACTGATGAGGAAGAACTACAATTTCCTGAACTCATTGATGCTAGAAGACATGTCATCATTACCAAACCACCAACACCTGATCAACCACTTATCATACCTGACATTGATGATAATGTGAATTGGTTTGAGGTTGATGAATGCTCACTTCCTCCACATCCAAAAATACTTCAACAAAATGAACTTAAATTATTTGCTCCCTCTGTTATAATAAGAGGAGTACCAGACATGAAGTATATTCCACCTCCACCTACAGCACATATTGGAAAGGGTAAAGAAGTATATGATGAAGATTACCCTAACAGAGCTCTTGGTCATTACATGGTAAACAAGATTAATCTGGTGAGAGCTGATAAACAAGATAAATGGAAGGTGAAGGATAAAAGATATTGGGAGAAAGTAGCTAAATATCAAGCTCTTGAAAAGAAGAAAAATCAAAGAGAAATTCCTGTTAAATTACCTGTTCAAATTAAAGATGTTCAGATAGAAGCCCAAGAAGCAGAGTTCAAAAGGCTTAGAAAAGTAGAAGAAGAACATCTAAACTGTCTTGAAGATCTTGTAGCAGAATGCAAAAGAACAAAAGGTGATTTACCAGATGATATATTTGAACAAAAGTCTCTTATGATAGACTTTCTAAAGACAAAAGGTCACAGTGCAAAATCTTTTGGAAGAATGAAGATGACAACCATAATTGAAAAATACTGTACTGCAAAAAGGAAAGATTTAATTGAACAAGAGGCTGAAGAAGAAAAGAAATTGAAAGCAGCAAAAACCTTAATCCCAATAAGTCCAAATTTAATTAAAGATAATAGTGTGTCTACTATTGGTGAATCCTCATCTTCTCAGACAAAGAAAAGAAAGAATGAAACTCAAGAACAGAGTTTTCAAAAGAAAGCAAAACAAGAAAAAATTATACCTGTTCTTGAAGTACCTGTTGCTCCACTTCAAAATAACCCAATACTAAACTGGAAAGTCTTGCCCAATAATGTTCTATTAGTTGTAAGGGAAGACAAAATCATTCAAAAGTTTACTGGATGGTTACCTTTGATCAGATCCTGTACAAGAAGTGATGTGATTAAACTTCTGATCATTGGAAAACCGAGAATGTCAAAGAAATCTTGGAAAGAATCTGGAGCTGGATACTTAACAAGAATGATTGATGCAGCTTTTTATCCAGATAACTATCCAGAGTTATTTACAAATCCAGAAAATGTGTATGCATGGAATGTTCTCCCAACTTGCAATATGTATTTCTTTGAAAGATCAAGTAAAAATTGTGAGTTGTACTTATATGAAAGAGAATATCCTCACTCAGAAAAGGAAATGTATCAGATATTCATCAACACTCTAATGAAGCCCTTTGATGCAGTTATGTTCCAAAATAAATTGAATTACTTTACCAAGAAGAACAGCAAATACATAATTGAACAAAGACTTCAACAAAATCAAAGAACATTAGAAAGAAGAAAGAAAGAAGAAGAAGAACAGAAGAAAACTTGATTGATTAAAGGATAATCAATAAGTTTAGGGGGAGATTGTTAGAGCAAATCACAGATCAACTTAGTACTGATGCTGCAGTTAGTGATAATTATGTTTATTACTGATGGGGCAGAAACATTTACTACTGACGAAGTTGATGCTGGTGTTCTCTATAACTTAGTTACTACTGATCATACAAAGATTGAAGATACTACTGATCATTGTAGTTACTACTGACGATGATTATGGACTTACTACTGATCACCAAGTTTACTACTGATGTTACTTATTTACTACTGGTGATTGGTTTTACTACTGATACGCGTTTATGGAACATATCAAGTCCGAGATCTTCGCAGAGATAGTTATAGAATGTAATTCAATGTATATCTTTATATTTTGAATGTAAATCAAGTCCTAGAATAACTAGGGTAAATAGTTTAGCTTCAAGGACTATTATATATAGTTCCTTACGAATTGTAAACGTACGTGTGTATTGTTAACTCAATAATATACATTGAAGCTTTTTGTGAAACTGTGTTCTTAATATTCTTACATATTGTTCTTACAGTTCATCGTTCTTAATACATTGATATAGTGTTGATCCGCTGCAACTTCTATCATCAAATAGATCTAAGGTGTTTATTAACTTGTTTATAGTTAATCGATCCTGACAAGCCTATAACAATTTCAAAAGATGGAGAGAATGGCTTAAAAATTGTGGCCAAGGAAAATAATGACAATCATCCTATTCACATGACATGTAAAGAACTCCCAACAAATTAAGAAGTCCACCAAGTGCATAATTAATGGTCACAAGCTCACTAGGTTTTGACATTTTTGGGATGCCAACTAATGGAGGGCACATTACCTTTCAAATAAATGTAAGGTGCTCATTGAAGAAAGGAATTAGAGTCATTTTTAGTTATCCATTGAGAATATTTCTCTTTTTGTTTAGGCCAAAAAGGGCCAAAGGCGATAAATAAATACCCTATCGTTACGATCATGGTGATGGTTATGGCGTTGGGGGTCATATTATGGTTACCTACTTACATGCAAGTGTACACGAAAAATAGATGTTGGAAGAGACAACACCATGTTGTCCTAGTTTATGGGTTTTAATAGTTATTTTGATATGTTGCAACACTTTCTTGTTCTTTTGTTTTATTACAAAGGTTTTGTTCGGTTTTAAAAGTTAAAAGAGTACGTTTATCATTATTCGTAAAACAAAAGGCCGTTTTTTTACCGTCAAAATAACAAAACCCGACTTCTATACCTTCAAAGATATATTTTCCAACAAGTTGAATCTAACAATCATGATTTCGTTACGTATGGTTTTGGTCTTTTCTACACAAAACCTTGGTTATTTAGGGCTAAGTCCTAAAATCTAAGCTTTAGGTTTGTATAAATTTCTCATCAATATATTTTATAGCTTTTACAAACAACAACGATATTAATTCATTTGAAAAAGGATATGGAAACATAAAAATTTAGTGACATTGGAAAAAGGATATGGAAACATAAAAATTTAGTGACACCTATATTTGAAGTTAAAAAGACTGCTTCAAGACTCCATATAAGAGATAATTCAAAGAAAAAACCGAATAATTCAAAAGAAAAGGTAATGCCTAGGAAAGGTAGTGGTAGGTCTATGTTCAATGTTCCACTAATTTTTAGGGTATGATACAATGAAAGTTGACCATTTCACATGACTGACCTCAAAATCCCACAAATCAGCAATCAATCAGTTTAGCTGGACATTAAAGTAGTTGTTCCCAAATTCAAATTTCAACAGCTTTAAATTTCTAGAAACTATCAATCAAATCAGAGTCAAACTTCAAATGTGTTTGCAGTTCAGAAAAGTCAACACAAATGAAAGAAGAAGAAGAGATAAAATGAATAATGATCTGAAGCCACCCACAGCAAGATGATGATGATAATTAATTAATACAAGTAAAAATGTTATAATGATGATTATACTATAAAAATTTAAAACAAAAGTGTATGATAAATTAAAAACCCAGAAAGTGATGATGGATGATGATGTTCTCTATACATAAAAACTTGTCTGCAACCTACAATTTAACTGGCAATTTATTTTCACAAATCGAATTTATCACCATAACAATTTCGAATAAATATACCTCTAATCTGTTTTCTTTGATTCTTTGGATTTTGTCAAAATCATGTAATCAATACCCACAAAAATCTAAATTTGACGTTTTGTCATCACTATATGGTGATGAAAAATTGTGTAGTTTGCAGGCAGGAGATTTTTGAGAAAAGAATCAATAAAAGGGTGGTGGTGGTGGAGATGCATATGATACCCCGACAACGGGCGGTAGTGGGCCTTCAAATGATGGAGCTGGTGGTGGTGGTGATAGATGGTGGACTGGTGGTGGTGGGTGGTGGACTGGTGGTGGATTGTGTTGGACTGGAGGTGGTGGGTGTGAGGGTGATGGAGGAGGTAAGGTGGGTGAGGGTGAGTATTCTATGCACGGTGGTGGTGGTGGGGGTTCTATACATAGAGGGGGTGATGGTGGAGGTGGGGAGTGGGGTGGTGGTGGTGAGTGAGGTGGTGGTGGTGGCGGTGGCGATGAGTAGATATAAGTGGGGGGAGGTGGTGGTGAGTGAGGTGGTGAGTGAGGTGGGGGTGGTGAGTGTGGTGGAGGTGGTGAATTATAATAGTAAGGTACCGGTGGTGGTGGGGAAGATGAGGGTGGTGGTGGAGATGCGGTTGGAGGTGGTGGTGGTGGTCTTACGCAATAAGGTGGAGTTATTGGTGGGGATAAGGTAGCAGGTGGTGGTGGTGGTGGTGAGGGAGATGGTGGTGGGGGAGATGGTGGAGGTGGTGACATAAGTGGTGGCGAAGGAGATGGAGGTGGAGGAGACTGGGGTGGTGGAGATGGTGGGGGAGGTGGAGGGGAGTAAACTGGTGGTGGTGGAGGAGGTGGTGATGGTGGAGGCGGTGATGGTGGGGGTGGTGGAGGGGAGTAAACCGGTGGTGGGGGAGAGGGTGGAGGCGGTGGAGGGGAGTAAACCGGTGGTGGCGGTGGAGGTGAAGGTGGAGGCGGTGGCGGTGAGTAAACCGGTGGCGGCGGTGAGTATACATGCGGAGGAGGCGATGGTGGTGGCGGCGGTGGTGGAGGTGGTGGCGGAGAAGGTGATGGTGGGGTATAAACAGGAGGTGGTGGTGACGGAGTCACAATTGGTGGCGAAGGAATCACAACAGGTGGGGAAGGAGTTACAACCGGTGGTGAAGGCACAGGCACCGGAGGAGGTGAAGGCAACGCCGGAACAAACGGAGCACACCTAAATGCACTACAATGTATCTTCTTAGACGCAAACATCGTACAATGTTTAGCTGACCTCTGTGCCGGTCTAGCCGGCAAACAATTCCTCCGATCGTCAAAAGCAGCCAAATTCAAGCACACCGGCGGCTCTCCGATGAAGAAATTATCCGAATAAGTAAAGTTCTCCAACCTCGGCAAACTACAAATACTTTGCGGTATAGTTCCCGACAAGAAATTGTGAGCAACATTCAGCTGTTCCACACTGACCATACCGGAAATACTCTCCGGCAATGGTCCCATCAATTGGTTGAAGCTCACATCAAACACCGTTACTTCATTCAACAACCCAATTTCATCCGGTACACACGACCGTAACCCATTATTCATCATAATAATCTCATTCAAAGTATCAGACATGTTCCCGATGCTCGCCGGAAGACAACCGTGAAACTTATTATTCGCCAAAACGATTACCGACACCGGCGAGTTACCGAAATTATCCGGCATTTCAAACATAAACCGGTTGTGGTTGATAAAAATTGCATCCAGGTCTTTATCAAATAGTTCTTTAGGCACATTACCTTCGAACTCGTTAAACCGGAGATCTAAAAACTTTAATTGCGGTAATTTAAGAACAACATACGGGAATTTTCCGGCGAACCTGTTGTTGCTGATATCCAGCTCGAAAAGTAACTTCAAATTCTTAAACTTTTTTGGGATTGTACCGCAGAACCGGTTCGAATTGATGTGAAATAAAGCCAAATCAGTAAGAAGTCCGAGTTCTTCCGGTAAGTACCCTGCAATGTCGCCGTGGTTGAGGTCGATTCCGGCTACGGTTAATTCGGAGCGATTATCCGGCGATGGAGCACAAAACACTCCCGTGTAGCTACACACATCAGATCCGACCCAATCGGTGGTCAAATTTTGCGGATCTGAAAGTATAGCTTGCTTCCATGCTTGTAAAGCAATGTAAGCATTTCTCAACCTAGGGTTTCCAAAAACCAACGAAGAATCAACCGTCACATTCTCCCCACGGTCACCGAACTCGTCTAAATAATACAAGAGCTGCCGTTGCCGGATATACAGTGCCTCACCGTCGGTGAGCGGACCAGAACCACTAACTCCACCGCCGCCGCCATCATCGGAAAAACAATAGATATGAAGAGGTGAGAATGCTACAAGCACAAGAACAAAAACAGAGTACAAGAGATTGAAATAATGTGATGATATGTTCTTCATCTCAAGAAATTAGACATCTGATGGTTGAATAAATATTTTCAAAGAATCAAAATCAAAAGGCTGAAGAAAACAAAGCAAAAGCGATTGAATAGAAATCGTGGCGTTTGAGGTGAGATTTTTGAAAATGTGGGAATGAATGAGGGTTTTGAGATTTGAGGGAGGTATTTTTCTAGGGATTTTGGGAGAGCGTGTGAAGGAGATGAGAGAGAAGACAGCTAAATCACAGCTCAAAACCCACCAGATTCTCTCTCTCTAGAAAGAAATATACCACTCTCTCTTTCTAAAATGTAGGCAGTATTACTTATTGACAATTTAATTGAACGCCGGAGAGAGGCCGGCAGGTTACCGGCGTAGACTTGGTATCACCGGTTTTGAATTACTTTTAGCATATCAACCCTCAAAGTTTAACTGGTTTTTGTTTAACACACTTAGAACAAAAGTTTGTGTTAAATGAGATATATATCTTGAGATGGTAATAGCGTTCATGAGAATGTTTGGTATAGTTTTAAGTAGCTGTCAGAATCTGACACCGAACGACAAAAATATAAGAAATGAAACGAAACTGAGACGAAATCGAAGTTTGAATTTGTGTTCGTGCCGTGTCTGTGTCATGTAAAACAAAAACGAAGTCGTGTCGTGTAGTGTTCAAAGATTAACACGAAATTGACACGATAGTTGTGATTTTGGGAACATTTAAAAATTTATATTATATTTTTGTCTTGTTTCTCGTGTTTGTTGTGTTTTTACCATGTAGTAAGTAAGAAATTTGATATATTTGTTATTTATCTCGTGTTGTTGTGTTTGTCGTATTTATCATTTTTTAATCGTGTCGTGTTTGTGTTAGCAAAATAAAACACGACTTCGTGTCCTGTTGTTTTCGTGTTGAACGAATTCGTGTCGTGTCGTGGTACCCCAAAAACACGAAACGATAGCACGATTTGACAGCCTTAGTTTTAAGTTTATACTGAACCTAATCCGCTAATTTTGGTTTTAGTGTTTTCAATCACAACGACTTATATTTCTATCTGGTTCCGGTTTTAGTACGTTCTAACAATTAACGGTTCGGTTTCGGTTTAAAATCGAACTCACTTGATTTTCAACATCAGGGTATAATTTCCTAATCTAACCTTCAATTTTATTATTTCATGCAAATTTCAGCATTAGATTCAATGTCTAATACATCTTTCGTCCCACAAGAAAATCTCATTTTCTCTTTCACACATGTTTTTAAAAAATAATTAGTGGCGTGATCCTTAATAATAATTTTGATTAAATTATAAGGTTAGTTTAGAGAGAGAAAATATTTTTAGAAGACAGTTAGTAGTAGAGACATTGGTAATAATATTATTTTATTAAGTGTAACGACCCAAAATTTGTAAATAAATAAATTGTACAAAAATATGATAAATAAGGATAAATCGTTTAAAGAACGTAGGAATTGGTTTCGTGTCGTTTGGACACCGTACGAGAAAGTTATGGGCGAAACCGGGTCGAGCCAAAGATTAAAAAGTGCAGCCTGGGCTGCTATGGGAGTTCACGGCGCGAACTATTGTTCGCGATCGTGAACACGGTACATCGATTTTGGTCCTTTTCCGCGAAGTAGTTCCCGGACCGGTAGCGATCGCGAACTATGCGAGCGTGAGAGAGTTCGCGACGCGAACTCCTGGTAACGATCGCGAACTCTGACGACAACAACATTAAATTCGGGAAAACTCATTTATTACACACAATAAACCCTAGTTTTTCCCTCTCACTGTGTGTGTGCGATTTCTGAGTGAAAGGTGTTGTTTGGAGCTCAATCTTCATCAAATCTTGGTGATTCTTGTTCCTAGTTGAAGATCTAAGGTAAATCTTCATCTCTCTTGTGTTATAAGTCTTAGATTTGAGTATGGAAGCTTGAATCATAAACCCTAGTTATGGATTTGTTCATGAATGGTTAAATGGAAGTGAGATAACTTAGATCTATGGTATTTTAACAAGGAAAACGTGGTCATGTTATGGATACACGAAAATTTGGTGATTTATGAACTTAGGGTTTGGTAATTTTGGGGAAAATGGTGCTAGTAGTTAACTAGCCATGGATTATGTAGTTAGTATAGATGATTAATGCAAACCATTGTATTGGTTTTGATAATAGGTTATCGGTTGGAAGATTTGAGGCATTCAAATCTTGAGAAGTGATATTGGTGTTCAAGAAACACAACATTTGGATAAGCTTGGCTAAGGTGAGTACATGTGACTTTTAAACTAGGTACATAGCTAGTAAATGTTTTTATGATCTAATGATTTTGTCGAGTCTTTAAGTAATTTAGTCATTTATGTGATTTATGATGAATTGCTTGTTTGATAACGAAATGATTGATTGACTGAGAAATGATGGAGCTATGAGCTCACAACGATAAAAGATAAGTAATAATGATGATGATGATGATGATGATATCCCTATAGCCGTAGTAGATTGGAGGCATTCCGGTTATTACGGTACCTTAAGGTTAGTGGTAGATTGGAGGCATTCCGATTACCCAATACCTATGAGTCCCGGTAGATTGGAGGCATTCCGATTACCGTGGAAATGATGGTCTTGATAGATTGGAGGCATTCCGATTATCTTGACATTGGCCAATGACGAAAGTGATAAAGAGACCCAAAACAAACTTAGTAATATTATTTTAAGATTAAATGATATTATTTGACTATTTGTTTATCGGGTCTAAAACCCATGTATCTCACGAGGCAATTTTGTCTCACGTACTATGTTTGTGTTTTTGCTATGTATTCAGGTTCGGGATCGAAGATCTAGGAGGCCCGTTTAGAAGAGGCCTTGTTGAGATTAGCTCGGTGTTGATGATTAGAGTCCTTATCCTATGGTTAAGATATAATTTGTAACACCGTTTTTGTAACTCTGATAATCTCGAACAAGAAACCTTTTCGTTTTTGTAAAACCGGTAGTTGACACCGATACAATATTATGTATTTTGGATTAAATGTTATTTAAATATTGTTTTGAAAATTGAGGTGTTACAACTTGGTATCAGAGCTATAGTTTAAGTGAACTAGATTGAATTGACCATCCTAGACTTAAACTGAGCTAGTAGGACCGTAGGTTCCATAGGATACTTATGAAATGGCTATTGAGACCTTAAAGTGTAGGTTCGATAGGGTTGACCTTAAGGGAATAGGTCATGTTGGTTGTGGAACGGTCAATGCCACCGTTACTTTAATGAATTGACTACTAAATGATTGATGTCTTATTATAGCAAAATGGTGAGGACTAGAAGTGCAAGAGGCCCACTTGATCAAGGGAAAGATTCGAATAACCTTGTTGAACCGGTATTTGGTCCCCCACCTCGTGACGAAGTGGAGAATTCGGGTGTTGAAAGGAACACTCACACCCCGGTCACCATAGAACACCTCCAAACTATGTTCAATCAAATGAGGGACATAGTGAACGAGGATGTGAACCGACTTCTTAATGAGCATAGGGCTCGTGAAAGGCGGGAGGAATCTCCACCCCGCACAAAGAGCAAGTCAAGTAGTGTTGCTCAAACTGAGAAATCATCAACGGAAGAAGATGAGAGTGACCCCGAGCCGAGGGGAAGGAAGGGGTGCACGTATAAGAACTTTATGGCTTTTAAGCCCGATAACTACTATGGTAGCTCCGAACCGAAAGTCACGATCCGTTGGATCCGTGAAACTGAACAAGTCCTTGAAGCTAGTAAATGCAAGGAAGATGATATGGTAATCTATGCTTCTCGTTTATTGAAAGATGAAGCCCTCGTGTGGTGGGACACCATGTATGAAACGTTGGGAAAGAGAGCGGTGTACAAGATGACATGGGATGAGTTTGTGAAACGGTTGAAGGCAAAGTTTTGCCCCGAAAGAAACTTAGAAAAACTTCAAGAAGAATTCGTTCATTTGAAGAAAGGTGATTTGAGTGTCGATGAGTACACTAAGAAGTTCACGGGATTGATCCCGTTTGTGATTAGATTGTATCCGGACGAGAGGTCCCGGATTGTTAGGTATGCTAATGGACTCCCGTGGGAGTATGAGTTGGAAGTTAAAAGGGCCGCCACACTCGATGAGGCTATCGGTGCGGCGAGGAATGTGGAGGAGGTTGGCCGAAGAAAGATCAATGAAAGGCCAAAGTTTGAAAAGAGAAAGTTTGAAGGAAGTTCGGGGTCGGTGAAGAAGGGAAAGTTCATTCCGACCTTCTCTAGGCAAGCAAGTGTGGGTGCTTGTAAGAAGTGTGGCAAGGACCACAAAAGAGAATGTTTGGCGGATTCAAAGTCGTGTTTCAAGTGTGGAAGGCCGGGGCATATGGCAAGGGATTGCCGGGCCAAACCGTTGGATGAAATCGAGTGCTATTCGTGCCATGAAAAAGGGCACTATAGCAATGCATGCCCGAAGAAGGGAAGTGAGGCCATGGTGTCAACCGCTCAAAAGAAAGCGGAGCCGACAAAGGTCAAGGGACGGTCCTTCCAACTTACCCGAGATGAAGCTAAAGAAGCCCACGATGTCGTTTTAGGTACCCTACTCGTAAATTCTATTCCCGCCCGGATCTTATTTGACTCGGGTGCTACTTATTCGTTTGTGTCACATGATTTTGTTGTGGTGTTGAATGTGCCGTTAGAACTCCTTGATGAAATCTATGATATAGAAATTGCGGATGGTAAAACCTCCATAGTTCAACATATGTGTCGAAATTGTGAATTGGAAATAGATGGGAGAAAGTTTAAGGTGAATTTATTACCCATGGAAATTGCGGGTTTTGATATAGTTATATGTATGGATTGGTTGGGTGAGAATCAAGCAAAGATTTTATGTGGGAAGAAGATAGTCTCGATTAGGACTCCCGACAACGAAAAAGTTTATGTGTATGGTGAGAGACGACACCATTTGCCATGTCTTATGACCGCGGTTAAAGCTAGGAAATGTTTAGCCAAAGGATGTTCGTCCTTTTTAGCATATGTATTATATGGAAGGAAAGAGAAGAAGTCGGTGGAAAATGTAAAGGTGATTCGGGATTTTCCCGAGGTATTTCCCGATGATTTACCGGGATTGCCACCTGAGAGGCAAGTAGAATTCCGTATTGATTTAGTTCCGGGAGCGACGCCAATAGCTCGTGCTCCATACCGTTTGGCTCCCACCGAAATGCGGGAATTGATGTCCCAGTTGCAAGAGTTACTCGACAAAGGATTTATTCGTCCTAGCTCGTCTCCATGGGGTGCGCCCGTATTGTTTGTTAAGAAGAAAGACGGTTCGATGAGAATGTGCATCGACTACCGAGAGTTGAACAAGATGACTATTAAGAACCGATACCCATTGCCTAGAATCGACGACTTATTTGATCAGCTTCAAGGTGCCGACTATTTCTCGAAGATCGATTTGAGATCGGGTTACCATCAAGTTCGAGTGAAAGAAGGAGATACCGAGAAGACGGCGTTTCGTACACGTTATGGGCATTACGAGTTTTTGGTGATGCCGTTTGGGTTGACTAATGCACCGGCCATTTTTATGGATCTTATGAATCGGGTTTGCAAACCATTCCTCGACAAGTTTCTTATCGTATTTATTGACGATATCCTTATTTATTCAAAAACCGAAGAAGAACACGAGAGTCATCTAAGACAAACGTTAGAACTGCTACAACGAGAGAAATTGTATGCTAAGTTTTCTAAGTGTGAATTTTGGATTCGAGAAGTCCAATTCCTTGGTCATGTCGTGTCCCGAGAAGGAATCAAAGTTGACCCGTCAAAGATTGAAGCGGTTATGAAGTGGGAACCGCCACGAACTCCAACCGAAGTGAGAAGTTTTCTCGGCCTTGCCGGATATTACCGTCGATTCATTCAAGACTTTTCTCGAGTGGCGACCCCACTCACATTGTTGACCCGAAAGAGTAGTGAGTTCGTGTGGGGAGAAAAGCAAGAAAGAGCATTCGCCACATTGAAAGAAAAATTGTGTAACGCCCCGGTTCTCACGTTACCCGAAGGGATGGAAGACTTCGTCGTGTATAGTGATGCTTCACATAAAGGTTTGGGTTGTGTGTTGATGCAACGGGGGAAAGTGATTGCCTACGCCTCGCGACAACTAAAGAATGCGGAAGAAAGGTACACGACTCACGATTTAGAGTTGGCGGCGATAGTGTTTGCTTTAAAGTTATGGAGGCACTACCTTTACGGTACGGGGTGTACGTTATATACGGATCACAAGAGTCTTCAATACGTTTTTACTCAAAAAGACCTAAATATGAGACAAAGAAGATGGATCAAATTGATACAAGATTATGATTGTGAAATTGTCTACCATGCGGGGAAGGCCAACGTGGTAGCCGACGCCTTGAGCCGAAAGGCGTATGAAAAGCCGATTAAAGGAAAGCTAACACGTATTGAAGTAGTATCAAGTATAGTAGAACGGATCAAGAATGCCCAACGGGAGGTGATGGAGAAAGATGAATTAAGGCAAGAACGTTTGGGAAAGAACCAACATTTTGTGGAAAATAAGCAAGGGTTGAAAACCGTGGGTGGTCGAATTTGGGTTCCCAAGTTCGGGGGTACCCGAAAGGAGTTACTAACCGATGTTCATAAGTCCAAGTATTCGATCCACCCGGGAAGTACAAAAACGTATCAAGATATGAAGAAGATGTATTGGTGGCCCGGGATGAAGGCAAGAGTGGCAAAGTATATTTCTAAGTGTGCCACGTGTGCACACGTAAAAGCCGAGCATCAAGTACCTTACGGGGTAGCTCAATCGTTACAAATCCCGGCCGGAAAATGGGATGATATAACAATGGATTTTATTGTTGGATTGCCAAAGACGAGCAAGAACCACGACGCCATTTGGGTCATAGTTGACCGGTTGACCAAAAGTGCATTATTCTTGGCAATTCGGGAAACCATGCCACTTGAGAAGTTGGCAAAGTTGTATGTGGATGAGGTGGTAAGACTTCATGGAGTCCCGTTGTCGATTGTGTCCGATAGAGACGCGAGGTTTACCTCGAGATTTTGGAGATCGTTGCAAGAGGAGTTGGGAACGAAATTGCGGTTGAGTACGGCTTACCACCCGCAAACCGATGGTCAAAGTGAAAGAACTATTCAAACGGTTGAAGATATGCTAAGATCGTGTGTGCTAGATTTTGGGGGTAAATGGGATGAACATTTACCGTTAGTTGAGTTCTCCTACAACAATAGTTACCAATCGACTGTGAAAATGCCGCCTTATGAGGCGTTGTATGGAAGGAAATGTAGAACTCCATCGTGTTGG
This sequence comes from Calendula officinalis, assembly GCA_963853835.1. Lineage (NCBI taxonomy): Eukaryota > Viridiplantae > Streptophyta > Magnoliopsida > Asterales > Asteraceae > Calendula > Calendula officinalis. Next base: position 71,257,611 of record OY970829.1, on the reverse strand, counting down.
CTTGAAGCGGGTGAGACGAAACTCACGGGTCCCGAAATTGTGAAATTGACCAATGAAAAGATTGGGATAATCCAAACGAATATGAAAATAGCCCAAGATCGACAAAGAAGCTACTCGGGTTTGAAAAAGAGACCGTATGATTTGAATGTTGGAGACATGGTGATGTTGAAAGTATCGCCTTGGAAAGGCGTAATGCGGTTTGGTAAGAAAGGCAAATTGAGCCCAAGGTATGTTGGCCCGTTTAAGATTTTGAAACGGGTCGGTTTGCAAGCTTTCAAGTTAGAACTCCCACCCGAACTTCAAGGTGTTCACGATACGTTTCATGTAAGTTATTTGAAGAAGTTCGTGGGTGAAGTTGAAAATATAATTCCTTTGCAAGAATTGCGGGTTGATGCCCCGAACCGGTTGATAGAAGAACCCGAAGCCATATTAGAGACAAAGACCAAGAAACTTAGAAATAAAGAGATTGAGTTGGTGTTGGTCAAGTGGAAGCATTCCCTTGGATCGAACTTGACTTGGGAAGTCAAGGATGAAATTCGGAAAAGATACCCGAACTTCGTGAACTATGATGAGATTCCGAGGACGGAATCTCCTTAAGGGGTAGATAGTTGTAACGACCCGAAATTTGTAAATAAATAAATTGTACAAAAATATGATAAATAAGGATAAATCGTTTAAAGAACGTAGGAATTGGTTTCGTGTCGTTTGGACACCGTACGAGAAAGTTATGGGCGAAACCGGGTCGAGCCAAAGATTAAAAAGTGCAGCCTGGGCTGCTATGGGAGTTCACGGCGCGAACTATTGTTCGCGATCGTGAACACGGTACAGCGATTTTGGTCCTTTTCCGCGAAGTAGTTCCCGGACCGGTAGCGATCGCGAACTATGCGAGCGTGAGAGAGTTCGCGACGCGAACTCCTGGTAACGATCGCGAACTCTGACGACAACAACATTAAATTCGGGAAAACTCATTTATTACACACAATAAACCCTAGTTTTTCCCTCTCACTGTGTGTGTGCGATTTCTGAGTGAAAGGTGTTGTTTGGAGCTCAATCTTCATCAAATCTTGGTGATTCTTGTTCCTAGTTGAAGATCTAAGGTAAATCTTCATCTCTCTTGTGTTATAAGTCTTAGATTTGAGTATGGAAGCTTGAATCATAAACCCTAGTTATGGATTTGTTCATGAATGGTTAAATGGAAGTGAGATAACTTAGATCTATGGTATTTTAACAAGGAAAATGTGGTCATGTTATGGATACACGAAAATGTGGTGATTTATGAACTTAGGGTTTGGTAATTTTGGGGAAAATGGTGCTAGTAGTTAACTAGCCGTGGATTATGTAGTTAGTATAGATGATTAATGCAAACCATTGTATTGGTTTTGATAATAGGTTATCGGTTGGAAGATTTGAGGCATTCAAATCTTGAGAAGTGATATTGGTGTTCAAGAAACACAACATTTGGATAAGCTTGGCTAAGGTGAGTACATGTGACTTTTAAACTGGGTACATAGCTAGTAAATGTTTTTATGATCTAATGATTTTGTCGAGTCTTTAAGTAATTTAGTCATTTATGTGATTTATGATGAATTGCTTGTTTGATAACGAAATGATTGATTGACTGAGAAATGATGGAGCTATGAGCTCACAACGATAAAAGATAAGTAATAATGATGATGATGATGATGATGATGATGATGATGATATCCCTAGGGCCGTAGTAGATTGGAGGCATTCCGGTTATTATGGTACCTTAAGGTTAGTGGTAGATTGGAGGCATTCCGATTACCCAATACCTATGAGTCCCGGTAGATTGGAGGCATTCCGATTACCGTGGAAATGATGGTCTTGATAGATTGGAGGCATTCCGATTATCTTGACACTGGCCAATGATGAAAGTGATAAAGAGACCCAAAACAAAATTAGTAATATTATTTTAAGATTAAATGATATTATTTGACTATTTGTTTATCGGGTCTAAAACCCATGTATCTCACGAGGCAATTTTGTCTCACGTACTATGTTTGTGTTTTTGCTATGTACTCAGGTTCGGGATCGAAGATCTAGGAGGCCCGTTTAGAAGAGGCCTTGTTGAGATTAGCTCAGTGTTGATGATTAGAGTCCTTATCCTATGGTTAAGATATAATTTGTAACACCGTTTTTGTAACTCTGATAATCTCGAACAAGAAACCTTTTCGTTTTTTGTAAAACCGGTAGTTGACACCGATACAATATTATGTATTTTGGATTAAATGTTATTTAAATATTGTTTTGAAAATTAAGGTGTTACATTAAGTGAACCCATCTAATTTTAGAAATGAGAATTGTTTTGTAGAACAAAAATTTAAGAAAAAATTGGAACTTTTTTGTGAGACTGAGAGGAATATTTTTTAACATCAAATACTACCTACGTATCAAAATAAGTGATACACTTTCTATTTAGGGGTGAAATAAAATAACTGATACACTTCCAAAACATACCTTATTTGGTAAAAAAGTAGGACTCATTCTCAATTAACTATCTACCTTAATAAAGTGAAATGACTTTTTTACCCTTACTTTTACTTTTAAATATCATTAATATCACTTCATTCAAAAAAAGTGGGACCCATTATCCACTAATGATCCACTTTAATATATTTTAACCACTTTTTAACATTTTGTCTAAAAAACCGCAGTTCTTTAAGTGTATCACTTATTTTGATACGGAAGTAATATCATTTTTAGCTCAAAATTCAAAATTTTGTATTATATCAATTATAATTGAGTTTTATTAATAACAACTATTAGGTTTGTCTCTAATATGCATACAACGTTTGTACATTCATGATAAAGTAATGATTCTAAAATTCAGGAGCGGTTTTTTAATTACTTTTGTCTTCTTATTAACAACCCTTAAAACTGTTATTATCATTTTCCATTATAATTAGGAGGGCGAATGGGTTAGTTTTCTCAATATATATAACCAATTGGTTTTGACATAGTTTCGTTTAGTTTTGTAAGTTTTAATGGATGGATTTTTGTTCTTTAAATTTTAGTTTTTATGTTACCCTACTTTAAAGTGTTTGAAAGATCTTATAAAATGTTTAATTTTTATTTATATTGTGAGTGAATTTGGACAATTGAAAAAGAATTGTGCAACTTTGCAGATAAGTCAAAGTACAAGGAGATGGTCCATTAAACATTCGTAATCTCAGTTTGTCTATTTGTGTACTTTATTTTGTTTTATTTTTCAACTGTTTCTATCTTTAACGGGAAAAAAATAAATTTCGAACTATGCATGATTAATGTGATTGTATAAAAAGACAAAAGTAAACATTTCATATGTACGTAATTCCAAAAATACTTTTCTCTATTAGTTATATTACTAAAACTAGCTTAATACCCGTGAAAATTCACGGGGCTGTGACTAATTTTACTCATATATTATTTTTATTGGCCTAAAATAATTTACCGATAATTGTGAGAATAAGCATTAATAAGTAAATGTTAAAACATCATGAAATAATTTTTTTAACAAAATAACAATTACGAAACAATCTATTTTTTAAAAAGTAAAAACTTATATTTAAATTTTGGAACCGGTAAATTATTGGATCCAAATCACCACAAACTATCTTGATCACATCTTACTATTATCGTGGTAAAAGTGTTGGTCAAAAAATTATTGACAAACCAACCCAACTCGTATAAAAAAGTGACTCTTTTTAACCAATCCCTCAAATCGTTTTAGATTCTTGCAGCCATGAAAAGCACAATCCAATCACATCAGGTGTACCTGTAGCCTTAGTTTCCAGTCAATTTACAACTAACCAACTCAGAGCATCTTCATAATTACTAGAATATTATGTTCATTAAATTAGAATACGCACATTCACAAGCCATGTTAAAGTTACATGTTTAAATTCAAACCATCCTTGTTTTAAGATAAGAAACTTAATTTGAGTTCTAAACTTGATTTATCCCCCATTCTTCAAAATCCAGATGCCAATCTAACATTTCGAGATCAAAATCCAATTTGATAATTCAATCAAGTTTTTACCTCCTTAAGAACTTGCCTCTTTAATCCCAATACTTCTTCCAGGTGTGCTCCACCAAGCACCGAAATCAAACACGAGCAAAAGCCTTTTTTCATCTCAGAATCACTGTCAACTAAAACTAACGAAAATGACAACTGTATATAAAAGTAAAAAAGCAATAAATCAATAGGTAGGGTAGGTCAGTAAACTTCTTACCGTTTTAGAGCATCACAAAGGACCAATAATGTAACATCTCAAAACCCGGCCTAGTTGTTTATTGACCTTAAGGTATTTTAATAAGTGATTATCTGATTAAATGCTTAGTAAATCTAATTAGCATGCTGTCTTTTGCGGTATTTTAACCAAGGGGTTAAAATACCCAAATTGTGATATAATTGGAATGAAAATGTGATTTTTATATTTTTAGATTCCTTGTTGAATTTCGTCTCTGGAAATGCTTTCGTTTCTAAAATTGGAGTCTGTTTGCTATTTTAAATAAATTAACTACGAAAGGGACTTTTCAGACATATACTGTTAAAGTGGAAAAAGCCAAGATGGGGCCCCACCCTTGCTTGGCCGGTGTCGAGAGAGAGATAGAGAGAGAGAGAGAGAGAGAGACACTCTCTCTTATGTTTTACACTTCATTATTTCAAACATTATCCATACTATTCCATTGCTCCCTCCTCAAGAACCTTCATCCCTTCTCTTTGCTTGTTCTTGCTATTTTGTGGTCAATCTCTTGCTTGAATCCGAAAATCCTACATAAGTTGGTGTAGAAGGAGTGTAGAAGTAAGTTACATCTTTTCTCTTACTTGTTCTTGGTGTTCTTGAGTTATGTTTTGACCTAGGGTTCATGTAGCTTGATGATTGGTTGGTGAATATTGATATGGATGTTGTATTACGTGTTGGTTGGAAGCGGGTGAGAAACAATATGCGGGACCCGATATTGTTCAAATGACCGCGGATAAAGTTGTCATTGCTCGAGAAAAGTTAAAAGCCGCCCGCGACCGACAAAAGATGTATGCGGATCCGAGACATAGACCCGCTACGTTCTCAGAAAATGAGATGGTTTATTTGAAGGTTTCACCTTGGAAGGGTGTCATCCGTCTTGGTAAACGAGGAAAGTTGGCCCTGCGGTTTATTGGGCCGTTTCGAATTAGTAAGGTGGTGAATTCTCAATCGGTAACACTCGAGTTACCCCTGGAGTTGTCGGCAATTCACAACACCTTCAACATTTGTTACTTGAGAAAGTGTAACATTGAAGATCCGAGCCAAATTCTTCCCGTGCAAGAGTTGCGGGTTGACACGAAGAAAAGGTTGGTCGAGGAACCGGTGGAGTTATGGGATCGAAAGGTGACGAAATTGAGAAAGAAACAAATTCCTATGGTTTTGGTGAAGTGGAAGCACAGTTTGGGTGCGGATATGACATGGGAGACCGAGGCCGATATGCGGGAACGTTATCCCTCCTTATGTGATCGACATGGGATTCCGGGGACGGAATCTTCCTAAGTGGGGGAGAGTTGTAACATCCCAAAACCCGGCCTAGTAGTTTATTGACCTTAAGGTATTTTAATAAGTGATTATCTGATTAAATGCTTAGTAAATCTAATTATCTAATTAAATGCTTAGTAAATCTAATTGGAATGTAAATGTGATTTTTATATTTTTAGATTCCTTTTTGAATTTCGTCTCCGGAAATGCTTTCGTTTTTAAAATTAGAGTCCGTTTGCTATTTTAAATAAATTAACTACGAAAGGGACTTTTCAGACATATACTGTTAAAGTGGAAAAGGCCAAGATGGGGCCCCACCCTTGCTTGGCCGGTGTCGAGAGAGAGAGAGAGAGAGACACTCTCTCTTTTGTTTTACACTTCATTATTTCAAACATTATCCATACTATTCCATTGCTCCCTCCTCAAGAACCTCCATCCCTTCTCTTTGCTTGCTCTTGCTATTTTGTGGTCAATCTCTTGCTTGAATCCGAAAATCCTACATAAGTTGGTGTAGAAGGAGTGTAGAAGTAAGTTACATCTTTTCTCTTACTTGTTCTTGGTGTTCTTGAATTATGTCTTGACCTAGGGTTCATGTAGCTTGATGATTGGTTGGTGAATATTGATATGGATGTTGTACTATGTGTTTATGCAAGCTTTTACATCATTTGTATGGTAGATTGTTGAAGGAAGACAAGATTTGGTGAAAATCACCTTCAACCTCCATTAATGGTGGATGTTGATGGTGGGTTTTGATGAATCTTGGATTTCTTGTTATTTGGATGGATGGAATTGTTTATTAGGTTGAGAAAACATGTTTGTTGAATTTTGGATGATAAAAACCTAGTATTGTTAGAATTGTGAAGTAATCTAGCTAGTGTTTGGATGTTTGGGTCAAAATGGTTAACTAGTGATTATGCAAGTATGATACTTGGAATTGTGGTGATTATGAACTCGATGAATTGAATAGATGAGTAGGAATTCTTAATCTATGGAATATGTGCTAATTGGTGTAGTCTTGGAAGTGTTATGGCCATATTCGGGTTTTGGCCCGTTTGGGTCAACTAGTTGTAGAGAATTGCTAGATGGTCATAATAGGTCAAATGACTTGTTGTTGATATTGAAATGTTGGTTAATGTCATTTGAATGTGCTTTGGTGATATTGAGTTGGTAAATTGTTAAATTGACGGTTTTGACAATTTGATGGATCGATCACTAACTCGGTACAATTGTTGACAGGAACCGGGAAGGATACTCAGTGATACTAGCTCACTGAGTTAAGGATCGAAGGTTGAAAGGTGAGTGGATTTAACCTACAACTCGGGTTTCAGTTTATTCGTTTGGTATCGGTTTGTTAGTAAAAACGCAGGGAATTACCAGACATGGGGAGTTCGCGTCGCGAACTCCACTTAGCGATCGGGAAAACGTATTAGAGAAATTGGGTATCAGTCGCGATGTAGTTCACGATCCAGTTCCGATGCAAACATTAGTTTGCGAACGCGAACTAGAGTTCGCGTCTGGGAACTCCTTCGTGACGTTTTTCGCGGTGTCTTCGTAGCTAGCCTACTTGTTATGTATGCCTAGTGTTAAGGGAATACCATACATGACTATGTGCACATTCGGGATGAGGTCAGTGTCGGAAGGATATCGGCTGAGCATAGTGTATCGACTAATAGGGTATCCAACCTTACCTGTATACGTTGCACGGTTAGGGGGGGGTTTACCCGGGGTGTTGGATACAGGTTATCGGTTACCGTGGTTTTGGACGACCATGGTTTAAGGCCCGCAAAGCCACCGATCCTCTCAATTAAGTGATTACCCAACCGGAGATGTTTTTTTTAACTTCCGTGTTTAAGTGATTAGTGTAGTCGGTAGTGCTACTAATTCAATCACTTAGCTTTTGTGCTAATCCCTCCCTTATTGACACATTTCAGGTTGGAAGGCTTGAACGGGTCGGGCTTGGACGGGAAGTTTGACCATGCTTAAAATATGTGTTTTGTAAAATGAGTCGTGTTTAGTAATACCGTCTTTTTAACTAACATTTTGTTTGTAATATTTCGTGGGACCGCGGTTTGTAAGCCTAACGTAATTAGGAACTTAACTAAATGTTTCAGTAACTTTAGCTTAATACTAAATTAGGTATCTTTTAAAAAAAATGGTTTCAAAAATACGGTGTTACAAACAAACGATCGAGAATTGTTGCCATAAGCAAATGTAGCCTCCATCCAACAACACATCAATACTCTAGCTCGTCATTTTCAATGAATGTAGAGTAGTTCTTCTAGGTTTAGAAAGGAATTGAAGATTTCATATGGTAGAGTGAACTATGATGTTCTACCAATAGAGGTGGAGGATGGAACGTGGATACATATGCTGTAGAAGGATAGTATAGTCGCCAATAATGCCAGTGATGCGAGGGGGATATGGGCGTTGAGGGGGAAAATGAAATCTAAAACTCTTCAGAAAAGAAAACGTTATGAGGGTAGATTAGAAGGACAATTGATGAGTACCAATTAAGAATTTCAATTCCTTATTTACCATATATGTAACTAGCTTCAAAGCCCGCCCGATTGGGCGGGCATGCTTCAAAAAAGATATAGGAAAATAACAAAATGATACTAGTGTTGAAATAACATAACAATATCACATATACATAATAAATAATAAAATATAATGCAAGAAACTTGACCTATTTTCAAGTAAACAGACTGAAATTGCATACTTAATAGACATTGGTATATGGATGACATCAAGATTAAGTTGACATCAACGTTAAGTATGCAATTAATAAAACACTGCAACACATATTTCTAAATTAAATGATTCGTTTAATGGTTGTACAACACAACCACCATTGCTACCAAGTATCACTTTCATGTACAACTTTAAAGCATCTAAAAAAATATCAAATATTGAAAAATCTTACTTGACCATTATATACGGTCACATTAACTCCAGCATTTAATAGTTTATCAACCTATAAACAATAAAAGAAAACAATATTAAAAGTTTAAACCTTATTACAAATTTATAATCGTGTCATTAACCTTTAGAAACTCACCTCGTTAATTCTCGGGTTCATGAAATCGCCTGATAAGTATTCAAAAACAAGATCTGATTGCCATCCCCAGCTGTTAAAAACAAAAATTCTCATATTAATTAAATTTATATTTTTCATATTTTATTTTTAAGAAAAAGAAAAAGGGGTGAAGTGAAGACTTACTTCACATCTTTCGGGATAATTTTTAATTTCATTTTAGTGATACCATTCATTAAAGTGTCTAAATCACCATCTCCACCTGTAGTAACAACCCTTAAAGAACCAAGATTTCTTGAGAATACATTTGTAACCATTTTCCTTGATAATTCTGTTGTTGTTTTTGTTGTTGTCATAGTAGATCCTTCACTATTCCTAGAATCCGACAAAAAAGTTGTAGGAAAAAATATAAAATATAATAAAATTGTTTACATTTTACAAAAAAAATTATAGGAAAAAATATAATAAAAAATGAACATACAACAGAGTTACTGGTTTCCATGATCACTTTTTCAAGATCACCCCATGTTTGAGTAGACTCTTTCATTTGTCCATTTGCCATTTGTTGTTTTAATTTCTCAACTAAACTGTTTCCTGAAATGGTTTTGTTAGATAAAAAAATAGTACAATTGTGAAATGAAAAAACACACAACACCAATATTCACACAGTTGATGAATCAGAAATGTACATGTTTGATTTTTGCAGGCTTGTCAATTCTTGAAACATCTTTAAGTAGAGGACCCCATGAAGCCTAACAATTTCAATTCAAAAGTTTAATTTCAAGAATATCAGTGCACAAAAACAGCATTTTTAAAAGCAAAAGAAAAAAAACTAACTAAATAACTCACCACAAAATCAATTGGTGACATCCAACTATTTCCCAATGCAATTCCTACATACCCACATAAAAAGATTCAAACTTTTTCAGTAAATTTGATGTTTTTTTAGCTTTAATGATATTTTACGATTCTCAAGATTCATAAAAGTATATATACCTCCAAGAATGAGCTTCAATCTTCCAGCTTTAATGGCTTTTAGAGCTGTTAATCCAAGAGTGACTGCATATTTTCCTCCATAAGATTCTGCTATAATATAAAGAGGGCTTTTTTGTAGGGTCTCGTTTCTATTAAATATTTTAATTAATAATATAGTTAAATCCCTTGCAGCTTCTTCATCAGTTTTCACCAATAATTCTTTATCTTCCACAAAACTGTATCCAGTCCCAACTGGATTATCCTAATTTCCCAGAAAATTATTAAAGAAACTTAATTAAAATCTAGAAAAAGTTGAAATGTATTCTATTTATTTAATATACTGATGAAATTATGAAACCTTTAAATGTAAAATTCATACCACAAATAAAAGATCTCCTTTTCTGAGCCATGTAGAGTTTCTTTGATTCAAGAAAGTGTCTAGTGGCCCTACTTCTGCAAAATTTCCTATTCCAACTCCTGAAGCACCCTGCATTTCATTGCAAAAAAAATAAAAAAATAAAAATAAAAAATTAAACATTGTATATATAATATAAGTATGTATTTATTAAAGGACTTACTGGTCCACCTTGTAACCAAAGAATAATTGGCCATGGCTTATTTGGATCTTGAATTCTGTAAGGACTTTTATAGTACCACCAAAACATGTGGGCTCCTGTTTCTACACAAGAATTTCAACTTCAAGAATCCCCAAAATAAAAATTCAATCTTGAAAATGGGTAATCTTTCATTTTTCTTATACTCTTTGAATAGTTCATAAATTTAAAACATTACAACTGCATAAAAACCAAGATTAAATAGTTAAAAAACACAGATTCATACTTGACGAAATTGTTCGTAAATGCTCGTAAGTCCCTGCAATCGTTTTCAAAAAAATTTTAGTTAAATTCAATGGATACTATGTTTCTATAATTGCCAAAAACCCTACCATGACATGTTGATTCATAATGTTAGGATGACCAAAATTGAAATAGGTATTTTTAGTCTTTGATGCTTTTCATCGAACACCTTAACTCCAAACTGAACTAAGATCAGAAGATACGTATAGAATTTGTTTGATTGACTTCCATATGAATTTGTATAAAAATACGTCGAAATATATACTTCAAGAATATCATGTCGAAGCAGATTTCAGCCCAAATTCTCAAACTTTGAATTTTCTAGTTCAACACTAAAACGTAGGAGTTGATTATAGAAATCGTAATGGTAACTCACTGTAAACTGAAATTTAAATCCCCTGGATGATAATATATACACAAAAACGTAGGAATTGCCCTAAATAAAATTATCATTCGAGAAATCGTCATAGTAACTCACCATAAACTGAAACTCAAAGACCCATGGATGATGTTGCTGGGAATTTCAGGAGGCAGGGTGAATCTTTATGTTGATGGGATGAGTTCTCGTGCATCTTAATTAGGGCAAGACGAAGATCCCAGGAACAATTCCAAAAAAATGTGAATTACCATGTGGATTTAGTCGAGTTCTTCAAAGAGTATAGACCATGGAGACTAAGATCTGGCGACTTCGATTTGGAGAACCATTTGATTTCCTCAAGCAGCCATTGGCAATTTCGAATTGGTGATTGCGTCGACGGGCATCAGGGGAAGTTGATTGCAGCAATGGAGAGCTTAGAGCATGGATTGAAAATGGATGCACGGAGATTTAGGCGGAGAGGTCGTATGGGGCAAGATGAATTAGGGCGGAGAGGTCGTATGGGGCAAGATGAATTAGGGCGGAGAGGTCGTACATTGCCAGGTGGTGCGAATTATAGGTGAAGACAGCCAATGGGAGAATTACATGTGGCATTGGTAGCCAATGAGAGTGTTTTAAATGGATGAGTTGTCAAACTCAAAATATATGTAGCCTCATATATAGGAGAAGATTTGCTGGGATTTTAATGCCGCAAGTTAGGTAGGTATTAATGCAAATAAATCATTTTTAAAATTATGTGGGGATTTTGAAAAGTTGTTAAAAGGCATGTGTTTAAAATGATATACTTTAAAAGATTTGCCCGGATTATATGTCCTTATAAATGTATCCGAATTTGCTTTTAAAACTTGCCTGAATTATATTAAGAGATTTAAAACCCATGTTAAAATGCTTGAATGAATTATAGGTTGTTTACAAATGGGCGGGAAAAACATAGTTTGACCAATAGAATATTACCATGTGTTAATGTGGGAGTCTAAGAAAACGCCACGTGGCACTCTAATGTTCCTTTTATTATATTTAATAGATATGTATAATAAAGTTAAGAAAACTTGTGATATAAAAAGCAAGTTTAATCTTTTAAATTTAATATTATTTGGGTTTTTCTAGGGGAGTATACATTAGAAAAAGGTTATTGCATAGTTAATATGTTATTCATAATTTTGAGTATTTAATATGAAAAATGATAATGAGCTGTCATTAACAAAAATTATTTAATATTAATGCATAAAATGGTTGTTTTGTTATCTAGATATATCTACATTCTTTGAAGATGGGAATGTAGGTGGTAAAACAACTAGGAGGTACTGGGTAACATGAGAAGAGTCATTCACACGTAGGGAAAGTTAAAGTACGTTTATCATACATTTAACTTAATTAAGCATCAAATATTATATCTTTACTGCATTGTTGAGGTGGACAAGACATGCAAACTGTAGAATTTCAAAGCTTTTGTTTTACGATTTTACAGACCGGATAATAGTATCGCAACCGAAGGTACCGGTTTTAGAAATTGAGTAATATGCTCACCCTTGATCGAAAGGGGCTATTCACATACCCACAAACTTTTTCTCTCCCTGACATGAAATTTATGATATGAAATATTTTCGATTTCTTTTAATAATTAATTACATTTAAACCAATTAAACATAATGAAATTTATAAATTAACATATTAAGAATAGTTTGGTTGTTAACCGCAAAAATTGATTATTTCTCATCATTGGCACTTTCTGTTACTTCTTGCAGGGCGGATTTACTATAGGGCACACGGTGGCACGTGCTACTACTCGAAAAAATTTGGTTGCGGTAAATTTTCGACATTTTTTTATTGTTATAGTATTTTGCATACATTAATATATATCCGAAAAGGTGATATAAAACACATCCATCTACTAGCACAGCTAGCTACCGCTCCTTGCATGTATATAAGAGGTTGGCAGTTCGAATCTTGTTGCTGTCATTTTTTAAATCAACTTTTTTCCTTTCTAAACCTCTATATTAAAAGGTTTTCTTTTTTCTTAGCCCACATGTTTTAACTTTTTCTTTTTTTTACCCTATATGTTTCAACCAAAAGAATTCTATCATTTTCCTTTATTTTCCTTTTTTAATAATTTAAATTGATTTTTTATATTATAAATCATAGGGGGTATTTTATTAAATATAATATAATTTTAAAAACCCAATTTTTTATGGATTAAAAACCTATTTAATATCCGAAATCAATCTTCAAAAAACCTCTAACTATTAGTTAATAGTCTACACCTTAAGACAATACTAACATTTGAACCAAATAAAAAAACATAAAGTGTGTATTGTAGATTTTGTAATATGTTAATAAAATTAGTAATTCTTTTGTAGGTTTGTAAAATTCATTCTTGAAGATTTGTTGGCGTATGTGATTAAAAAGGGTGATCTGTAATATAATTTTTTTTGTGTTAAATTTGTTTTTGATTCAGGACGTTGCCACTAGGATCCTACCAGAGGTCGCTGTCTCCATAACCCCGCTTTTTTTATTATCACCATAAGCGTGCTACTGCTGGTGGAAATTTCTAATTCCTCCCCTGACTTCTTGGTCGTCGTTTTTTCTCTTCTTCTAGCCGAAGAGCAAATATGAGGGAAGGGGTATTGTTTTAATAAGGTAATTAGTATTTTATTATTTTGTGTGTATATTTTATAAAGATGGGGCTCAAAAAAACTAAATAATATAAGTATGTTTGGCATGAGTATGTCAGTTGTTGGGTCAGTAGACGTGGTGATGATGTGGCGCTTACATACAACGTTTTAAAACCCATGTTATTACTCGGCCTGGTAAGATGGCCGGGTCACGAGTCAAAGGATTCAACTGTCGGGTCAACCGGGTCAACAAAGAACATATAAAACATATTAAATAAAAGATGTGTACATCATAAATTAGTAAAATATTAAAAACCGAATCGCCTGTTTTCACAATACATGGGCGTGTTGAACGCGTCGATTCCAAGCAAAACTTCGGTCATGGTTGAATCGCCTCTTACACCAAGTCTCGGTTGAACCGGTTGGTTAATCCGGATTTTAAAACACTACTTACATAATGTTCATTTGACAAAAATGGATAGTGTCGATTATGTTACGGGTCTAAGTACGACAATAACTGACAGCCTGGTAGTGCCAGCAAGGCAGCCAAACCACATTTGACGTGGCCCCTCCATATTTCACAAGTGACAACTACATATTATTCCCAGTTCCGTGTGGCACTTGGAGGATGATGCAATTTTTTTTTACCCAATTTGAAGGTACACATATTTCAAGTCGCAAAATGTGTAAAAGAAAAAAGTCACACTTGAATAATATTTTCTGGAGTAAATGATAGAAATTGTCCCCGTTTGATTGTGTTAAAGTTTTAACTTTAAATGCTTTGCACACACATGTTAGATATTTCAAAATAACTTTGAAAATTTTCATAATTAACATTTGAAAGGTGTTTAGATCATACTTAGATTCAGTTTGGCTCTTTGTTTTTATTTTTGAATTCTTTTATGTGAAATCATTCAAAGAGGTTCATGTTTTTTATAAAATCTCGAAGAACAAATCTCAGTTCTTTAATCAATCAACCTTTAAATCACCACTACCACCAGAATCACATGTGATCAACGCATCAACATCACATCATGTGTATTACATCACATGTGATTGCACACCGCCGACCACCACCACCACATCATGTGTATTAAATCACATGTGATTCAACACGACCGACCATCACCACCACCACCAACCTCTGCAGCCCATCATCTCTACCGCCGACAACCCCTCGCCATCGTCGGCTGTTTGCAATCACATGTGATTGTGTATCCAATCACATGTGACTGCGCCGGCCGGAGGCGTTAGACGACGGCGAACGGCGGCGGCCGGCGGCCGAAGGTGGTCGCCGAAGGAAGTGGCCGCCTGTGGTGGTTGTATATTGAATTTGTAACGACCCTAATTTTGTAAATAAATAAATTGTATAAAAATATGATAAATACGGATAAATCATTTAAAGAACGTAGGAATTGGTTTCGTGTCATTTGGACACCGTATGAGAAAGTTATGGACGAAACCGGGTCGAAACGAAGACCGAAAAGTGCAGCCCTGCTGCATTGGGAAGTTCGCGACGCTAAATGGAGTTCCCGATCGGGAACTCCATTCAGAGATTTGTGGTTTTTGATCGTTTGGAGTTCACGCATGGCTCGCGATCGGGAAGAGTTCACGACGCGCATAGTTCACGATCGTGAACTAGTTCGCACCGTGAACTATGGCAGATAGCAACATTAATGTCGGGTTTTGGTCATTAATGCAGCCCACAAACCCTAGTTTTCTTCCATTGGCGATTTTTGAGTGCAAGAGCTAATTTGGGTCGATTTCTTCATCAAAGCTTGATAGATTTCACTCTCAAGTGAAGATTAAAGGTATATCTTCACTCTTTGATCTTTGTAGCTTAAGATCTATGAATTTTGATGTATGAGTTTGAAACCCTAGTTCTTGGGGTTTCGGGTTATGGTGAAATAGATGATGTATACACTTAATAGATGGTATTTTAATAAAGGAATCAAGTGTATGATTGAGATTTGTTAGAATCTTAAGGGTTGGTTAAACCTGGGGTTTGGTAAATTACCATAATTGGGGGAAAGTGTTAGTTAATGATATCTAGAGATTAATGGATACATTATTAGTGATATGTGATGTTGAAGTCTTGGAAGGTTGATCGATTGTGTAAGCAAAGAGATTTTGTGTGAAGATCACGGTTGAAGCATTTTATTGCTAAGGTGAGTACGTGTGGACTTTACTGAGTACATAGCCTATGAAATACATTTCTTACTTGTGTCACGGTCTATTTGCTTAATTGTGTAGACTTATAGTTGTTAGTTAGTTATATTATGGATAGTATTGAACTAACTTGTTGAAGATAGACGTGATAGCCGAGAGCTAGATTGACATAACTGTTGAGTTATGAGACGATTGAGATGACGTGATGACGCGGGGACCCCCGGTCATGAGGTGTGGTTTGAGGTCCAGTTGGGTGGATTCCTATCGACTCATCCACGGTAGTAGTCTTGCTTACTGGAGATAGTCCGGCGAGTAAGGCAGGTATCGGTAGATTGGGCGATTCCCTCTTGCCGGTATCTTGAAGCTTATTAATGGCGATGGATTTCGGTTAATAAGTTAATGTGGTTCTAGTTAGTTTGGGCGCAACCCGATAACTAGATATGATTGCTAGGAAAGCAAGGATTATAGAGTCACAATAGGGTGACTAGATAGATGGACGATTTACTTGTATGTTTGTTTATATGTCTAATGATTATTATTATCATCGGGGTCTAAACCCATGTAGCTCACGAGACGTTTTTGTCTCACGTACTCCTTGTTGTTTTTGCTATGTACTCAGGTTCGGGATCGAAGGTATAGGTGCACATGGATAGAGATGCGGAGCCTAGAGTAGAAGAACACTAGAACGGATTTAGACTTAGCTTTGGTTTTGATATATTTTGTAACACCAAACTTATACTCTGATTTTCATACCAAAGGTTTTTGTAAATCCGTATTTTGGGATAGTTCTCCTCTTTCTTAAATGATAGTTTTGGTCAAATATTTTGTATTAAAATTTGAGGTGTTACAGGATCACATGTGATTTGATGACGGTGGTAGTTGTATATTAAATTACATGTGATTTGATGATATTTGTGGTTAAGGGATCTTTTGATCCAATTGCTAAGATTTATTCTTATAAAAATCAAGGACTTTCATGAACGCATCCCTCTTTTTAGTATCAGTAGAGCATCTCCAATGGTAGTTTTCTTAAAGCTGATTACTATTTCAATAAGTCTTTAAAAGACTTATTACCATTGGAATAAGTAGGTTTTTTAAAAGCTTATTGCAAAAGTTTTTTTTCTACTAACCTTTTAATGAACTTCTAATGTTTGTCTCCTTTAGTCCCTAACGTTTAATAACCTTTTATTTTAAACCTTAGATATATTATATATAATTTCTTTATTATATATATTTATTACTTAATAAATAAATTATATAATATTTAATGTTAATTATTATAGTATTTTTGTATGAGATATTTTAAAAAATATTATATTTAGTAAAATGTCAAAAAATTGTCAAATTATATATATGAGATATTTATAAAAACATATGAGATAGATAAAGGTAAATTATAAATATTGTGAAAGGAAAAGCTTTTGGAAGGGTTAACCATTGGAGATGCTATTAATGAAGAGGTTTTTGATTAGTGGAATGTTGATGTGTCAAAAGTTTTAAGCTTTATATTGGTAAGTTTCCTTTATTGTTAAAGTACAAATATATTACAATGATGATTCGAGAAATAAAAGTACAAGGTCTTAGGGGTGAGCAGAAAAAGAGGGTAACTGGAATCGGAACCGGAGGTTCCGGACTTGAAACCTGTTAGAAGGTTCTGGTTCCGGTTCCTAAAATCATGGAACCGCCCTAAGAGGTTCCAGTTCTCAAAATTAAGGAACCTGGAATCGGTGGATACCCTGGAACCGGCGATTACACGGTATGTTTTTATTAAGATATATAATATATAATATATATTATACATTAAATTAAATAGATTTATGATTTATATAAATGTAAAATACTAGTCCAAGTAAAATTATTAAATTTCCCTTACTCGTTATAATTGAGTGAGACATTCACTCGTCGTGAGGTCGTATTTTGTGATAGACTTTCACACCTTTCACACATTTACTATGATTTAATCATAATTGTTCACTTATTTCTATTTTGAATAATATTCGTAAGTATTTAAAACTATTAAACGATATTTGTAATCGTTATTCGTGTGATTTATTGTCTTGTTATATAGTAAGTAATGTTAATTTTTTTAAATTTAGAGACAGGGTCACCGGAACCTGCTCTGGAACCGGCGGTTCCGGTTCCGGAAATTTAGGAACCTGTCTTCCAGGTTCCGGTTCCTATATTTCAGGAACCTGCGGTTCTGGTTCCGATTCCGGTTCCAGTCAGAACTGGCGGGTACCTTGTTATGCTCACCCCTATCTTATGATTTTGAAAAGGGAAATTAATTTACATATCATACTTTTTACTTTTTTTAATATATTTTTTTTAAAATAATGTAGTTTTTTGGAAAACTTTCACAAACAATGCAGTTTTTTTTATTTTTTCACAAATTGTGTTTCTGGAATCCTAGATGTAACGACCCGAAATTTGTAAATAAATAAATTGAATAAAAATATGATAAATAAGGATAAATCGTTTAAAGAACGTAGGAATTGGTTTCGTGTCGTTTGGACACCGTATGAGAAAGTTATGGGCGAAACCGGGTCGAGACAAAGATGAAAAAGTGCAGCCCTGCTGCCCTAAGGAGTTCGCGACGCGAACTTTGGATCACGATCGGGGACTAGTTACAGGGAATTTGGCCTTTGGTCGCGATATAGTTCACGCTAGCTTAACGATCGCGAAGTCTGGAAATCGCATAGTTAGCGACGTGAACTATTGTTCGCGTCGTGATCTTTGGTCTGGCAGCATTAAAATCGGGTTTTCAGCCATTTGTGCTATTTTCAAACCCTAGATACCTCTTTGGCGATTTTTAGAGCTCTAGTGCAGATCTTGGTTGATTTCTTCTCAAATCTTTGATAGATTTCACTCCTAGTTGAAGATTAAAGGTATATCTTCACTCTTTGATCTTTGTTAAGGCAAAAAGCCTTGCCCCTTTGGATCTTAAGATAACAAAACAACCTAGACTAGCTTTGATTAATATGTAGAATAATATAGCTAAGTTTAGGTCTGATACTGAGTGATCAGTAATGGAACTCAGTATCAGTACTCAGTATCAGATAGTGATACTGAGTACAAGGACTGAGTGATACTCAGTATAGTAACGGACTAAGATCAAATCCCTTGATCTTAGTCATTTCCCTTATCTAGTCCTTCGGTTACTCCTTTGCTCATTATGTAAGATCTCTATAACATTATAAATATAGATCATCTTGCAAAGTTGTTAGGTCACAACACCCTGGTTTAGTTGGTTAATTGATTGGTTAATTATAACACTAAGACAAATATTGTATAAGAACAAGATATGAGTCAAATGTATAATTCCACTGAGTGTGGCTTGTTGCGGAATAACAAGACCACTGATCAATTACAAGATGTATGAAAGTGTAGAGTGAATTGGTGAGTACTCACCATGTATGAAGCACTTTACTCAGAAGCCTGGATGGATGAAGACTTAAGTGATGATGAGGAAGAGATTGAGAATAAAGCCTTTATGGCTTTCACTGAAGATGATTTAAAGAGCTCCTTTGAAAAGGACATCAAAGAGGCTGAGAGGATGAGTGTTCATACTGATTGGGATTCCACTCAGTTGTACAAGGTAAGTTCCTTTCAAACTTATTCAGTGAATGAAAAAACTAAGATTTTTGAGTATATGCTTGTTGATCTTAAAACTTCTGTACAAAAAGAAAAAGCTTTAAAATTAACAATTCAAGAACTTGAAAGGGTAAATAATAAAAACTTAGATAAACTAGCAAAGTATAAAGATTTAGAATTAAATTTTTCAGATTTAAAAGACATTAATCAAAGATTAGCTGATAAAGCACATTTACACAAACTTGAAAAAGAGAAATTTGAAAAACAGTGTAAATCTTGGGGAAATGCTTCAATAAAATTAAATAAATGTTTAAATGAACAATTTCCAGAAAATGTGAGGGTTGCACTTGGTGTTGATCCTCAATTTAAAAATAGGAAAAATTTTGCTGATTTATTTGAAGAATTTTCTAATATGAACCCTATTAAATTTATAAAAGCCAAAACGTTTTGTGAAGTTGGATGTCAAACCGAGTCAGATGATGAGGAAAATGAAATTTTAGAAAAACCTATTGGTCCCTCCATCTGCTCAAAGTGATATACTGAGCTTCAAGAACCCAGTATTGAATTTTCTATAAAAGAAATTTCTGATACTGAGCTCCCAATAGATCAGTATGACACTTCTGCTATTCCACCTTTTGAATTATTATTTAATACAACAACTTTTGAATTATATAATAATAATACAACTTCTATCTCCAATGTTTCATCTAATACAGAAGTTGCAGGAACAGAAACATCATATACTGAGAAATCTAAAGAACCTGTTAAAGTTGTTTCTTCAAAACATGATAAACAAAAACCAACTTTAACTAGGTCCTTAGTTGGCAGAGACAAGAAGTCTTACACTAATAAAATTAGAAAGACTTCTATGCCAAATACAAAGAAACAACCAGATCCTCCATCTCCTAAATCAGTTAAAAACAATGTTAATACACCTATTAAAAATGACAAAATTAACATTTTAAAAACACTTGGTGATCAGGTCAAATCTTTAAGTAAACAATTTGCAAAACTTGTTCATACTGACCTACCAAAAGTGAAACGTTTTTCTAAAATACTTTATGAAAATATGTTTAGAAATAGACCTAGAAAATGTTATAGGTGTCATCATACTGGTCATAAGGGAGATGAATGCTGGACTGATCTCTCAAGTCCTAGGTACTCAGTACCAAAGAAAAGGGGAGAAACAAAGTCAGTATCACCAAAGAAAACCTCAAAAGTTTTCACTGAAGTGATACTGACCTCTCCACATAAAGAGATCAAGTCAAAATATGTTTATCCCACCAAAGGTCCCATTCAAACATGGGTTCCTAAAAAGAACGAACTCTTATTTTGTGTCTTGTGCAGGGTGACAGAAAATGGTATTTAGATAGTGGCTGCTCAAGACACATGACAGGCAGTATGGAATACCTTCTCAATTATACTCCAGAGAAGGGTCCTTCTGTTATATTTGGAGATGACTCGGTGGGAAAGACAAGAGGTTATGGTGTGATCAAGGCAGGAAACATAACTTTTAAAAGAGTTGCCTATGTAGAGGGTCTTAAACACAATCTGCTCAGTATCAGCCAGATGTGTGATGATGACAATGAAGCTCGATTCAGGAAGGTTGCAGGAATCATCTACAATGATAAAGGCCAGCCTGTACTCATTGCTAGAAGAGAAAAAGATGTATATGTGGTTAACCTATCTGAAATAGACCCAACTATTCGAGTATGCCTGCTTTCTAAAGTCAAGCCAGAATTGCATTGGCTATGGCACAAGAAACTCTCTCACATCAACTTTAGAAATATCAACGAGCTCAGTATGAAGAAACTGGTGAGAGGATTGCCCACTATTACTTATTCAAAAGATAAGTTATGCTCAACATGTGAAATGGGCAAGCAGAAGAAGAGTTCATTAAAGTCCAAAGTCAATCATTCCATTAATGAACCTCTTACTATGATACATATGGATCTTTTTGGCCCCATCAGCACACCATCTTTGGCCAAAAAGATCTATACTCTAGTCTTGGTTGATGAATTTTCAAGATATACTTGGGTCATCTTCCTCAAGACTAAGTCAGATGCAACAACAGAAATCATTGCCTTTTTAAAAAGAGAGGAACTTCAAAAAGGCAACAAGGTCAAGCAACTTAGAAGTGACCATGGTACTGAGTTTAAAAACTCAGTATTAGCCGATTTCTGTGAAGAAAAAGGAATCATTCAAAACTTCTCTGCAGCCTACACACCACAAAAAAATGGTGTTGTAGAAAGAAAGAATAGAACACTGATTGAAGCTGCAAGAACTTTATTATGCCATGCTGGACTGGCACTGAGTTTCTGGGCTGAAGCTGTAAACTGTGCAAACTTCACTCAGAATAGAGCCACTATCGTCCATAGACATCTGAAGACTCCATATGAGTTATACAATGGCAAGATTCCTAATGTGGAATACTTCCACATCTTTGGGAGTAAATGCTTTGTACTCAGTACAAAACAAAATCTCAACAAATTTGCTCCCAAAGCAAATGAAGGTGTGTTCATGGGCTACTCTCCACACTATAAAGCTTTCAGAGTGCATATCATCTCAACCAAGATGATTGTAGAATCCATTCATGTCACATTCGATGAAGATCAGAATGAGCATTCTACCTCAGCAAGTGACGACATAAGTGGCATAGATATTCTATGCAATCCAGAACACTCCATTGCTGAACAGTCCAAGTTTCATCCACATTTTATTCCCAATAAGTTTAATGAAACTGATCAAGTTCAAACTCAGTATCACTCAACTGAGACTAATACTGAGGTTCCCATAACAGAGGATCTCCATACTGAGTTTCCAACTAATGATCTGAACCACTCTATCTATGAAGAAGGTGAAACATCCAACACTTCACATGAATCCACATCAACTCTGCAAAATGAAGATGAACAGCAACCTGCGCTGTCTAATACTGATCAGAATTCCACTCAGTTTCAGACACAAGACACACTAAATCAACAAGATATTGTTGATCCTATTTCAAATGCTCCCTTAGGAAACAATTTAAGGGAACACAGAGACCATCCACACTCAAACATTATTGGTCCTATTGAAGAAGGTGTCCAAACAAGAAGAAAATTAGAATTTCCAACCCAAGCAACTGCAAATTTTTGTTTCTTCTCAAGTTTTCTATCTACCATTGAACCAAAGAAAGCTGATGAAGCTTTATTAGATGAAGATTGGGTAGAGGCTATGCAAGAAGAGCTCACAGAGTTTGAGAGAAACAAAGTTTGGAACTTAGTACCACCTCCTACTGGCAAAACTATTATTGGTACTAAGTGGGTGTTCAGAAACAAGATGGACAAGGATGGTGTTGTCATCAGAAACAAAGCAAGGTTAGTTGCTCAAGGTTACATGCAAGAAGAAGGCATTGACTATGATGAAACTTTTGCACCAGTTGCAAGAATTGAAGCTATTAGGTTGTATCTTGCATATGCAGCCTTTAAGAATTTCAAAGTTTATCAGATGGATGTCAAAAGTGCTTTTCTAAATGGAAAACTACAAGAAGAAGTTTATGTTAAACAACCTCCAGGTTTTGTTGATCCTAAATTTCCTAATTATGTTTTCAAGCTTGATAAAGCTCTATATGGGCTCAAACAAGCTCCAAGAGCCTGGTATGACACCCTGTCTGAGTACCTTATTGAAAATAAATTTACAAGAGGTAAAATTGATAAAACATTATTTTCAAAACGAAAAGGTTCTGACATCTTACTCATTCAGATATATGTAGATGATATTATCTTTGGCTCCACTGACAAGTCAATGTGTGACTGGTTTGCTAAGATAATGTCAACTCAGTATCAGATGAGTATGATGCGAGAACTTACTTACTTTCTTGGTTTACAAGTTGAACAAAAGCCTGATGGAACTTTTATAAATCAAAGTAAGTATGTGCATGACATGTTAAAGAAATATAAATTAGAAAATTTATCTTCCATGCACACTCCTATGGGTACTCAGGATAAGATAAGTAAGGATGAAACTGGTAAACCAGTATGTCAATCCACATACCGAGGTATGATTGGTTCCTTACTTTACTTAACTGCTAGCAGGCCTGATATCATGTTTGCCACATGTTTGTGTGCTCGGTATCAGGCTGATCCTAAAGAATCACACATGAAAGCAGTTAAGCACATCTTTAGATATCTTACAGGTACTCCTAACCTGGGTCTTTGGTATCCCAAAGACTCAAACTTTGACCTTGAAGGGTACACAGATGCAGATTTTACAGGTTGTAGATTGGACAGAAAGAGCACAAGTGGAGGATGTCAATTCCTAGGTGGAAGACTAGTTGGTTGGTCATCCAAGAAGCAAAATTCGGTAGCAACTTCCACAGCAGAAGCAGAATATGTTGCTGCAGGAAGTTGTTGTGCTCAATTATTATGGATGCAGTATCAACTCTTAGACTATGGGTTCAACTTTCATAAGACTCCCATTCATTGTGATAACAAGAGTGCTATTGCTATCACATAGAACCCAGTCTATCACTCCAAAACCAAGCACATTGATATCAGACACCACTTTATTAGAGATAATGTGGAAAAAGGTAAGGTTGAGGTAGATTATGTACCAACTGATGAACAATTGGCCGATGTGTTTACTAAACCTCTCCCTGAGGAAAGGTTTATGTATTTACTAGGGAAATTAAGTATGTTGAATCCTTAATTTTCCTTAATTTTCTTTAAAACCGAACGCTCAGTATCACTCCTGTTGATACTGACCGCTCAGTATCACTAGTCTGTTATCATCAAAATTTAAAATTTTTATTTTTTTTATTAATTTCAAGAGTAAATTAATTGTTTTTATATTTTTAACATTTTTTTTAAAATTAATTTTTTTTACTCAGTATTGGGGTATGACGGCTCTTACACCGAGCTTAATCCTCATACTGCTCAACGGTAACCTTTCTTAACAGGAAAGTTACCGTTGACAGAGGTTAAGGCAGTCAAATCAGCCGTTTTTACTTCCCAATACCTTAATTATCTTTCAAATATTTTAAATAACCGTTTATTTTTACTTCAAATATTTTTCAACAGTTATTTCATTCTTTCATTTAACATTCTCTCTGCGATTAACGATTTCACTCTTTCTTAGCAAGCAAAACTCTTAAATCAAAATCACAGATGGCAAATTACACTTTCGTCGCTCCAGAAGTTGAATCGGAAATCAAATTCTGAGATGATGAACTGCCCAAGTTTGCGAGGAACAACATCACAGCCAACTTCACTATTCCTCAAGCCTGGGTATGCCAAGAATTCACAAACATTGTGACTTTTCTGAAGAATTGCCCAATTGCTCGTGCACTGACCTTGTCTCCTCGAGCAATTTACCCAGAAATGTTATGCGAGTTTTGGTACTCTGCCACACTCGATTCTCCAGATATGATTGCTGGGTGGGTAATTCGAGATCAAAGAAAGGCATTTGTGTCTACCGCAATTATTCGTGAAACACTGAGGCTTCCCGCCCACGTTCAGTATGACCCATTTGTAGAAAGAACAGAGGCACGCTCAGTATTGCCATTTTTGGGCCGAAGAGGAACAACGGGCATTATCAAAAGAAATCAATTTGGTCCTATGTGGGGTATTTTCATTACAACGATTATTCGGTGTATGACCCACAAGACGGGTGCCTTGGACCAAATCAATGAATTTGGGATGCAAATAGTACATGCCTTGTACTATGGAAGAAACATTGATTATGAAAGGCTCATTTTCAATGAATTAGCTGCTTTGGTTCGGGCTAACCTAAGGGAACGGAATGTCCCTTTCTGCAGATTTTTATCACTCATCTTTCAACACTCAATGCCCACACATACTTATGATGACTTTCACAGTCCAAGGGTTGATCTTCCTCCACTTAGTGAGAAGATTTTCTTTTACAGGCCAAGAGAAGGAGAGCCTCTTCTAAGTCCTCCTATGTGGGCCATTGTTCAAGAACACATAAATGATGAAGAAGACATGTCTGATACTGAGTCAGACAATGATGATGATGATGATAATGATGATAATAGTGGTAATGGAGCACAGGCCGGTCAAGAAATTGAGATGCAGGATGTTCCACAAGTTCAAGAACAAACTCAACTACATATCTCTCCACTTGCACAGGACCCTGATGCTCCTCATATTGAAACAGTTTTTGATACTGAGTCCTCCGAAGACACACCACTGGTCCTTCAAAGAAGAAGAAGGAATCTTTCTCCTATCATTATGGGAAACTTATCATCTGAGGAGGTGCAGCCTGTAAATGTTCCATCATTAACTGCATCTCTTCAAGCCCAAAGCTTAGTTGCAGCCACCGCTGATCTTCAAAGTCCAGAATTAGTTCCAACTGCTCAACCAATTGAGGAACCTCATGTTCCTCTTGATGTGGAGATTCAATATGAGCAAATTACACTGGAAGGTGCTCAGCAAAACAGAGAGGTCGGTATTGAAGATGTTGGTGCTGCACATCAACAATCACATGATCCTGCACCGACCTCTGCAGATGCTATAAGGGAATCTGACAGAGTCTCAGGTATGAATTTCTACAAAGCCCTTAAACTTATATATATATATATATATATATATATATATATATATATATATATATATATATATATATATATATATATATATATATATATATATATATATATTTCATTCCCAAATAGAGACTAAGTATTGGCCAGTACCAACTCAATACTGACCAAAGTCTCACACGATCTTTCAAATATATATCCTTTTATGGCCAACATAGCTAGCCCACTGCTGCTATGCAAAATTCATATACCGAGCACACAAATTGATCATTGTCAGTCTACAGTTGTCTCAACATTTAAAGAGACAATGGTGGTTGATGTCACACTGACACCCAATGGTGCTGCTTGAATCATGTCCAACTTATTTTTGAGTTGGATAGCATGATTCAAGAAATGATCACAAACCCTTAAGCCACAAAATCCAAAAATTTTCCATGGGGTTTAGCCACATTTCTGTTATCACTCTAATATCGAGTGATAAACATTGAAAATAACAAGAAGCACATCCCAGGCTTCGAATACCCAAACCCAAACCTTTTAGTAAATGTGACTTCTCCAATACTGAGCTACTTAAATTTACACACTCACTTTTACTAAAATCTTCTTACACATGCTATGCACAAGTCCACAATATTTCATTATAAACCAGATGAAATACAGACTTCACAAACTCTGTTTATATGATTATAGAATTAACCAAAACCACAATTCTATTTGATAAACCTTTCTTTCTAACCAGTTTTAAATTTTTGTTTCTTTAGCACCATCTGTGCAGGGCATTCAGGCATCACAGGCTGCAGGAGACCAACTGACTCTGCAAGCAATCATGCAGCAAATTCTGGCCATCCAACATACTCAAAATTTAATACTGGCCAGAATGGACAAGATGAGTGGTGATATTGACTCCATAAAACAGTCAGTCTCACTACTTCAACAACCACATCAGCCTCCACAAACTCCACCATTTTCACATGGTGACCACAATGAAGAAGGAGAAGGAGAAGGAGGTGCTGGTGACACTGATGCTGCAACTGAGCCCATGCCCTCCCCTACTCTTGAACAACCTGAAGGGGACATGGGTGGTGATACTGATCCTCTTCCCTCCTCATCAAATGATAACAAAAAGGGGGAGAAGAGACAAAGAGATACTGAGGTTGATCAAACTGAGCCATCTGCTCAGGGGGAGAAAAGAAGACGATTGAATGAAGATCAACCTCCACAACAACAACAACAACATCAGCAAAGCACTCATACTGAGCCACATCGGATTCAGTATGAGAGAAGAAGACAAAGAACTAGGTCAGCATTACAAGTTCAAAGTCAACTTGAGCCATCTGCTCAGGGGGAGATTCATATTGACCAACCACAGCAAGCTTATACTGAGCCACCTGCTCAAGAAGAAAATAACTTGCAAATTGTGGTCTATAGGCCTTTTGTGTGGCCTATTGCTGATGATGAAGATGAAGAACATCCAGTGGCATCAGAAGAATTTTTAAACTTTGCACTGGATGAAGCAAATAAAGAAACCTCTTCATCATCATTCTCAGATGATGAAGAGCATACAAGAAAACCTATCTCACCTCAAGCTGAAGGACCTTCTAGAATTCCTAGAAGACCAATAACCAGAAGAATGACAAATGTGGTTATGTCCTCAGAATCTAGTGAAGAACAAGATCCAGCTCCTCTGATCTCAAGACCTAGGAGATCTGCTCAGTTTACTGAGGAAAAGAGTGATGCTGAGGATGAGATTGAGGCCCAGAAATTCTTCCCTGTTAAGGAAGAACCTGAATCTGAGTCTGAAGATGTTCCAAGAAGATCTCACACTGTAAGAAGAACTGGAGATGAATTACTTGAACAGTATTGGAACATTGTGGCACAAAGAACAAGATATAGGGAAACAAGGATGGGTATGCTGAGGAATAAAGCATTTCTAAGTGTAAGAGACATATACTGGCTAAATGAATTTGTCAACAAAATAAAAGTCAAAACTGTTGATAGATCAATTGTTGCAACTTGCACTGGGCCAGTCAGTCCTCCAATGAAGTTTTTCCTCCATGACATCCAAAATATGGGACTTCAAGATTGGATAAAGATTGCTAGACTGATAAAGGAGATGCCCTCAAGATCCTCTGAAGCCCAAGTGATGATGGATGAAATCTGGGCTGTATCTGCTATATGCTATGAAAAAGGCATTCTTTATGCAGCAGAATACAGGGCACTCAGTGTGATGACTGAAGCTATGAAAAACAACAAACCTGAGTGCCTTAATACTTTCAGAATAATTCCCACATATACTGTTCCCTCTAACCTTATCTTTCAGGATCAAAAGAGTACCATATATCCCACATCTGGATATATGTATACTGACTCAGATGACAGGGAGTGCTTCATTACTGAAGCAGATTTGGCAACAGCTCCTATCAGCCATTTGGTGGGTCTTAAATGGATGATAACCAAGAAAGAAGATGATTGGTTTAGAAAGAAGATAGTTGATGTACTAAACAACAGGCAAGATGAACTGAAGAAAAGAGAAGAGTTCATCCATGTGAAGAAAGAAGTCTTCTACGAGTTTGAGTCGATCAACAAAGACTAAAGAAGAAGACTTTGCAGCCTGTAGCTTATTTTGTTTAGTTTCTCTTTGTAGTTGTTTTGTTATCATTAGATAGGAGGAGATTGTTAAGGCAAAAAGCCTTGCCCCTTTGGATCTTAAGATAACAAAACAACCTACACTAGCTTTGATTAATATGTAGAATAATATAGCTAAGTTTAGGTCTGATACTGAGTGATCAGTATTGGAACTCAGTATCAGTACTCAGTATCAGATAGTGATACTGAGTACAAGGACTGAGTAGAAGGACTGAGTGATACTCAGTATAGTAACGGATTAAGATCAAATCCCTTGATCTTAGTCATTTCCCTTATCTAGTCCTTCGGTTACTCCTTTGCTCATTATGTAAGATCTCTATAACATTATAAATAGAGATCATCTTGCAAAGGAGTATTCACCAATTCACTCTACACTTTCATACATCTTGTAATTGATCAGTGGTCTTGTTATTCCGTAACAAGCCACACTTAGTGGAATTATACATTTGACTCATATCTTGTTCTTATACAATATTTGTCTTAGTGTTATAATTAACCAATCAATTAACCAACTAAACCAGGGTGTTGTGACCTATCAATAGGATTGATAAATTCGATGTCAGAGACGAACGGATAATTGTGGTGCAGTGTCATAGTGATAGTGTGATGACGTGTGACATCGTTTAGTGTAAGACTGCGGTTTGGAAAGGAATATTCCTAAGCCACACAATGTGTTAAAGTAGAACATCGAGTGTTGGACTGTGAGTTGCGAGGGTGAACCCGGGGTCGACTGTTTGACCTGGGGGTGATAAAGTTTACCGGTGATCTATGACCATTGTAATGTAGTGGTAACCCTCCCGGTGGAGATGAAAAGATTTGGAAAAATTTTGTAATAAAGAAATGAACCGGTTAAGGACGGTTAATGTGTAAGTGAAACGATAAATAACAAGTAGAAAAGTGTTATTAGTTACCCGCGGGGTACAATGCATGTGCATTATACGATGGCCTTTGAAGGCATATGATAACGGAAAGATAATGTTATGTGAGACATGTTAGAGGATATGTCAAATGGAAATGTGTTGAATGGGTAAGAAAACGATGATGTGATATTATGAAAAAGTGCTAGAATGCATGATGGATAATTGGACGATTGAATGAGTGAGAAAGTAGCAAAGCTACGGGATGCGAAAGGATGAATACCCAATGGTATTGGTGTGACATATACATATGTTTGTATATGTGCACAATAGAGATGTATAGATGGTATTGGTGTGACATATACATACGTTTGTATATGTGCACAATAGAGATGTATAGATGGTATTGGTGACATATACATATGTTTGTATATGTGCACAATAGAGGTGTTTATATTGAATTGGCGTGATATATATATATATATATATATATATATGTATGTATATATATATATATATATGTATGTATATGATTATGTGTTTATATGATGAATGTAGAACCATGTGGTTAATGAGTATTGCCATTATGTTATGGTAAATGAGAATTGGGCTTGAAATGCGGGTTGCATTTAGGTCATGTAAATGTAGGGGATGCCTACGATTTATAGAATAGAAGGAAAGAGAAACTCCTAGTGAGCAAATTACCATGTGGTAACCAAGACATAGTACACCGTATAAGGGTGCGGGGCGTATTACGGTAGGGGGCCTAGTACCGATAATGTAAGTTGATCAATGTGATACAAAGATGGTTGAAAGAATACTAAGTGATAGTATGATTGACCAAGTGAAGGTCAAGAAACGGTAAATGTTATTGTGACCTTATGTTAAGGTGTGACCCTTGGATTAACGGGGACGATTGTTAAGAAAGTAATAATTGGTAGAACTGAGAGTGATGGGTTGGTAATGATACGCCGTGTGTACGGAAATTGCTAGTTTGGAAAATGTATGGTTGACTTTATGTAAAAGTCAACGTTAGTCAACCCGTGATTGGTTGAATTGGTCTAAGATGGACTTTGACTCTCGTTTTGATTTACTAATGAATATTGATAGCATAATGTGTCGATTATGTGTTTGTGAAAAAGTTGATGAGATGTGTTAGGTCACAACACCCTGGTTTAGTTGGTTAATTGATTGGTTAATTATAACACTAAGACAAATATTGTATAAGAACAAGATATGAGTCAAATGTATAATTCCACTGAGTGTGGCTTGTTGCGGAATAACAAGACCACTGATCAATTACAAGATGTATGAAAGTGTAGAGTGAATTGGTGAGTACTCCTTTGCAAGATGATCTCTATTTATAATGTTATAGAGATCTTACATAATGAGCAAAGGAGTAACCGAAGGACTAGATAAGGGAAATGACTAAGATCAAGGGATTTGATCTTAGTCCGTTACTATACTGAGTATCACTCAGTCCTTCTACTCAGTCCTTGTACTAAGTATCACTATCTGATACTGAGTACTGATACTGAGTTCCATTACTGATCACTCAGTATCAAACCTAAACTTAGCTATATTATTCTACATATTAATCAAAGCTAGTCTAGGTTGTTTTGTTATCTTAAGATCCAAAGGGGCAAGGCTTTTTGCCTTAACAATCTCCCCCTATCTAATGATAACAAAACAACTACAAAGAGAAACTAAACAAAATAAGCTACAGGCTGCAAAGTCTTCTTCTTTAGTCTTTGTTGATCGACTCAAACTCGTAGAAGACTTCTTTCTTCACATGGATGAACTCTTCTCTTTTCTTCAGTTCATCTTGCATGTTGTTTAGTACAGCAACTATCTTCTTTCTAAACCAAGCATCTTCTTTCTTGGTTATCATCCATTTAAGACCCACCAAATGGCTGATAGGAGCTGTTGCTAAATCTGCTTTAGTAATGAAGCACTCCTTGTCATCTGAGTCAGTATACATATATCCAGATGTGGGATATATGGTACTCTTTTGATCCTGAAAGATAAGGTTAGAGGGAACAGTATATGTGGGGATTATTCTGAAAGTATTAAGGCACTCAGGTTTGTTGTTTTTCATAGCTTCAGTCATCACACTGAGTGCCCTGTATTCTGCTGCATAAAGAATGCCTTTTTCATAGCATATAGCAGATACAGCCCAGATTTCATCCATCATCACTTGGGCTTCAGAGGATCTTGAGGGCATCTCCTTTATCAGTCTAGCAATCTTTATCCAATCTTGAAGTCCCATATTTTGGATGTCATGGAGGAAAAACTTCATTGGAGGACTGACTAGCCCAGTGCAAGTTGCAACAATTGATCTATCAACAGTTTTAACTTTTATTTTGTTGACAAATTCATTTAGCCAGTATATGTCTCTTACACTTAGAAATGCTTTATTCCTCAGCATACCCATCCTTGTTTCCCTATATCTTGTTCTTTGTGCCACAATGTTCCAATACTGTTCAAGTAATTCATCTCCAGTTCTTCTTACAGTATGAGATCTTCTTGGAACATCTTCAGACTCAGATTCAGGTTCTTCCTTAACAGGGAAGAATTTCTGGGCCTCAATCTCATCCTCAGCATCACTCTTTTCCTCAGTAAACTGAGCAGATCTCCTAGGTCTTGAGATCAGAGGAGCTGGATCTTGTTCTTCACTAGATTCTGAGGACATAACCACATTTGTCATTCTTCTGGTTATTGGTCTTCTAGGAATTCTAGAAGGTCCTTCAGCTTGAGGTAAGATAGGTTTTCTTGTATGCTCTTCATCATCTGAGAATGATGATGAAGAGGTTTCTTTATTTGCTTCATCCAGTGCAAAGTTTAAAAATTCTTCTGATGCCACTGGATGTTCTTCATCTTCATCATCAGCAATAGGCCACACAAAAGGCCTATAGACCACAATTTGCAAGTTATTTTCTTCTTGAGCAGGTGGCTCAGTATAAGCTTGCTGTGGTTGGTCAGTATGAATCTCCCCATGAGCAGATGGCTCAAGTTGACTTTGAACTTGTAATGCTGACCTAGTTCTTTGTCTTCTTCTCTCATACTGAATCCGATGTGGCTCAGTATGAGTGCTTTGCTAATGTTGTTGTTGTTGTTGTGGAGGTTGATCTTCATTCAATCGTCTTCTTTTCTCCCCCTGAGCAGATGGCTCAGTTTGATCAACCTCAGTATCTCTTTGTCTCTTCTCCCCCTTTTTGTTATCATTGGATGAGGAGGGAAGAGGATCAGTATCACCACCCATGTCCCCTTCATGTTGTTCAAGAGTAGGGGAGGGCATGGGCTCAGTTGCAGCATTAGTATCACCAGCACCTCTTTCTCCTTCTCCTTCTTCATTGTGGTCACCATGTGAAAATGGTGGAGTTTGTGGAGGCTGATGTGGTTGTTGAAGTAGTGAGACTGACTGTTTTATGGAGTCAATATCACCACTCATCTTGTCCATTCTGGCCAGTATTAAATTTTGTGTTTGTTGGATGGCCAGAATTTGCTGCATGATTGCTTGCAGAGTCAGTTGGTCTCCTGCAGCCTGTGATGCCTGAATGCCCTGCACAGATGGTGCTAAAGAAACAAAAATATAAAACTAGTTAGAAAGAAAGGTTTATCAAATAGAATTGTGGTTTTGGTTAATTCTATAATCATATAAACAGAGTTTGTGAAGTCTGTATTTCATCTGGTTTATAATGAAATATTGTGGACTTGTGCATAGCATGTGTAAGTAGATTTTAGTAAAAGTGAGTGTGTAAATTTAAGTAGCTCAGTATTGGATAAGTCACATTTACTAAAAGGTTTGGGTTTGGGTATTCGAAACCTGGGATGTGCTTCTTGTTATTTTCAATGTTTATCACTCGGTATTAGAGTGATAACAGAAATGTGGCTAAACCCCATGGAAAATTTTTGGATTTTGTGGCTTAAGGGTTTGTGATCATTTCTTGAATCATGCTATCCAACTCAAAAATAAGTTGGACATGATTCAAGCAGCACCAGTGGGTGTCAGTGTGACATCAACCACCATTGTCTCTTTAAATGTTGAGACAACTGTAGACTGACAATGATCAATTTGTGTGCTCAGTATATGAATTTTGCATAGCAGCAGTGGGCTAGCTATGTTGGCCATAAAAGGATATATATATTTGAAAGATCGTGTGAGACTTTGGTCAGTATTGAGTTGGTACTGGCCAATACTTAGTCTCTATTTGGGAATGAAATATATATATATATATATATATATAAGTTTAAGGGCTTTGTAGAAATTCATACCTGAGACTCTGTCAGATTCCCTTCTAGCATCTGCAGAGGTCGGTGCAGGATCATGTGATTGTTGATGTGCAGCACCAACATCTTCAATACCGACCTCTATGTTTTGCTGAGCACCTTCCAGTGTAATTTGCTCATATTGAATCTCCACATCAAGAGGAACATGAGGTTCCTCAATTGGTTGAGCAGTTGGAACTAATTCTGGACCTGGAAGATCAGCGGTGGCTGCAACTAAGCTTTGGGCTTGAAGAGATGCAGTTAATGATGGAACATTTACAGGCTGCACCTCCTCAGATGATAAGTTTCCCATAATGATAGGAGAAAGATTCCTTCTTCTTCTTTGAAGGACCAGTGGTGTGTCCTCGGAGGACTCAGTATCAAAAACTGTTTCAATATGAGGAGCATCAGGATCCTGTGCAGGTGGAGAAATATGTAGTTGAGTCGGTTCTTGAACTTGTGGAACATCCTGCATCTCAATTTCTTGACCGGCCTGTGCTCCATTACCACTATTATCATTATTATCATCATCATCATCATTGTCTGACTCAGTATCAGACATGTCTTCTTCATCATTTATGTGTTCTTGAACAATGGCCCACATAGGAGGACTTAGAAGAGGCTCTCCTTCTCTTGGCCTGTAAAAGAAAATCTTCTCACTAAGTGGAGGAAGATCAACCCTTGGACTGTGAAAGTCATCATAAGTATGTGTGGGCATTGAGTGTTGAAAGATGAGTGATAAAAATCTGCAGAAAGGGACATTCCGTTCCCTTAGGTTAGCCCGAACCAAAGCAGCTAATTCATTGAAAATGAGC
Organism: Calendula officinalis; assembly: GCA_963853835.1. Taxonomy (NCBI): domain Eukaryota; kingdom Viridiplantae; phylum Streptophyta; class Magnoliopsida; order Asterales; family Asteraceae; genus Calendula; species Calendula officinalis. Next base: position 71,223,362 of record OY970829.1, on the reverse strand, counting down.
CTTGCATAATCAATGTTTCTTCCATAGTACAAGGCATGTACTATTTGCATCCCAAATTCATTGATTTGGTCCAAGGCACCCGTCTTGTGGGTCATACACCGAATAATCGTTGTAATGAAAATACCCCACATAGGACCAAATTGATTTCTTTTGATAATGCCCGTTGTTCCGCTTCGGCCCAAAAATGGCAATACTGAGCGTGCCTCTGTTCTTTCTACAAATGGGTCATACTGAACGTGGGCGGGAAGCCTCAGTGTTTCACGAATAATTGCGGTAGACACAAATGCCCTTCTTTGATCTCGAATTACCCACCCAGCAATCATATCTGGAGAATCGAGTGTGGCAGAGTACCAAAACTCGCATAACATTTCTGGGTAAATTGCTCGAGGAGACAAGGTCAGTGCACGAGCAATTGGGCAATTCTTCAGAAAAGTCACAATGTTTGTGAATTCTTGGCATACCCAGGCTTGAGGAATAGTGAAGTTGGCTGTGATGTTGTTCCTCGCAAACTTGGGCAGTTCATCATCTCGGAATTTGATTTCCGATTCAACTTCTGGAGCGACGAAAGTGTAATTTGCCATCTGTGATTTTGATTTAAGAGTTTTGCTTGCTAAGAAAGAGTGAAATCGTTAATCGCAGAGAGAATGTTAAATGAAAGAATGAAATAACTGTTGAAAAATATTTGAAGTAAAAATAAACGGTTATTTAAAATATTTGAAAGATAATTAAGGTATTGGGAAGTAAAAACGGCTGATTTGACTGCCTTATCCTCTGTCAACGGTAACTTTCCTGTTAAGAAAGGTTACCGTTGAGCAGTATGAGGATTAAGCTCGGTGTAAGAGCCGTCATACCCCAATACTGAGTAAAAAAAATTAATTTTAAAAAATGTTAAAAAATATAAAAACAATTAATTTACTCTTGAAATTAATAAAAAAAATAAAAATTTTAAATTTTGATGATAACAGACTAGTGATACTGAGCGGTCAGTATCAACAGGAGTGATACTGAGCGTTCGGTTTTAAAGAAAATTAAGGAAAATTAAGGATTCAAATAAACCTAATTGCCCTAGTAAATACATAAACCTTTCCTCAGGGAGAGGTTTAGTAGACACATCGGCCAATTGTTCATCAGTTGGTACATAATCTACCTCAACCTTACCTTTTTCCACATTATCTCGAATAAAGTGGTGTCTGATATCAATGTGCTTGGTTTTGGAGTGATAGACTGGGTTCTCTGTGATAGCAATAGCACTCTTGTTATCACAATGAATGGGAGTCTTATGAAAGTTGAACCCATAGTCTAAGAGTTGATACTGCATCCATAATAATTGAGCACAACAACTTCCTGCAGCAACATATTCTGCTTCTGCTGTGGAAGCTGCTACCGAATTTTGCTTCTTGGATGACCAACCAACTAGTCTTCCACCTAGGAATTGACGTCCTCCACTTGTGCTCTTTCTGTCCAATCTACAACCTGCAAAATCTGCATCTGTGTACCCTTCAAGGTCAAAGTTTGAGTCTTTGGGATACCAAAGACCCAGGTTAGGAGTACCTGTAAGATATCTAAAGATGCGCTTAACTGCTTTCATGTGTGATTCTTTAGGATCAACCTGATACCGAGCACCCAAACATGTGGCAAACATGATATCAGGCCTGCTAGCAATTAAGTAAAGTAAGGAACCAATCATACCTCGGTATGTGGATTGACATACTGGTTTACCAGTTTCATCCTTACTTATCTTATCCTGAGTACCCATAGGAGTGTGCCTGGAAGATAAATTTTCTAATTTATATTTCTTTAACATGTCATGCACATACTTACTTTGATTTATAAAAGTGCCATCAGGCTTTTGTTCAACTTGTAAACCAAGAAAGTAAGTAAGTTCTCCCATCATACTCATCTGATACTGAGTTGACATTATCTTAGCAAACCAGTCACACATTGACTTGTCAGTGGAGCCAAAGATAATATCATCTACATATATCTGAATGAGTAAGATGTCAGAACCTTTTCGTTTTGAAAATAATGTTTTATCAATTTTACCTCTTGTAAATTTATTTTCAATAAGGTACTCAGACAGGGTGTCATAACAGGCTCTTGGAGCTTGTTTGAGCCCATATAGAGCTTTATCAAGCTTGAAAATATAATTAGGAAATTTAGGATCAACAAAACCTGGAGGTTGTTTAACATAAACTTCTTCTTGTAGTTTTCCATTTAGAAAAGCACTTTTGACATCCATCTGATAAACTTTGAAATTCTTAAAGGCTGCATATGCAAGATACAACCTAATAGCTTCAATTCTTGCAACTGGTGCAAAAGTTTCATCATAGTCAATGCCTTCTTCTTGCCTGTAACCTTGAGCAACTAACCTTGCTTTGTTTCTGATGACAACACCATCCTTGTCCATCTTGTTTCTGAACACCCACTTAGTACCAATAATAGTTTTGCCAGTAGGAGGTGGTACTAAGTTCCAAACTTTGTTTCTCTCAAACTCTGTGAGCTCTTCTTGCATAGCCTCTACCCAATCTTCATTTAATAAAGCTTCATCAGCTTTCGTTGGTTCAATGGTAGATAGAAAACTTGAGAAGAAACAAAAATTTGCAGTTGCTTGGGTTGGAAATTCTAATTTTCTTCTTGTTTGGACACCTTCTTCAATAGGACCAATAATGTTTGAGTGTGGATGGTCTCTGTGTTCCCTTAAATTGTTTCCTAAGGGAGCATTTGAAATAGGATCAACAATATCTTGTTGATTTGGTGTGTCTTGTGTCTGAAACTGAGTGGAATTCTGATCAGTATTAGACAGCGCAGGTTGTTGTTCATCTTCATTTTGCAGAGTTGATGTGGATTCATGTGAAGTGTTGGATGTTTCACCTTCTTCATAGATAGAGTGGTTCAGATCATTAGTTGGAAACTCAGTATGGAGGTCCTCTGTTATGGGAACCTCAGTATTAGTCTCAGTTGCGTGATACTGAGTTTGAACTTGATCAGTTTCATTAAACTTATTGGGAATAAAATGTGGATGAAACTTGGGCTGTTCAGCAATGGAGTGTTCTGGATTGCATAGAATATCTATGCCACTTATGTCTTCACTTGCTGAGGTAGAATGCTCATTCTGATCTTCATCGAATGTGACATGAATGGATTCTACAATCATCTTGGTTGAGATGATATACACTCTGAAAGCTTTAGAGTGTGGAGAGTAGCCCATGAACACACCTTCATTTGCTTTGGGAGCAAATTTGTTGAGATTTTGTTTTGTACTGAGTACAAAGCATTTACTCCCAAAGATGTGGAAGTATTCCACATTAGGAATCTTGCCATTGTATAACTCATATGGAGTCTTCAGATGTCTTTGGACGATAGTGGCTCTATTCTGAGTGAAGTTTGCACAGTTTACAGCTTCAGCCCAGAAACTCAGTGCCAGTCCAGCATGGCATAATAAAGTTCTTGCAGCTTCAATCAGTGTTCTATTCTTTCTTTCTACAACACCATTTTGTTGTGGTGTGTAGGCTGCAGAGAAGTTTTGAATGATTCCTTTTTCTTCACAGAAATCGGCTAATACTGAGTTTTTAAACTCAGTACCATGGTCACTTCTAAGTTGCTTGACCTTGTTGCCTTTTTGAAGTTCCTCTCTTTTTATAAAGGCAATGATTTCTGTTGTTGCATCTGACTTAGTCTTGAGGAAGATGACCCAAGTATATCTTGAAAATTCATCAACCAAGACTAGAGTATAGATCTTTTTGGCCACAGATGGTGTGCTGATGGGGCCAAAAAGATCCATATGTATCATAGTAAGAGGTTCATTAATGGAATGATTGACTTTGGACTTGAATGAACTCTTCTTCTGCTTGCCCATTTCACATGCTGAGCATAACTTATCTTTTGAATAAGTAATAGTGGGCAATCCTCTCACCAGTTTCTTCATACTGAGCTCGTTGATATTTCTAAAGTTGATGTGAGAGAGTTTCTTGTGCCATAGCCAATGCAATTCTGGCTTGACTTTAGAAAGCAGGCATACTCGAATAGTTGGGTCTATTTCAGATAGGTTAACCACATATACATATTTTTCTCTTCTAGCAATGAGTACAGGCTGGCCTTTATCATTGTAGATGATTCCTGCAACCTTCCTGAATTGAGCTTCATTGTCATCATCACACATCTGGCTGATACTGAGCAGATTGTGTTTGAGACCCTCTACATAGGCAACTCTTTTAAAAGTTATGTTGCCTGCCTTGATCACACCATAACCTCTTGTCTTTCCCACCGAGTCATCTCCAAATTTAACAGAAGGACCCTTCTCTGGAGTATAATTGAGAAGGTATTCCATACTGCCTGTCATGTGTCTTGAGCAGCCACTATCTAAATACCATTTTCTGTCGCCCTGCACAAGACACAAAATAAGAGTTAGTTCTTTTTAGGAACCCATTTTTGAATGGGACCTTTGGTGGGATAAACATATTTTGACTTGATCTCTTTATGTGGAGAGGTCAGTATCACTTCAGTGAAAACTTTTGAGGTTTTCTTTGGTGATACTGACTTTGTTTCTCTCCTTTTCTTTGGTACTGAGTACCTAGGACTTGAGAGATCAGTCCAGCATTCATCTCCCTTATGACCAGTATGATGACACCTATAACATTTTCTAGGTCTATTTCTAAACATATTTTCATAAGGTATTTTAGAAAAACGTTTCACTTTTGGTAGGTCAGTATGAACAAGTTTTGCAAATTGTTTACTTAAAGATTTGACATGATCACCAAGTGTTTTTAAAATGTTAATTTTGTCATTTTTAATAGATGTATTAACATTGTTTTTAACTGATTTAGGAGATGGAGGATCTGGTTGTTTCTTTGTATTTGGCATAGAAGTCTTTCTAATTTTATTAGTGTAAGACTTCTTGTCTCTGCCAACTAAGGACCTAGTTAAAGTTGGTTTTTGTTTATCATGTTTTGAAGAAACAACTTTAACAGGTTCTTTAGATTTCTCAGTATATGATGTTTCTGTTCCTGCAACTTCTGTATTAGATGAAACATTGGAGATAGAAGTTGTCTTATTATTATATAATTCAAAAGTTGTTGTATTAAATAATAATTCAAAAGGTGGAACAGCAGAAGTGTCATACTGATCTATTGGGAGCTCAGTATCAGAAATTTCTTTTATAGAAAATTCAATACTGGGTTCTTGTAGCTCAGTATAGCACTTTGAGTAGATGGAGGGACCAATAGGTTTTTCTAAAATTTCATTTTCCTCATCATCTGACTCGGTTTGACATCCAACTTCACAAAACGTTTTGGCTTTTAAAAATTTAATAGGGTTCATATTAGAAAATTCTTCAAATAAATCAGCAAAATTATTCCTATTTTTAAATTGAGGATCAACACCAAGTGCAGCCCTCACATTTTCTGGAAATTGTTCATTTAAACATTTATTTAATTTTATTGAAGCATTTCCCCAAGATTTACACTGTTTTTCAAATTTCTCTTTTTCAAGTTTGTGTAAATGAGCTTTATCAGCTAATCTTTGATTAATGTCTTTTAAATCTGAAAAATTTAATTCTAAATCTTTATACTTTGCTAGTTTATCTAAGTTTTCATTATTTACCCTTTCAAGTTCTTGAATTGTTAATTTTAAAGCTTTTTTTTTTGTACAGAAGTTTTAAGATCAACAAGCATATACTCAAAAATCTTAGTTTTTTCATTCACTGAATAAGTTTGAAAGGAACTTACCTTGTACAACTGAGTGGAATCCCAATCAGTATGAACACTCATCCTCTCAGCCTCTTTGATGTCCTTTTCAAAGGAGCTCTTCAAATCATCTTCAGTGAAAGCCATAAAGGCTTTATTCTCAATCTCTTCCTCATCATCACTTAAGTCTTCATCCATCCAGGCTTCTGAGTTAAGTGCTTGATGAGGTGCTCCATTCCCTTCTGCCCTCTTGCCCTTGCACCAATTCTCCAGCTTGACATATTTGTCTCTATACCTTTTTGCTCGGTATGCAATTTTGTCATTTTGGTCAGTCTCAGAAGACTTGGTATGACAATTTGCAGCAATATGTCCAGGCTTTCCACGCCTATAGCAAATACCTGATCTTGGGTCAGTATTAGAAGAGCTAACACCAAGCCTCTTCTTCTTCAACTGATCCAGCTTCATGGACATAAGAGCCATTTGGATTTCAAGCTCTTCTGCCTCAGCATCAGCAAGATCAACTTCTGGTTCATCTGGCTCAGTCACAGTATAGGCCTGTTGCACAACTAGAGCCATGCCAGTGGAAGACTTGTCAGTTTTCTTCCAGTTGATCAGTCTTGCAGCATTATTCTCCTCATGATTCAATATTAGACCATACAAAGTTTGAAGAGTGTATGACTCAATGTTGTTAGCAGCATTGACAGAGTTTGTCATGTCAAGAAATTGTTGAGGAAGACTATCCAGGAACTTTTGAACAAGCTCTCCTTCCTCTTTCACAATGCCTACACTGATTAAATTGTTAAGGCAAAAAGCCTTACCCCTTTGGATCTTAAGATAACAAAACAACCTAGACTAGCTTTGATTAATATGTAGAATAATATAGCTAAGTTTAGGTCTGATACTGAGTGATCAGTATTAGAACTCAGTATCAGTACTCAGTATCAAATAGTGATACTGAGTAGAAGGACTGAGTGATACTCAGTATAGTAACGGACTAAGATCAAATCCCTTGATCTTAGTTATTTTCCTTGCTTAGTCCTTCGGTTACTCCTTTGCTCATTATGTAAGATCTCTATAACATTATAAATAGAGATCATCTTGCAAAGGAGTACTCACCAATTTACTTTTACACATTCACATCTTTTGTAATTGATCAGTGGTCTTGTTATTCCGCAACAAGCCACACTTAGTGGATTTATACATTGACCATATTCTTGTGTTATCACTTTAATATTTCTCTAAGTATAATATTCTATCAATTAACATTATAAACCAGGGTTGTTGTGACCTAACAACTGGTATCAGAGCAGGCTAAATAATCTTCTATTTAGTCGATCTATAACCCTGGCAGCCATTTCCTACATCTATCCCTCCAACACTCAAAAATCCAAAATGTCTACAATTATTGCACCAGTTATGTCTGGAAAGGGAGTACCCATCTTTGATGGAAAAGACTTCCATCAATGGAAGCTCAAAGCTCAGTGGTATCTTGAATCTATTCATCATGAGATGCTCACTGTGCTAAATGATGGTCCCATCATTCCACAAACTGTGGAACCGGTTGCTGCTACTGATGATGCTCCTGAGGGCATAAGATCTGTACCTAAACTAAAGCACAACTGGACTGACACTGACCGTCAGTTGTATGCTTTAGACTCCAGAGCTAAAGGAGTGATTGGTAATGCTGTTACAAAAGAGATACTTAATGCAATTATGAAATTGCCAACAGCAAAGGCTATGTGGGATAGCCTATCAGTCACTTATGAAGGTACAGCAAAGGTGAAGTTGCAAAGAAAAAGCAACATGAGAAGGAAATATGAAAATTTCTTTTCAACTCCAAATGAAGACATCACCACTCTCTATAACAGGTTCAATACTGTTATCCATGATTTAATCAGTGTAGGCATTGTGAAAGAGGAAGGAGAGCTTGTTCAAAAGTTTCTGGATAGCCTTCCTCAACAATTTCTTGACATGACAAACTCTGTCAATGCTGCTAACAACATTGAGTCATACACTCTTCAAACTTTGTATGGTTTAATGCTGAATCATGAGGAGAATAATGCTGCAAGACTGATCAACTGGAAGAAAACTGACAAGTCTTCCACTGGTATGGCTCTAGTTGTGCAACAGGCTTATACTGTGACTGAGCCAGAAGAACCAGAAGTTGATCTTGCTGATGCTGAGGCAGAAGAACTTGAAACTCAAATGGCTCTCATGTCTATGAAGCTGGATCAGTTGAAGAAGAAGAGGCTTGGTGTTAGCTCTTCTAATACTGAACCTAGATCAGGTCTGTGCTATAGGTGTGGAAAGCCTGGACATATTGCTGCAAATTGTCATACTAAGTCTTCTGAGACTGACCAAAATGACAAGATTGCATACCGAGCAAAACGATATAGAGACAAATATGTCAAGCTGAAGAATTGGAGCAAGGGAAAGAGGGCCGAAGGAAATGGAGCACCTCATCAAGCACTTTACTCAGAAGCCTGGATGGATGAAGAGTTAAGTGATGATGAAGAGGAGATTGAAAATAAAGCCTTTATGGCTTTCACTGAAGATGATTTGAAGAGTTCCTTTGAAAAGGATATCAAAGAGGCTGAGAGGATGAGTGTTCATACTGATTGGGATTCCACTCAGTTGTACAAGGTAAGTTCCTTTCAAACTTATTCAGTGAATGAAAAAACCAAGATTTTTGAGTATATGCTTGTTGATCTTAAAACTTCTGTACAAAAAGAAAAAGCTTTAAAATTAACAATTAAAGAACTTGAAAGGGTAAATAATGAAAACTTGGATAAACTAGCAAAATATAAAGATTTAGAACTAAATTTTTCAGATTTAAAAGACATTAACCAAAGATTAGCTGATAAAGCTCATTTACACAAACTTGAAAAAGAGAAATTTGAAAAACAGTGTAAATCTTGGGGAAATGCTTCAATAAAATTAAATAAATGTTTAAATGAACAATTTCCAGAAAATGTGAGGGCTGCACTTGGTGTTGATCCTCAATTTAAAAGCAGGAACAATTTTGCTGATTAATTTGAAGAGTTTTCTACTATGAACCCTATTAATTTTGTAAAAGCTAAAACTTTATGTGAAGTTGGATGTCAAACTGAGTCAGATGATGAAGAAAATGAAATTTTAGACAAACCTATTGGTCCTTCCATCTGCTCAAAGTGCTATACTGAGCTACAAGAACTCAGTATTGAATTTCAAATAACAGAAATTTCTGATACCGAGCTACCAATAGTTCAGTATGACACTTCTGCTGTTCCACCTTTTGAATTATTATTTAATACAACAACTTTTGAATTATATAATGATAATAAAACAACTTCTATCTCACATGTTTCATCAAGTACAGAAGTTGCAGGAACAGAAACATCAAATACTGAGACATCTAAAGTACCTGTTAAAGTTGTTCCTTCAAAACATGATAAACAAAAGACAACTTCAACTAGGTCTTTGGTTGGCAAAGACAAGAAGTCTACCACTAATAAAATTAGAAAGACTTCTCTGCCAAATAAAAATAAACAACCAGATCATCCATCTCCTAAACCAGTTAAAAACAATATTAATACATCTATTAGAAATAACAAAATTAATGTTTTAAAAACACTTGGTGATCAGGTCAAATCTTTAAGTAAACAATTTGCAAAACTCGTTCATACTGATCTACCAAAAGTGAAACATTTTTCTAAAATACCATATGAAAATATGTTTAGAAATAGACCTAGGAAATGTTATAGATGTCATCATACTGGTCATAAGGGAGATGAATGCTGGACTGATCTCTCAAGTCCTAGGTACTCAGTACCAAAGAAAAGGAGAGAAACTAAGTCAGTATCACCAAAGAAAACTTCTAAAGTTACCCCTGAAGTGATACCGACCTCTTCACATAAAGAGATCAAGTCAAATTGTGTTTATCCCACCAAAGGTCCCATTCAAAAATGGGTTCCTAAAAGGAACTAATTCTTATTTTGTGTCTTGTGCAGGGTGACAGAAAGTGGTACTTAGATAGTGGCTGCTCAAGACACATGACAGGCAGTATGGAATACCTTCTTAATTATACTCCAGAAAAGGGTCCTTCTGTCAAGTTTGGAGATGACTCAGTGGGAAAGACAAGAGGTTATGGTGTGATCAAGGCAGGCAACATAACTTTTAAAAGAGTTGCCTATGTAGAGGGTCTTAAACACAATCTGCTCAGTATTAGCCAGATGTGTGATGATGACAATGAAGCTCGATTCAGAAAGGTTGCAGGAATCATCTACAATGATAAAGGGCAGCCTGTACTCATTGCTAGAAGAGAAAAAGACGTATATGTGGTCAACCTATCTGAAATAGACCCAACTATTCGAGTATGCCTGCTTTCTAAAGTCAAGCCAGAATTACATTGGCTATGGCACAAGAAACTCTCTCACATAAATTTTAGAAATATCAACGAGCTCAGTATGAAGAAACTGGTGAGAGGATTGCCCACAATTACTTATTCAAAAGATAAGTTATGCTCAGCATGTGAAATGGGCAAGCAGAAGAAGAGTTCATTCAAGTCAAAAGTCAATCATTCCATCAATGAACCTCTTACTATGATACATATGGATCTTTTTGGCCCCATCAGCACACCATCTTTGGCCAAAAAGATCTATACTCTAGTCTTAGTTGATGAATTCTCAAGATATACTTGGGTCATCTTCCTCAAGACTAAGTCAGATGCAACAACAGAAATCATTGCCTTTATAAAAAGAGAGGAACTTCAAAAAGGCAACAAGGTCAAGCAACTTAGAAGTGACCATGGTACTGAGTTTAAGAACTCGGTATTAGCAGATTTCTGTGAAGAAAAAGGAATCATTCAAAACTTCTCTGCAGCCTACACACCCCAACAAAATGGTGTTGTAGAAAGAAAGAACAGAACACTGATTGAAGCTGCAAGAACTTTATTATGCCATGCTGGACTGGCACTGAGTTTCTGGGCTGAAGCTGTAAACTGTGCAAATTTCACTCAGAATAGAGCCACTATAGTCCAAAGACATCTGAAGACTCCATATGAGTTATACAATGGCAAGATTCCTAATGTGGAATATTTCCACATCTTTGGGAGTAAATGTTTTGTACTCAGCACAAAACAAAATCTCAATAAATTTGCTCCCAAAGCAAATGAAGGTGTGTTCATGGGCTACTCTCCACACTCCAAAGCTTTCAGAGTGTATATCATCTCAACCAAGATGATTGTAGAATCCATTCATGTCACATTCGATGAAGATCAGAATGAGCATTCTACCTCAGCAAGTGAAGACATAAGTGGCATAGATATTCTATGCAATCCAGAACACTCCATTGCTGAACAGCCTAAGTTTCATCCACACTTTATTCCTAATAAGTTTAATGAACCTGATCAAGTTCAAACTCAGTATCACTCAAATGCGTCTAATACTGAGGTTCCCTTAACAGAGGACCTTCATACTGAGTTTCCAACCAATGATCTGAACCACTCTATTTATGAAGAAGGTGAAACATCCAACACTTCACAAGAATCCACATCAATTCTGCAAAATGAAGATGAACAGCAACCTGCACTGTCTAATACTGATCAGAATTCAACTCAGTATCAGACAGACAACACGTCAAATCAACAAGATATTGTTGATCCTATTTTAAATGCTCCCTTAGGAAACAATTTAAGGGAACACAGAGACCATCCACACTCAAACATTATTGGTCCTATTGGAGAAGGTGTCCAAACAAGAAGAAAATTAGAATTTCCAACCCAAGCAACTGCAAACTTTTGTTTTTTCTCAAGTTTTCTATCTACCATTGAACCAAAGAAAGCTGATGAAGCTTTATTAGATGAAGATTGGGTAGAGGCTATGCAAGAAGAGCTCACAGAGTTTGAAAGAAACAAAGTTTGGAACTTAGTACCACCTCCTTCTGGCAAAACTATTATTGGTACTAAGTGGGTGTTCAGAAACAAGATGGACAAGGATGGTGTTGTCATCAGAAACAAAGCAAGGTTAGTTGCTCAAGGTTACAGGCAAGAAGAAGGCATTGACTATGATGAAACTTTTGCACCAGTTGCAAGAATTGAAGCTATTAGGTTGTATCTTGCATATGCAGCCTTTAAGAATTTCAAAGTTTATCAGATGGATGTCAAAAGTGCTTTTCTAAATGGAAAACTACAAGAAGAAGTTTATGTTAAACAACCTCCAGGTTTTGTTGATCCCAAATTTCCTCATTATGTTTTCAAGCTTGATAAAGCTCTATATGGGCTCAAACAAGCTCCAAGAGCCTGGTATGACACCTTGTCTGAGTATCTTATTGAAAATAAGTTTACAAGAGGTAAAATTGATAAAACATTATTTTCAAAAAGGAAAGGTTCTGACATCTTACTCATTCAGATATATGTAGATGACATTATCTTTGGTTCCACTGACAAGTCAATGTGTGACTGGTTTGCGAAGATAATGTCAACTCAGTATCAGATGAGTATGATGGGACAACTTACTTACTTTCTGGGTTTACAAGTTGAACAAAAGCCTGATGGCACTTTTATAAATCAAAGTAAGTATGTGCATGACATGTTAAAGAAATACAACTTTGAAAATCTATCTTCCATGCACACTCCTATGGGTACTCAGGATAAGATAAGTAAGGATGAAACTGGTAAACCAGTATGTCAATCCACATACCGAGGTATGATTGGTTCATTACTTTACTTAACTGCTAGTAGGCCTGATATCATGTTTGCCACATGTTTGTGTGCTCGGTATCAGGCTGATCCTAAAGAATCACACATGAAAGCAGTTAAGCGCATCTTTAGATATCTTACAGGTACTCCTAACCTGGGTCTTTGGTATCACAAAGACTCAAACTTTGACCTTGAAGGGTACACAGATGCAGATTTTGCAGGTTGCAGATTGGACGGAAAGAGCACAAGTGGAGGATGTCAATTTCTAGGTGGAAGACTAGTTGGCTGGTCATCCAAGAAACAAAATTCGGTAGCAACTTCCACAGCAGAAGCAGAATATGTTGCTGCAGGAAGTTGTTGTGCTCAATTATTATGGATGCAGTATCAACTCTTAGACTATGGGTTCAACTTTCATAAGACTCCTATTCATTGTGATAACAAGAGTGCTATTGCTATCACAGAGAACCCAGTCCATCACTCCAAAACCAAGCACATTGATATCAGACACCACTTTATTCGAGATAATGTGGAAAAGGGTAAGGTTGAAGTAGATTATGTACCAACAAATGAACAGTTGGCTGATGTATTTACTAAACCTCTTCCTGAGGAAAGGTTTATGTATTTACTAGGGCAATTAGGTATGTTGAATCCTTAATTTTTATTAAATTTCTTTAAAACTGAGCGCTCAGTATCACTCCTGTTGATACTGACCACTCAGTATCACTAGTCTGTTATCAACAAAATTTAAAATTTTTATTTTTTTTATAAATTTCAAGAGCAAATAAATTGTTTTTATATTTTTTTTTAATTTTTTTAAAATTATTTTTTTAACTCGGTATTGGGGTATGACGGCTCTTACACCGAGCTTAATCCTCATACTGCTCAAACGATAACTTTTCTTAATAAGAAAGTTACCGTTGGCAGAAGATAAGGCAGTCAAATCAGCCGCTTTTACTTCCCAATACCTTATTCATCTTTCAAATCTCCTATAAATAACCGTTTATTTTTATTTCAAATTTTTTTTAACTGTTATTTCTCCTTTCATCTTAAATTCTCTCTGCGATTAACGATTTCACTTTCTCTTAGCAAGCAAATTCTTTCAAATCAAAATCACAGATGGCGAACTATACTTTTGTCGCTCCAGAAGTTCAATCGGAAATCCAATTCCGAAATAATGAAGTACCCAGGTTTGCGAGGAACAACATCACAGCAAATTTCAATATTCCTCAAGCCTGGGCATGCCAAGAATTCACGAACATCGTCACTTTTATGAAGCATTGCTCAATTGCTCGTGCCCTGACATTATCTCCTAGAGCAATCTACCCAGAAATGTTATGCGAGTTTTGGTACTCTGCTACACTCGATTCTCCAGATATGATTGCTGGGTGGGTAATTAGAGATCAAAGAAGGGCATTTGTTTCTACTGCAATCATTCGTGAAGCACTGAGACTTCCCGCCCAAGCTCAGTATGACCCATTTGTTGATCGATCAGAGGCACGCTCTGTTCTGCCTTTTCTGGGTCGAAGAGGAACAACTGGCACAATCAAAAGAAATGAATTTGGTCCTATGTGGGGTATTCTTATCACAACAATAATTCGATGTATGACCCACAAGACGGGGGCTTTGGACCAAATAAACGAATTTGGGATGCAAATAGTACATGCTCTGTACTATGGAAGAAACATTGATTTTGCTCGCCTAATCTTCAATGAATTAGCTACTCTGGTCCGAGCAAACACAAGGGAATGCAATGTCCCTTTCTGCAGATTTCTTTCACTCATATTTCAAAACTCAATGCCCACACACATTTATGATGAATTTCACAGCCCAAGAGTTGATCTTCCTCCACTCAGTGAGAAAATCTTCTTTTACAGACCAAGAGAAGGAGAACCTCTTCTAAGTCCTCCTATGTGGGCCATTGTTCAAGAACACATTGATGATGTAGAACACATGTCTGATACTGAGTCAGACAATGATGATGATGATGATAATGATGATGATAGTGGTAATGGAGCACAGGCTGGTCAAGATATTGAGATGCAGGATGTCCCACAAGTTCAAGAACCAACTATCTCTCCACCTGCACAAGATCTTGCTGCTCCTCATATTGAAACCGATCGTGAAACTGAGTCCTCAGAAGACACACCACTGCTCCTTCGAAGAAGAAGAATGAATGTTTCTCCTATCATTATGGGCAACTTATCATCTGAGGAGGTGCAGCCTGCCAATGTTCCATCATTAATTGCATCTATTCAAGCCCAAAGCTTTATTGCAGCCACCGCTGACCTTCCAGGTCCAGAACAAGCTCCACCTGCTCAACCAATTGAGGAACCTCATGTTCCTATTGATGTGGAGATTCAATATGCACAAACTGCACTGGAAGGTGCTCAGCATGACAGAGGGGTCGGTATTGAAGAGGTTGGTGCTGCACATCAACAAACACATGATCCTGCACCGACCTCTGCAGATGCTCGAAGGGAATCTGACAGAGTCTCAGGTATGAATTTCTAAAAATCCTTAAACTTATATACATATATTTCATTCCCAAATAGAGACTAAGTATTGGACAGTACCAACTCAATACTGACCAAAGTCTCAAACGATCTTTTAAATATATCTCCCCTTATGGCCAACATAGCTAGCCCACTGCTGCTATGCAAAATTCATATACTGAGCACACAAAATTGATCATTGTCAGTCTACAGTTGTCTCAACATTTAAAGAGACAATGGTGGTTGATGTCATACTGACACCCACTGGTGCTGCTTGAATAATGTCCAACTTATTTTTGAGTTGGGTAGCATCATTCAAGAAATGATCACAAACCCTTAAGCCACAAAATCCAAAAATATTCAATGGGGTTTAGCCACATTTCTGTTATCACTCTCATACCGAGTGATAAACATTGAAAATAACAAGAAGCACATCCCAGGCTTCGAATTCCCACACCCAAACCTCTTAGTAAATGTGACTTATCCTATACTGAGCTACTTAAATTTTCACACTCATCTTTACTAAAATCTTCTTACACATGCTATGCACAAGTCCACAATATTTCATCCTATACCAGATGAAATACAGACTTCACAAACTCTGTTTATATGATTGTAGAATTAAACAACACCACAATTCTATTTGATAAACCTTTCATTCTAACCAGTTTTATATTTTTGTTTCTTTAGCACCATCTGTGCAGGGCATTCCGGCATCTCAAGCTGCAGCAGCCCAAGTGACTTTGCAAGCAATCATGCAGCACATTCTGGCCATCCAACAAACTCAAAATGTAATACTAGCCAGAATGGACAAGATGAGTGGTGATATTGATTTAATAAAACAGTCAGTATCACTCCTTCAACAACCACAGCAGCCTCCACAAACTCCACCAGGTTCACCTGGTGACCACAATGAAGAAGGAGAAGGAGAAGGAGGTGCTGGTGATACTGATGCTGCAACTGAGCCCATGCCCTCCCCTACTCTTGAACAACCTGAAGGGGACATGGGTGGTGATACTGATCCTCTTCCCTCCTCATCAAATGATAACAAAAAGGGGGAGAAAAGACAAAGAGATTCTGAGGTTGATCAAACTGAGCCTTCTGCTCAGGGGGAGAAAAGAAGAAGATTGAATGAAGATCAACCTCAACAACAACATCAGCAAAGCCCTCATACTGAGCCATTTCGCATTCAGTATGAGAGAAGAAGACAAAGAACAAGGTCAGAATTACAAGTTGAAGACCCACTTGAGCCATCTGCTCAGGGGGAGACTCATACTGACCAACCACAGCAAGCTTATACTGAGCCACCTGCTCTAGAAGAAAATAACTTACAAATTGTGGTCTATAGACCTTTTGTGTGGCCCATTGCTGATGATGAAGATGAAGAACATCCAGTGGAATCAGAAGATTTTTTAAACTTTGCATTGGATGAAGCAAATAAAGAAACCTCTTCATCATCATTCTCAGATGATGAAGAGCATACAAGAAAATCTATCTCATCTCAGGCTGAAGGACCTTCTAGAATTCCTAGAAGACCAATAACCAGAAGAATGACAAATGTGGTTATGTCCTCAGAATCTAGTGAAGAACAAGATCCAGCTCCTCTGATCTCAAGACCTAGAAGATCTGCTCAGTTTACTGAGGGAAAGAGTGAAGCTGAGGATGAGATTGAGGCCCAAAGGTTCTTCCCTGTTAAGGAAGAACCTGAATCTGAGTCTGAAGATGTTCCAAGAAGATCTCATACTGTAAGAAGAACTGGAGATGAATTACTTGAACAGTATTGGAACATTGTGGCACAAAGAACAAGATATAGGGAAACAAGGATGAGTATGCTGAGGAAGAAAGCATTTCCAACTGTAAGAGACATATACTGGCTAAATGAGTTTGTCAACAAAATAAAGGTCAAAACTGTTGATAGATCAATTGTTGCAACTTGTACTGGGCCAGTCAGTCCTCCAATGAAGTTTCTCCTCCATGACATTCAAAATATGGGACTTCATGATTGGATAAAAATTGCTAGACTGATCAAGGAAATGCCTTCAAGATCTTCTGAAGCCCAAGTGATGATGGATGAAATCTGGGCTGTATCTGCTATATGCTATGAAAAAGGCATTCTATATGCAGCAGAATACAGGGCACTCAGTGTGATGACTGAAGCTATGAGGAACAACAAACCTGAGTGTCTTAATACTTTCAGAATAATTCCCACATATACTGTTCCCCCTAATCTCATTTTTCAGGATCAAAAGAGTACCATATATCCAACATCTGGATACATGTATACTGACTCAGATAACAGGGAATGCTTCATTACTGAAGCAGATTTGGCAACAACTCCTATCAGCCATTTGGTGGGTCTTAAATGGATGATAACCAAGAAAGAAGATGCTTGGTTTAGAAAAAAGATAGTTGCTGTACTAAACAACAGGCAAGATGAACTGAAGAAAAGAGAAGAGTTCATCCATGTGAAGAAAGAAGTCTTCTACGAGTTTGAATCGATCAACAAAGACTAAAGAAGAAGACTTTGCAGCCTGTAGCTTATTTTGTTTAGTTTTTTCTTTGTAATTGTTTTGTTATCATTAGATAGGGGGAGATTGTTAAGGCAAAAAGCCTTACCCCTTTGGATCTTAAGATAACAAAACAACCTAGACTAGCTTTGATTAATATGTAGAATAATATAGCTAAGTTTAGGTCTGATACTGAGTGATCAGTATTAGAACTCAGTATCAGTACTCAGTATCAAATAGTGATACTGAGTAGAAGGACTGAGTGATACTCAGTATAGTAACAGACTAAGATCAAATCCCTTGATCTTAGTCATTTTCCTTGCTTAGTCCTTCGGTTACTCCTTTGCTCATTATGTAAGATCTCTATAACATTATAAATAGAGATCATCTTGCAAAGGAGTACTCACCAATTTACTTTTACACATTCACATCTTTTGTAATTGATCAGTGGTCTTGTTATTCCGCAACAAGCCACACTTAGTGGATTTATACATTGACCATATTCTTGTGTTATCACTTTAATATTTCTCTAAGTATAATATTCTATCAATTAACATTATAAACCAGGGTTGTTGTGACCTAACATAAATCATGGATAACAGTATTGAACCTGTTATAGAGAGTGGTGATGTCTTCATTAGGAGTTAAAAAGAAGTTTTCATATTTCCTTCTCATGTTGCTTTTTCATTGCAACTTCACATTTGCTGTGCCTTCATAGGTGACTGATAGGCTATCCCACATAGCCTTTGCTGTTGGCAATTTCATAATTGCATTAAGTATCTCTTTGGTAACAGCATTACCAATCACCCCTTTAGCTCTGGAGTCTAAAGCATACAACTGACGGTCAGTATCAGTCCAGTTGTGCTTTAGTTTAGGTACAGTTCTTATGCCCTCAGGAGCATCATCAGTAGCAGCAACAGGTTCCACAGTTTGTGGAATGATGGGACCATCATATAGCACAGTGAGCATCTCATGGTGAATAGATTCAAGATACCACTGAGCTTTAAGCTTCCATTGATGAAAGTCTTTTTCATCAAAGATGGGTACTCCCTTTCCAGACATAATTGGTGCAACAATTGTAGACATTTTGGATTTTTGAGTGTTGGAGGGATAGATGTAGGAAATGGCTGCCAGGGTTATAGATCGACTAAATAAGAGTTTATTTAGCCTGCTCTGATACCAGTTGTTAGGTCACAACACCCTGGTTTAGTTGGTTAATTGATTGGTTAATTATAACACTAAGACAAATATTGTATAAGAACAAGATATGAGTCAAATGTATAATTCCACTGAGTGTGGCTTGTTGCGGAATAACAAGACCACTGATCAATTACAAGATGTATGAAAGTGTAGAGTGAATTGGTGAGTACATGGTGAGTACTCACCAATTCACTCTACACTTTCATACATCTTGTAATTGATCAGTGGTCTTGTTATTCCGCAACAAGCCACACTCAGTGGAATTATACATTTGACTCATATCTTATTCTTATACAATATTTGTCTTAGTGTTATAATTAACCAATCAATTAACCAACTAAACCAGGGTGTTGTGACCTAACAACTTTGCAAGATGATCTATATTTATAATGTTATAGAGATCTTACATAATGAGCAAAGGAGTAACCGAAGGACTAGATAAGGGAAATGACTAAGATCAAGGGATTTGATCTTAGTCCGTTACTATACTGAGTATCACTCAGTCCTTGTACTCAGTATCACATCACTATCTGATACTGAGTACTGATACTGAGTTCCATTACTGATCACTCAGTATCAGACCTAAACTTAGCTATATTATTCTACATATTAATCAAAGCTAGTCTAGGTTATTTTGTTATCTTAAGATCCAAAGGGGCAAGGCTTTTTGCCTTAACAAGATGGTTGATTGAATCGTAGTCGGTTTATACGACTTGACCCGTTTGGGTGATTTCAATGTTGAAATTGGGAATCGAGTGTAAGACTGTAATTGAATCATAAATTAAAGGTAAATTGTAAAGGAAAGGAGGATTTATGAAACCTTTAACGAGAAGGGAAAATGTTAAGGTATAGTTGACTTTGTGCTTAAGTCAAAGGGTAGACAATGTGGGGATATGCCAATGTCGGGATATATCGGCTTGGTCAAGGCTAGAGTTTGACATTCGTTTTAATCAATTAGTTAATGGTATGATTGTGTCATACCATTGTTATGAGAATGAAAGGATTGGTCGAGAAAATGACGGTGTTATGGTCAAATTGTGAAATTTTGACCCGTTTGAGTATTATGAGTTTTTAAAGTTGGGTCTTGACCGTTCGGACTTAACGGAGTTAAGTGAATGTTTGAATATGTAATGTTGACGGAATAGGAATGAGGAAAGTTTGGTGGTAATGACCACAAGGAAATGAGAGCGTAATGCTCGGGTGAATATAGGTTGGAAATTTTAGTGATTCCGAGGACGGAATCCTTTTAAGGGGTGGATAGTTGTAACGACCCGAAATTTGTAAATAAATAAATTGAATAAAAATATGATAAATAAGGATAAATCGTTTAAAGAACGTAGGAATTGGTTTCGTGTCGTTTGGACACCGTATGAGAAAGTTATGGGCGAAACCGGGTCGAGACAAAGATGAAAAAGTGCAGCCCTGCTGCCCTAAGGAGTTCGTGACGCGAACTTTGGATCACGATCGGGAACTAGTTACAGGGAATTTGGCCTTTGGTCGCGATATAGTTCACGCTAGCTTAACGATCGCGAAGTCTGGAAATCGCACAGTTAGCGACGCGAACTATTGTTCGCGTCGTGATCTTTGGTCTGGCAGCATTAAAATCGGGTTTTCAGCCATTTGTGCTATTTTCAAACCCTAGATACCTCTTTGGCGATTTTTGGAGCTCTAGTGCAGATCTTGGTTGATTTCTTCTCAAATCTTTGATAGATTTCACTCCTAGTTGAAGATTAAAGGTATATCTTCACTCTTTGATCTTTATAGCTTAAGATCTATGCATTTTGATGTATGGGTTTGAAACCCTAGTTCTTAGGTTGGTGATTTATGGTTAAATAAAGGTTGTATACACTCAATAGATGGTATATTGACAAAGGAAACAAGTGTATGATTTCGATTTGAAGAATCTTAAGGGTTGGTTAAACCTAGGGTTTGGTAAATCACCATAACTGGGGGAAAGTGTTAATGGATGGTATCTAATGATAAATGGATACATTGGTAGTAGAATGAGATGTTGATAACCTTGTGATTTTTGTATTAGGCTTCCGGTGAAGTCTTGGAGTTTGATCAAATTGTTGGAACAAGGAAACCGGCGGAAAGAATACGGTTGGAGCATTATATTGCTAAGGTGAGTACATGTGGACTTTACTGGGTACATAGCTATATGAAGTATTTTGATTACTTATGATTGGTCTACTTAATGTTAATTAGACTAAATGTGTGTTGAGTTAGTATATATTATTGATAATACTTAACTAACTTGTTTGATGACCAATGTGGTAGCCGAGGGCTTGACTGGCATAACTGATAGGTTATGATTAGAGATAGATGGTGGTGACGCGGGGAGACCCCGGTTACTGAGATGAGTGTGCATATGTTTGCACACTAAGCACACGGGTGCTTCTAGTACGTATATGTTTACGTACTAGGTGACTTAGGGACCTGATGCATATATGTTTATGTATTAGGCTAGTTAGTGCTTTAATACATATATGTTTATGTATTAATCGTGATAGTGTTTAATACATATATGTTTATGTATTAATCGTGGGTGTGTTCTGATA
Source organism: Calendula officinalis (assembly GCA_963853835.1). Classification (NCBI taxonomy): domain Eukaryota; kingdom Viridiplantae; phylum Streptophyta; class Magnoliopsida; order Asterales; family Asteraceae; genus Calendula; species Calendula officinalis. The sequence continues at coordinate 71,202,245 of OY970829.1, read as the reverse complement.
CATATATGTTTATGTATTGGAGGTGACCGTGATCTGATACATATATGTTTATGTATTGGATATGACTATGTTCTGGTACATATATGTTCTTGTACTAGATATGTGTGCTAGGGAAGCAAGATCGATGGAGTTACCATAGGTGACTAGATTAAGTTGGTGGAATATAAATATGTATTTATATATAAAAATGCGATATTTGATGTCGTTGGGGTCTAAACCCATGTAGCTCACGAGACATATTTTTGTGTCTCACGTACTACTTGTTATTTTGCTATGTACTCAGGTACAGGTACGAGGTTATAGGTGCGCATGGATAGAGATGCGGGACCTAGAGTAGAGGATCATTAGAGCGGGTTGTGCTTAACTTTAGTTTTGATATGTTTTGTAACACCAAACCTCATACTCTGATTTTCATACTAAAGTATTGTAAACCCGTGTTTTGGAACTGGTCTTCTACTTATGAAAAATGTTTTGTTTTGGGCAAATATTTTGTATAAAAATTTGAGGTGTTACACTAGACACCGGATTTTAGCTTTAAACGTACTCTCGGAGTCCGGATTTTGATTAAAAGACTGCCAACTCATTGTTTGTACCTCGTACAATTACACTGCGCAGATAGTTAAAATCCTCCGTCCTGGAGTCCGGATTTTGACTGACAGCGTACTCATGGAGTCCGGATCTTCAACTTTTCTGGACTCCTTGACACCGAATTTTGGGGAGTTTTTTTTTTCTTTCAAACGACTATATATTATCCATTATAAACACTTCACAACAATTTAAAAAAAAAAAATTCATTATTTGTGAGTTTTTTCAAAAAACTACATCATTATTGAAAAAAATTCTTACTTTTTCATATGCATCTATCACACATGTATTACTAAGCATATAAAGTAACTATTATAATATATATATATATATATATATATATATATATATATATATATATATATATATATATATATATATATATATATATATATATATATATATGTATGTATATATATATATATATATATATATGTATATATATATATATATATACTAGCAGGGTACCCGCGCAATGCGGCGGCGGGTACCCAGAAACTATATTTCGTGGCGAGCAAGTGTTGTTCGTTTTCACGATTTTTCCAACAATAATTGCGCAAATGAGTGATTTTTTCCGTCTTTAAAAATTGCAATCGGTAATCATTATCATCTAGAACATAATAATACATTCAAGTTCAACAAACTTAAGGATTATAATTAAAGAATATGTGAGCACACAAACAAATACCTTGATCATGGAAAGTTCGATACAATATGTTTTCTAGTTAAAGTTGGTTGTTTATTTGTTTTAAAACAAAGTGTCATTTAGATCAATCGGTTAACACACAGTTTGTACTCAGAAAAGGTCTTGTGTTCGAATCATGTAAGCAATATTTTTTTATTTTTGCGGTGTTTAAGATGTTATTAAAAGTAGAAAAAAGTTTAAGTTTAAGCCTAAGGACTTCTATATTTAGTAGTCCTAAACACGTTATCAAAGAGTAAGATAATATGATGTAAAAATTATCACCGTTTTATAAAACCTTGATTGGGTTCTATTACGCAACATGCCTTTGATGGAGATCACATTAAGTGAGAGATTTGTGTTAATGTTTCTAGAGTAGTAATATTCAGTACTTTAAATTTTGAAGGTGCTATTCGTAACACTGCGGAAACTTACGTAATATTAATATTACTTATTATTTTCACAAACATTTTGCTAATACTAATTTATGCGAGGGTGTTGAAATATTTCAATATAAATTAAATGGTTGACAAAAGACGTCTTAGATAATTTACGTAATATTAAATATTTCAATATAACTACACCTTTTTAGTTTGTGATTTGAGTTTAGATCGAAGTCATGATAGAAATTAAAGTTGTAGAATACATTCGAGCGAGCAACTTGTGTGAAAGGAGAATTCCCGATCAAAGATTCTTCAGTGACTTTGACGGGTCAAATTACATTTAAATTTTAAAGTTTGTTTTATATATCTTTTTGCACAACAAACATTAATCTAATATTAAATACTCCGTATTATTTATATCCACTAAAAGTACTTTAATTCTCAAACATAAAAATGAAAGACAAGATATTATATCGCTATGCCAAAATTGTAAAAAAGTTTATATTGGGCTGGATAAATAGAAAAAAAGCAATAATGTACATGTAATTATCATGCTGGTAACTAGTCAATTAATGTAAGTTTAAAATACTATTTAGATAATAATAATAAAAAAATAGTAAAAGTTAGTGTATGTCTTAAAAAGCAGGAATGGAGATAGAGGTTTAATGTGGTATTGATGCTTAGTTCTTGTTAATAAGTTGTTAAGAGGTATTGATGAAGATCTAAGACCACCCGTAACGGTGACCGAAAGTTCGGTCGAGACCCTCCACCTCAGCCACCCCGACGCGTCCCCTACCGTTACGCACGATCACCGCCGACGCGTCGAGCTCCTCCAACGGTCGACTATTCGAGCGTTCGACCCGACCTCCAAACGGCTCCAAAACATCCCAAACGGCTATATTTTCCACCACCAACACCCATTTCAAACTTAATTTTTATCCTTTTTTTACCTTATAAATACCCAATCTTTTTCTAAAAAAATTCACACTTCTCATTTTTTTTCTTCATACTTGCTCACATCACACACACTATCTTAAAAATAAGTTTCGACGATGAAATGAATGTCGCTAATTTCATTTTTGGTGACGAGGAAGAGGACAGGGTTATACATCTTGGTTTTTTACAAACGGTGGTCGCGTTTCTTGAAGGTTCTAGTTCTACTATCCCTAGAACTCCTAGAAGATACGTGCATAGGGACTGTGGCGGTGCGAATGACCGTCTCGTGACAGCTTACTTCGCTGAAAATTCGATGTATAACGAGCATGAACATTAGAAGTTATCAGGGAGATCAATAATCAACAAACTCATCTAAATCTTAGATCTGATTTGGTGGAACACATTTGGAATCGACAAACCCACCAGTAGTTTTTTTTAATGTTTTTTTAATTATGTTTAATGTAATGTTTTAAATTATTTTTAATGTAATGTTTTAATTATTAATGAAATTTAAAAAAAAAAAAAGTCGATCGGTCACCCATTACGGGCATTTGGTCACTATCTAGTCATGTGTTTGATCAGGAGAAAGAAAGCTGATGTGGCGCAGAGGTGGCAGAGGTTGGTCACCCATTACGCATAGTCTAAGCACGTATATTACAACGACACTCAATAATTTTAGAAAAAGAATATAGAAGAAATAAGATATAAATAATTATAATTCTATCCACTAATACGTAGACAAGATTTCTAAATAGCATTGTATATTGCTAAAACTAAAAAGAAATACTAAGCAAAGGTATAAAAGTATATGAAAAAGGTGGTGGTGCTACATGGGCCCCCACCACGAGGAGCTTAAAAGAAACGGGATCCGTTCATATGATTAGTGGGCCCATACCATTTGTTGACCACAACTTCACTATTGCCAATAACAAGAGACCATAATCCTTGTCGTTAAGTGCCCCTTTTAGACTATGGGTACGCGTCTCACCCATGGTATTATTTTTCCTGTCACATCATCTGACACCTCAATAACTACACCGTATCATATCACATCATTAATTCAAAAAATATCTACTTCCTCCGATTTAAAATAAGTGATACATTGTTGGTTTCACGTTTTTTGAGGCAAAAGATGAAAATGAGGGTTAAATTAGATTAATTGGATGGTTAGTGGAGAATGAGTCCACAATTTTTTAATAAAGTGAGGTTAATGATGTTTAAAAGTAAAAGTAAGGGTACATGAGTCATTTCACTTTGTTAAAGTAGGTAGTTAGTGGGTGTAGGGTCCATTACTTTTTACCAAATAAGGTAACTTCCAAAGTGTATCACTTATTTTGATACACCCAAATATAAAAAGTGTATCACTTATTTTAAATCGGAGGAAGTATTACTTTATTTTAATTTCCATCTCACCATTTATTTTTTCATTTATTTTAAAAACAACTACCATTTATTACTACTTAATCTTAAAACAAACCATTTCATTTCACCTATTCATCTAATTTCCAGTTCAAATAAAAAACCATACTCAAAGCCCAAAACAAAAACTATGTCTAAAGTTTTAATAAAAGCCCAAAAAAAATGCAAAGGCCTGCCCGAATTTTTTTAAAAAAGCGATAGATAAATATTAGAAAACCCTAATAAACGTTGTCTTCTCTAATTCTCCAAAACGCAGAGAGCAGTCATGATAGCAAACTTCACACAACGTAAGTTTTTTTTTCTGTATAACTTTCTCTTACAAAAAACCTTGTAACGGTCGAAATACCATCAAATCTTTCGCTCCCACGCACGTCGTGCCTCGTGGTCGTGGCCAACCCTAGCCACACCTAGCCCCCACACCGTGTGGGGGCGGTGTGTCTTCGACCACCATGTCGTGGCCCGTTGCCATATCAGCACCATGCCACTCGGTGTGAGACCCATTCCGCTCAGCCTTAAAGTTTTAAGTAAATTCCTTATTTTTTAAAACCGCTCTTAAACCAGTTAAAACTTAACTTATTTAAACTAATATTTTCATTGAAATAGTCCATTTTTAGTTAGAGATATGATATTGGTGCTTATTATACGTATTTACTTATGTGTTTACTTATTGTTGGATATTTGGGTTTGAGATTATCAGATAAACCTTTAAATCATGTGAATCACTTTCACAATAAAGTATTTCGACCTTACCGATTGCCTTCGGGTATCACTATTGAGATAAGAAAAAGGCACAACTCTAATTCAAGGGAAGTGTAAACAAAAAGTTTGTTGTTGTTTTCATACATATAATCAAAGACAATAACTCTAAACAAAAAGTTTGTTGTTGTTTTGGTAAAAAAAACACCAATTAACAAAACATAACCATTCAAAATAAAAAGATAGACGCAACCCTTCAATTTAGTGAATTGTGTTCTTTGTGTTGAACGAAATATGAAGGCAATTCAACGAAAATTTTGAATCAACGTGGTTTTGGTTAGATTATCCCCGTATTCGTTGAATCAACGGGTCAATTACATCAAAAAGAGATGTGTATGTTGATTGTGGGTCTTGATGCTACTTGTAAGACAACCATTTTGTACGAGCTCAAGCTTGGTGATATCCTGAAAACGATACCTACGATTGGTACACCCTTTTTTATATATAGATCAACTTCATAGTCTGGGATGTTGGGGTCAAGATTAAGTATGAATATTTGAACTTTTGGTTGGTATTTAATGATACATATGTAGATTTGAATCATTGTATATGATGTTTAATTGCATTTATTAAAATGTCATATCTACATAATCCTTCACTATGTTACAATTGAGCTCTATCCAATTGAGCAACTATGATAATGTTGATTATTTGACTACAATTATTTATTACTCTATTATTTCTATTAACCATTTAACTCGTATCACCAACCAGCACCTATCATCACTACATATAGCGCTGTCAAAACCTAACACAACACGACAAAAATACACGAAACGAAATGAAATTAGGACGAAATTGAAATTTGAACTCGTGTTCGTGTTGTGTAAAACAAACACGAAATCGTGTCGTGTCGTGTTTGTGTTCAGAGATTAACACGAAATTGATACTACAGTTATGATTTTGGGAACATTTAAAAATTAATGTTATAATTTTGTCTTGTTTGTCAGGTTTTTAGCATGTACTAAGTAAGAAAGTTGTTATTTTGTTATTTATTTTGTGTTGTCGTGTTTATCGTTTTTTAATTGGGTCGTGTTCGTGTTAGCAAAATAAAACAGGACTTCGTGTTGTTTTCGTGTTGAACGAATTCATGTCGTGTCGTGTTACCCAAAAACACGAAATGATAGCACGATTTGATAGTCCTAATTACATACCACCACACACTACCATCACTACCGTCACCACCCACTACTGCCTCACCACCATCAATATCGCTAACGCACATATGGTTACAGGGTACCCGCTGCCGCATTGCACGGGTACACTGCTAGTAGACTAATCATAGTTCAAGTTTATTTAAAGTTCTAAAAGACATAGACTAATTTGTATTTTTATTTGATATGTACAACATAATTACTTAATAACTCTTTAAATTAATAATTATTAATTTATCGATAGATTAATAATTCTCTAAATTAATAAATTTCTCTGATCCTTAGATCATTAATTTAAAGAGTGTTTACTGTATAATATAAATATATAAATTTACCAACTTAATGAATAGTGCTAGGACCATTTTTTGTAAGTTTTAGCTACCAACTCTGACCCTTTTTTCCTCTTTTAGTTTTGGTCTTTTACTATTTTAGGTTTTGAATACTTATATTTTTAACCTCATTTGATTTTATATTGATTTTTTTCTCAAAAATTGTAATGTACAGATTAGTAATATATAACTTTACCAACTTGATTTTACAACTCAAATTACTTATAGTATCAAAATTATTAAGTATATAAATTTATGATTTTACGAATATAAATAAATATTATTTTGAGTATTATATGAAAATCCTACGCAACATAATGGGGGTAATAACTAGATGTAAAATTTGATCATGTGATAGTCATATCATTATCCACTGTTAAAGAAGAAATTAAAATATATATATATACATCATTTTAAACAAATAGCCAAAAATATAAAATAAAAAATAAAGTATCTTGTTGTGTGGTTTAAGAATTTTACTATTTAGAGTCGGCGGTGGAGTTTGGTACCTAGCAACTATTCAATTTCCCCACGGGTAATTTGATGTATTCACAGGTGCTTTCTCGTCATCTACTTCCTCTTATTCAAAGTGATACATTGTTTTATGGGTATTGAGATTTATAAATATAATAAAAATTAGATTAGAAGAAAATTTTGAATGACGGGAAGAGAAATGGAGCTTCGATAATGTTATTACTCTCTTCCCAACCCAATGAAACTATAATTATATATACTATAAAACATGACTAAGCAAGAAGCTTGCAACAAAAATACAAAGAAATGTTAATCGCAAACCTAAACCTCCGACGTCTAAAGTTGCAAGTAATTGGTTTTACTACATGTTGGATTATTTGGCGTTAGCAAAACTCGAAGATCTTTTATAGTGGGAAAATACGTAAAGTAGATACAGTAGATAATATTATTCTATTTTTTTTCATAGCTAACTCATAGAAATCTAAAACGCAATATTTCTTAGGTTGACTGGATTAAATTTCCTTTTTAATGTTTTTAGTCTAGTAATTTGCTAGACTCGAGAAATAAATTTGGCGTTAAAAAAATAAAGAAATGGTACAAAATTGTATAGTTAGTGGAATATGAGTTTCACTCCTTTTAAATAAAGCGAAGTTAATGATGATTAGAGAACAAAATTAAGATACATACAAAATATTCAAATGTGTTAGTTTATCCAAGGAACATAATTGAATTGATAAGGTTTTGGAAAAGATTTTAATGACAACGAATAATGTATTTTGAAATTGTGTAGGATTAGAGACAATTAATTAAAACAAACGTCCGCTAATTACATAGATTTTCAGTATATATCCATAAAACTTAATATACATTTATGATGCAAAAGTCAAAACATACTACTTAAACGTAATTTCGGAGAGTTTATAGTTGTGTATTTTCATTTTAATATCTTTAAAAACTAATTAAAAATTAACGACGTAAATTATTGATTTATATTTCCTCCGTATCAAAATAAGTGAATCACTTTCTTTTTAGGGGTGTATCAAAATAAGTGAATCACTTTAATAGTTTATCTTATTTGATAAGTTTTTATATTTAAAATTACTCATTTACCCTTACTTTATTCCTCTTTAAACATCATTAAAGGTGTGGGCCTATCTATTTTTGTCATCTTCATATATTTTAACTTTGTCATCTATTCTAATTACTATATTTAATTTCACTAATATTTTATTATTTTATTTTGCCTCAAAAGACATTAATTTTAAAGTGATTCACTTATTTTGATACGAAGAAAATATGTGTTAAGATTGTAAAATCTATCAATGCAGGAGGTATAAGGAGACAGAGCATTTATCATGTGAAGCCCACATCCCAAAGATGAAGGTCCAGTGGTACTTAAATTAGTTTGTGTATTGGATGGATGGAAGGGAAGATTGGTGTGGTTCAAGCATCACATTTTGCATAAAGTCATATAACAAACAACAATGATACCTAATCAGACAAAAATATGAGTTTGCTTGTTCGGGGTGATAGTATTGCTGAAACTCCGTCTAGCTTGTACTTTCTTTTGGGTTCAAGATTTTTTTTTTTGTCGAAGACGGGATATGAGATATTGACAGTTATACTTTTAATCAGGAGTGGAGAAACTTCTCTGTATAGATATAGAAAAGGGATATTCCTGATTTGGGTACAACTCTTACAGGAGTTGCTACAGTTATAATTTCATAGAGTGTAGAAAACCAAGTGTAAAAAGCTAGAGGGGTAGTTTCTCTTCCAATACAAATTTGATCCAAACATAGTGCATTCATTTGAATTGAATGAGGACCTTTTTCTAGTCAGTGTTTACTTTGGTAGCAGAAGAACGTATTAACAAATGATACTTTTTTACTATAAATCTACGTTACGAAAAAGACTTTCGCAACTTTTGCACATTGAAGGATTTAGACTTTTTTATATGGTGAATTGGTGAAAATTTAATGGTAACTGTTACCAAATAACTTCTTGAAGGTCACGAGTTCGATCACTATCTCAGTAAATATTACCTGATGACAAGAGGAAAGTCTAGAAGCGGGCACGACAACAATTATGTCGCGTACATTACGATCAAATCTCGGTCATCCAGTGAACCCTTATAACCGAAATTAACTTTTAAAAAGTTATTTAGTTGTTGAATTAGGGAATTCATTTTTACACCAATATTTTTTAACGCATACACCACACATTAATACATTATAACTTTGACAGCTAACTGTACAACCAAACTAAACGATGATAATACATTTAATAAAATTATAATATAAAAATCACCCTATTGAACTACCATCACACCCAATTGATAAATCTATATTTTTCTGGCCACTAGCTAGCCGAGGAAATGAGGAATCACTGATCATTGTCTACTGGGCTGTTAGAATTTGACAACTGATCAAAATTTGGGCTTTGTCAATCGTTTATGGAAAGCCCAAAACACTTCAATTCAAAATACGAGGTTTTGGGTTAACCGTATAGATTATTTAATAAATATATTGTCTTATATAATACGAGAAATAATCATAACACCATCATTAGTAACTTATAAGCAGTCTACTACATTACCACTTTTTGGACATTAACATTTAACGTCGTGTTCCCAAAATTTTTGATTTACTAATTATTTGTTTCCGTACAAACTACTGTATTGCAACAACATTTATGCATAATGCATTTACAACTAACCACAAAGAAGATAAACTTTTCACCTAATTCGTGCAATACAAACAAGTCAAAGTCTTTCTTTTATCGTTAATGATCTTCACTAATACAATCGTTTTATTGTGAAAGTGAAAATTTACACCCCTCGATTGCATCTTGAATTGATAGAAAAATGCGCTCTTTCCCAATTTTGTCTACAAAATTTGTAACGATCAACTTTTCCATGACCTCTAGCCTAGGATTTACTATGACAACCTGCATTAAAAAAGAATCAAAATTAATTAAAAAAATGGTATCTGTGTTGTGAACAAAAGAATATTATGAATTGAGTTGTGCCAATTACCTTGATTTCTTGGACTTCTAAAGATCTACGAATTTCAACTAGGGTTTCAACACCGGTGATATCAATAGATGTAACACCTAGATAAATACCCGTAAGTTAAAAAATGATTTAAACAAAGTTTTTCTTGGATAATCTAGGTTCAGACTCGTTTTGCGAGTCAACTAATGGATTTTCTTAAAAATTTGTTTAATTATCACGTTTTCTAATTTAATAAACATAAGGTGATTAAATATAATAAAAAATCCATTGGATCTTACCTCCTAAGTCTAACAAAACATACTCAACATCATCTCTATCTGAATCTTTTTTATTAGCCTTTTCATCTCTAACCCATCTCAAAATCCTTCAAAAAGATCACAAAATCATGGAGGAAAAAAAAAAGTTAACATCCGAAAGCTAAATTTCAAAAAATTATATTATGTACTTACGCATATGAAAATGATAAAAATCAAGATTTATACCTTTCTCTAAGGTAACCCGAATTTGCAAAATAAATTGGAGACCCAAGTTGTAAAACTAGGGTTTTTGGAATGCTAATGGCACCAGGATATTGTTCTATATCACGATACAAACCAGTATCTGGTATGTTTCCAAGCTTTGAACTTGCTGGTCTAGCTACATATAAAAGGGCTCTAATCAAAGCTAACCCCACCTATTAAGGAAATATTTTTCATTAGAAAATATATAAATATATATATATATATATATATATATATATATATATATATATATATATATATATATATATATATATATATATATATATATATATATATAAAAGTCACAAAATCATGTAAAAGAATATTCTTAAAGTTAAACGTGTAGGAAGGAATCTAGTGCTGACACGTATCAGCAATAGAATCCTCTTTACCCACATATATGAATAGGGGTGGTACCGATTCGAATCGAGTCAAATATCAAGAAATATGGGCTCGGCTCGTTTAGTAATTACTCGGCTTGAGCTCGCGCTCGAATAAGCTTTTAAATTGGGCTCGAGCTCGAATATTTATATAGTGTTCGAGCTCGAGCTCGATACTCGTTTATGATTCCATATTTATTGTAAATAACTAATTTACAAACTCGAAAAGCTCGTTAATTACGACTCGTTAACACCCTTATTATATTCTTGTACTTATTGTATAAAACACTTGTTCGGCTCGTTAGGATCGACTCGTGAAGATCGTCTAGCTCGTTCGGCTCGAGATTAAACGAGCTATCGAACGAGACGAGTCAAGTATTAAATTATAAGGCTCGACTCGTGAAATTAATCGAGTCTTGTTTTATGTTCGAGCTCGACTCGAGATCGAATTAGTATAGGCTCGAGCTCGAGTAGCTCGTTAAAAGCTCGATTCATGAAACACCCCCTATATATGAAACATAAGAATCAAATTGTTAAAAAGTGATGAAAATAATAATAATAATAATAATAATAATAATAATAATAATAATAATAATAATAATAATAATAATAATAATAATAATAATAATAATAATAATAATAATAATAATATACCGATAACATGAGGCCAACATCCATGCTAACAAAGGCAACACCAAGGAAAGCAGCCATACAAATGACGAAATCAAATTTGTCGGTTTTGTAAAGATGGTGAGCTTTTTCATACTCAATGAGACCAAGCATTGCCGCCATTATAATCGCCGAAAGTGCCACAAGAGGAGTGTAACTAAAGATTGGTGCCAAAAAGAACAATGTTAACATCATACAAAATGCCATTACTACATTCGCCATTTGTGTTTTACACCCTGCGTTGTAATTCACCGCGGTTTTTGAAAATGGTCCTGAAATAAATAAACAAATAAAAAGTTGAGATATGAAATTATTTTTCATTTTTAGTGCTGTGAAAAACATTTAGTAAAGAAAAAAGAACCTGTGGTTAAGTAGCAAGAGGTTAAAGATCCAACAATGTTCATGAGACCAAAAGCTACCATCTCTTTGTTACCATCAATTTGTTGATTCACCATCAAAGCAAAGCTTCTTCCGATCGCTATTCCTTCCTACAAAATCACAAATTTCTATTATAATTAATTGAATTATAATATGGTCAATAAATACGCAAATTTTGAACTCAAATGACAATGAAAATGAATTATTGCTAACAAAGGTTGTTTAATATTAATTTAAATGTAATTTATGATAAACTAAGAAGAAATGTACTTACAGCAAGAGCAATCAAGGCTGTTATAACTCCTGCTTCAATAGGTGCTGATATATATTTTGGATTAAAATCCAAATTCTTCAAAGATGGAGGATTAATTCCTTTTTTCAAGGGCCCAACCTGTAATCAGTTCTTCAAATTCAGTTCAAGAACAACCAATTAGATAACAAAAATTAAGTAAAAATGGATTAACTGATCAATTTTAATCCTTTTTTTTAACTTACAATTGTAATGCCATATTTCTCCACAGGTGCCACATAAGCAAAAAAGCATCCAAATGCAACAACAAACATAGGAGCAATAGCTGATACCCAAAATAGCTTCGGTCTCTTTTGCTTCTGAATAACCATTTTATAATCATATATTAAAAAAAAATTCAAAGACATAAATTAAAAATATGCATATTTAGTGACAAGAAATTATACAAATAGTTTAACGACATTAGAACATATTTGAGTGTTACTTACCACCCATTTTGCTAACCGAAGAAAGATTAGGAAAGTTATACCCATTAGTGTGCATTCCCATCTTATCTGTAAAAAAAACCTCTAAGAAATCATTTTCTTATAATTATGCCGAGTTTTGAATATTTTTACATATTAATTACTAGGCATAGTTGCGCAAAATAACAACGTATATTTACATTTTAACAATTAAGAAATTTTCTTTTGATTACATTAGAAAAGTACATTGCTTTGATAATTAAAAGTGTGAAAGTACATTGTTATTTACGAAATTAGCCTTAGTTAGTTAGTGTTGTAAAACTGATGAGTCAGGAAAAAGATAATTGTTGAGAGATGCCTTATTATATATACCTCACTTTTATACTTAAAGATGGCTTTTGTAACAGATACAACATCAGTATGTGAAGTAAAATGCTTCAGACCAAAAATGCCTTTAAGTTGTTGAAGGCAGATGATTAATGCTGTCCCTCCCATAAATCCAGTAATTGTAGAATGTGACAAAAAATCTACCAAAATTCCCAACCTGTTTACATTTTAATGTATATAAATTAGTATATAATTAATTACATTAATCAGTTGTTTATAAAACTTGAAATTAATATTTATGTGTATCACCGGAAAACACCAAGAATCAGCTGAATTACACCGGAAATTAGTGTAGCGGTGAAGATTAAATTAAGATAAAGTTGTGGATCATCAGCTTCATGCACTTTTTTCTCAATGGCTTCTGCTATGATTAACGAGCTTGAAGCAACTGTTCCAACTGCTAAATGTTTTGAATTCCCGAAAAGTGCATAGATCAAAGGCGGAACGAAACTCGAATCTGCAAATAAAATGAGTTGGTTTAAGGTCAAAACGGTCAGATTGAGTTGTACATCCATCCCAAATTAAACGACCGTACAGTAGACAAAAACATACGGTTTATGAAATGTATATATCACCTTTCGGTGATGTAAAATAGTCGGACAATTATTTTCATCGCAAACAAAGATAGCGAGATGGACGATTATTTTGGTATTTAAACAAGAGATTTTCTAACATGTCCCCGATTAGGTCATTAAACTAACTTATAATTTTCAAAACATGGATCGATAAACATTAATGATTCCTAATTCTTACCTTTTCCGAGATGCATTAAATAATATTTTCCATTTCAATAGTAAATTTAAGTGAATTAAATGTTTCTAATTGAATGGCACACATTAGAAAGATCCGATCCACATTTTTCAAATAAACCCAATTTATGAGGTTGTAAAAACACTGTCGCGAGTAAATTCCGTTCAAAATTTGTTTTTCTTAAATTAGGTAATTTATTAGCTTTTAACACTAATTTTCTTATAAATTGGTTTAATTGCCCTCCTAATATTTGTATATTTCATGATAATATACAGAAAACCTTTTATTCATGCAATAATGGGGGAAGAAACTTACATAAACCGATGATCGGAGGAATATTCGCGAGCTTAGCGTAACTGATTCCTTGCGGAATTGCGAGGCTGGCAATGGTGATTCCGGCTAAAAGATCATACATAAACACCTTGCCGCTGTAATTCGGAAGCCATTGGCACACCGGAACAAAATACTGAATCGCTTTCTTCGCCTTCACCTGCAATGTCTTCCCTTTGAAATCGTAAAACGGATCATCGGGAAATAATGTTTCCTTCAAATCGGACTTGAACGCCGTCGGGAAACTTCTCGGTGCCGCAAAATTCACCTTTCCGGCATCGTTTCCCTCCTTCATCGGCTCCATCGGAATCATTAATACTAGAAATGAGTAGTGTGTGTCTCTTGGAAATGAAGGACCCCAAACTCAAAACTTACTGATGGAATCAACGTATTTAATCGGCCAACTATCTACATACTAAAATAACAATAATAATATAATTAGCTAAGAAAAAGAAATCACCATTAACCTTCAACTAATTAGATGACCAAAATTAATACCGATACACGTAACCATGAACTAATAAATAAACGATTAACCTAACAGTGTCTGTGTGAGAGAGAGTACCTGTTATAACGGAAAACTGATGTTTAGAAAGGGAGATGGAAATTTGGTACTTATAGAAGGTTAGTTGGAAAAGGAAAAAAAATGTGGATTTTGGATAAAAATTGTAATTTAGGCTACTATTTAGTAGTAAGTTGGGATTAAGGGGAACATTTTGACAGATTCAAAAACTAGAACAAGTTCTAAAAATAGGTTTTAATCCACATATAATTGGCTCGTGGATAAAATGGTGTTGACAAATTCAAAAGTGATATACGGGTTGAAATTAATTTTTTTATCCATTAGAGCGAAGATCGTGTTGATTTATTCAGTAATTAGACGACCTTTTTTTTTGGCTCCCAAAAGAACAGTATGAGAATTAATTGGATAGAATGAGAGGAAAATGAATTGTAATTTCGTCTAACTTGGCACTCGTTAATTTTATGAAGAAAAAAAAAAAAACGTGTTCGATCAGAAAAAAAAAAGTTACTAGGATACTTATTTTAGAGTTTTAGATATCTTGACGTTGCAAACTATCACAAGACACGTAACATTTCACATGAATATAAAGTATGTTCGACTAGTCTCTCGAAATTCAGTGTTCACTGCGTATGGAAACTTCATTATATGGGCAATGTTAATAGGTTATGAAATCATAAATGATACAAAGTATAGTTAGACTCGTTCTTTGCGATGAATCCTAAGACATCGAAAAATCTGAAACTGATTGCATAACGGGCGTTTGGGGTTCACAAGGAATGATGCCCGCTTTATAAATAACAATAGCACGTGTTGATATCACATAATCTTCGATGTCGATATAAAAATTCTGCATTAGGCTACTCATAGGAAATTGTGTTTAAACGTAGTGCCTTTTTGAACTCCTACACACTATTCCACCTAAGGATTTTTCCAGATGAACGGAATTTGCTCGTGAGGTACACAATCTAACCGTTGTGTACGTTTTCGAACGTTCCCGGCTATATGGTAATATTTACATAGGAAAGAATCGAACTCATGAACTTATATAGGAAGTCATTCCAAAACTTTTACCACTTGGCTATCATCGATATTATTTGAAAGCATATGTATTTGTCTAATACATAATTAGAGCTCAGAACCGCATATATCTTTCATGCGTATATACATGGTAATAAAACAGATACGTTGTAGAACTCATTTTAGAAGTTTAAACGAACTTCATTTGTTGCAGAAAGAATGAAGGGGAATTGACAGGGGTGCGTGTCTAAAAATTTGACGTTTTGTTTACATTTTGTATAGTTATCTAGCATTCATTATTTATTCCATTAATAAGCAGCATTAAAAAAGAGTCCGCCTCACTTGAGAATGTGGAGATTAAACAATTATGGTTATATGAAAGAAAATTAGGGGTGCCAATTCTAGTTCGGTTTAGGTTTACAAATTAACCGGTCAGAAACATTTAATCTGAATCTTGTCTGTTTATAAAAGCAAGTCAGATATTTGTACGGATTGTACCCCAACATGTTAATTTCAACTTGAACATGAGTCATATAATCTATTTGTTAAACGTGTTAACATATTAGCCATTTAAATTTGTCAAACAGATCAAACATGTTAATAAACGGGTCGACCCATTTAAATTATCATCACTCTGAACCTAATCAGTTCAATAAATGGGTTAATTAAGTAGACTTAAAACTTATTTGTCTCAACTATCACCGGTTAATGTTCATGTTGGTTTTAAGTCGAATTTTGGATCGGGTCAAATTCGCCAACAATAGTATATTGCTTCTTTAAGTTTTGAACGATTACTAATTATACCCCGAAATCTATGTCCCTTTATTTACTAAACTCTATCAATCCATTGGGCTTCTGAAGCATAATGGGCTTTTATCTCATTTCCTGATTCTCAATTGGACTACAAGAAATAGAAAATCAAGTCCATACTCCATTGTGCTAGAAAATGAGAATTATGGACTCCTATTTCATCGATAGTTTGAAAATAATTGTGTGGATTTCTTTTTGTTATCCTATTTTTAATATAATTCTTCATCCGTTTCAAAATAAGGGATATGGTTCCTACTTTTGACAATTTTAAAATAAATATATATCTTGACAATTTACTTCATTTAGTAAAAAGTAATGATATTCACACACATTAAAATTACTTTGTTAAAAAAGTGTGAGATCCATCTCCCGCTTAGGTTCTCTCCGCATTTAACTCATTCATAAGTCATAACTAATAAGTTTATAAACACATATTACTCTCTTCACCACAGACAAAAAACTGACAAGTTCATATAAACACCTTTTCATACATAACTCATTAGTTTTAACACATCACCATATATAATTAAACAAAATAGATATATTACATTAATTAAAAATAATAATAATAAAACATTAATAAATAAAACATTAAATAAAAAAAATCACAGCATTAAAATTTTTCCAAGTATAGTTACATATATTTTCAAGATGTTTTAGATGGTCTCAGTCGATTTTAATATGTATTTTAATAATGCAATGTAGGGGTTAGCTCGGTCCAAAAATCAAACAAGATCAATCCGAAACCGATAAAACCGAAACCGAAAACGATGAATTTTTGAAACCGAAACAAAAAACCGATTACATGTATCCGGTTTGGTTTCGGTCCGATTCGGGTTTTTAGGCCAAATGCTCATCCTTTTTATAAAATGCCAAAATGCATCTTACTACCCTGAACTTGGTTAACCGGGTCTTTTACTACCCTGAACTATAAAAGGTACATCATACTACCCTGAACTTGGCAAAACAGTAATTTTAATACCCTGACTCACTTGACTCGCTCACATGCTTCTCACGTGACTTTCTTCCATTATGAATTTGACCTGTGCAAAACTTCATCACTCTGAAAACCCCCCTAAAAATCTCAATTCCTTCTAAGAAAACTATAAACTGAAAACGAATGAAATATCTTCAAAAGTCGCAGTTCTCTTTAACCATATGTCCAAAAAAATGAGAAATTGGTAGAAGTTAATTGAGGTTGTTATGATTTTTACGCAGACAATGAGGTCAATTTAGGAAAACAATAGGCTTTTAGAGTTAAATTATACATGGGTATGCTCTAAATATGGATTCCATGAGCACAGTAGTTTATGGCATTCGGTAAAAAGAATTACAGACTCCTTCCATGTGTTCACTATCTATTGAAATTAGAAATATATACAATGAAATTCCGACATTTAAGAACATATAATTTACCTTTAAAGAGGCTTCCCTTCTATTTCATATGAAAACTCAATTTCGTTTTCTTTGAAGTACATCATAATCCTATATGACTTGTGCGCGTAAGTTTTTTTTAAAACTAATTTTGATTTTAAGTTGACTCTGGGTTTTTGTGTGGAATTCATAAGGAAGAAAGTCAGGTGAGAAACATTTTGCCGAATTAAGTGAGTCAGGGTATTAAGATTACCATTTTGCCAAGTTCAGGGTACTAGTATGGTGTACCTTAAATAGTTTAGGTTAGTAGAAGACCCGGTTAACCAAGTTCAGGGTACTAAAATGCATTTTGGCCTTTATAAAACCGAACCGAAACCTATAAAACCGAAACCGAAAACAATGAATTTTCAAAACAGAAACCGAACCGATAACATGTTTTCGGTTCGGTTTTGGTTGGGTTTCGGTTCGGTTCGGTTTTTTCGGCTCAAATGCTCACCCTTAATTCAATGGTAAGATGCATAAGATATACGAGGCAAATTCAGTCTATTCAGATTTGATTTGGCGAATTTGATACACGGCTTCTTTTTTTTCAATCTTAATTTAAGTGGATTGAGACCTTTAATTGATTTTAAGCACATTACTAAAATGCCCCTAAAGTATCATGAGATAATGGCAAATTACGAAATTAGTCAAGGATTGGTATAAATGGAATAAAGTTTGACCCATTAAACAAGTTAATCGGAATAAGATCCATAAATTCATCTAAATCAATATAATAAATTACTATAAAATTAACTTTGCAAGATATTGCAAAATCAACGATATGTCACAAAATCTAATTAGATTGTTATTCGATTTGATTAAATAACATTTTGAAACTTTATCTCATTATAAATATTAGGATTTTGCTAATGAGAGCCCTTAGGGCTGTCACTAACATGCATAAAAAGTTTGTACATTGATTAAAAAAGTAATATTTCTAAAATTCAGGGGTTGTCTTTTGTGTATTTTGCCTTCTTAATGACAGTCCTAAGGGCTGTCATTAGCATTTTCCTAAATATTATAATAAGATGGAATTATATCACGTGTCTACGAAGAAAATATCTAATACATTCCCTAAAAACCTTTTCAACAATAAATTTCCAAATATACACTTATATTACTAAGATTCTTGCAAACTTTTGTATTGCAACAACGATTCACGCATTTACAATTAACCACACAAATGATAAATACATGTTCTTTTCATTCAATGTTCCTCGCAACCAAAATTCTTCGGTCGTGTGAGTGAAAACTTGCATCCCTCGATTGCATCTTCGATAGATAGAAAAACATGGTCTTTCCCTATTTTGTCTATGAAATTCGTAACAATCAACTTCTCCATAACCTCGAGTCGTGGATTTACAATGGCAACCTGTTTACAGAAATAGTTAATGACCAAATAATTATAATATATTACTTTTGCTTCAAACTAGAAAAAAAAGGAAAAGAAAATGAAGTTGTAATTTGTCAATTACCTTTATTTCTTTGACTTCTAAACTTCTACGAATTTCAACTAGGGTTTCGACACCCGTAATATCAATAGATGTAACCCCTGGATAAATGAATATGACAAGTATAATTGTGTCAGACTTGAAAGATGATATTATTTCTTACTAAATATTCATATTTATCTTTTACTCATTTGATCAATATAAATGTTCAAATCAAATGATCATATTAAAAAAGAAAATTATTGAATTTAATATGTCAATCATTATATAAATAGTATTATAAAGTAAAATATTAAGTAAAAAACAATATAATTTTTCTTGTATCGAACATGATAGAATAAATAGATAAAATAATATAAATACGCAGAACCTGAAATAGTTTACTCTAGTTACTTTATATATAGACCATGGTTTAGAAGAACATAAGTTGTTAGGATATGCTAAAAATATTTCCATCTTACCTCCCAAGTCTAATAAAACGTACTCAACATCATCTCCTTGAGAATCTTTATTAGCCTTTTCATCTCTAACCCATCTCAAAATCCTTCAAAATATTCGAAAATCATGTAAAAAAGAGTTAGATATTGATATTCAAACTTTTAAAATTCTATGTTATGAAGCAACATACCTTTCTCTCATGTAACCAGAATTTACAAAGTAAATTGGAGAACCAAGTTGCAAAATTAAGGTTTTAGGAATGCCCGTGGCACCGGGATATTGTTCTACATCACGATATAAATCAGTATTTGGTATGTTGCCAAGCTTCGAACTTGCTGGCCTAGCTACATATAAGAGGGCTCTCAGTAATGCTAATCCCACCTATTAAAAATATCAATATGTATCATTTTTGTAAGTATGTAAAACATAAGAATCAAACAGTCATAAAAAAAATAGAAATAACGATATACCGATAACATGAGGCCAATGTCCATGCTAATAAAGGCAACACCAAAGAAAGCGACCATGCAAATGACAAAATCAAACTTATCGGTTTTGTAAAGATGGTAAGCTTTCTCATATTCAATGAGACCAAGCATTGCTGACATGATAATGGCCGAAAGAGCAACAAGAGGCGTGTAACGGAAGAGTGGTGCCAAGAAAAATAATGTTAGCATCATACACATGGACATCACGACATTAGACATTTGTGTTTTACACCCTGCGTTATAATTTACTGCGGTTTTTGAAAAAGGTCCTGAAAAAAAGGGCGAGGTTAACACGAGATTCGATAGTACGTAGTATCATGTTTTTTTTAGTAATTTTGGCAATGTTAAATGGAATTTTTTTGTTATTCTCACAACTTATTTATGCATCATAACGTCCATTGTTTATAGGAAACTATACAAGTACTGTATATAAAATAAAATTCTGGTGTAAATAATAATTCTTTGTAGCGTAGAAAGCATATAATTGGAAAGAAGAAAAACCTGTAGTTAGGTAGCAAGAAGTGACGGATCCAATAATGTTCATGAGACCAAAAGCTATCATCTCCTTGTTACCGTCAATTTGTTCATTTTCCATTATGGCAAAGCTTCTTCCAATTGCTATTCCTTCCTGCAAGACCCCAAATTATATTCTAAATAATTCTTTTGTCCTTAATTTACATAATAATAACAAGTTAGATAACATTATCACCAATACTAAAAACGACATTTAGTAGTACGTAGATGCTATGTAAAATCAATACATTCAATTCGACCTAGGTTCGATACTTGAGAAAGACCAATTTTTTGCTTTCTATTTTTTAGTTTTATAAAACAAGAGTTGCGTCACAGTTTTCTAAAATTACAGTTAGATCCCTAACTTTAATACTTTTAAAGTGACGAAAGGTTAAAAATATATTACCCTTGTTTATGTGATTACAGGTTTATTACATACCGGAGTTTTACCTATATCTTTTAAGAGTAGGTAAAACACTTTAAATTTGACTATCTTTTACTTTTAGTGACGGTTCTTATGACTTTTAGTGAGTATTTGTTGACTAACCGACTATTTTTCACTTTAACGACTTTTTTACTCAACTGACTATCTTTGACTTTTAGTGTACTGTTTTGAATATATTTTTTTTGTAATCTGGTTTCAAATTACTTTACAAGCTGATAAATCCTAAGATGACCATTCAATATTTAGTAGATAGCCTATAGTCGGCACACACGGCACTCTTTTCATATATAGTGTATAAAGTTGACTACTTGAGGCGTATATGTAAAGTTATTTATTAAATAATGTAATAATAATAAATGTACTTACAGCAAGAGCAATCATGGCTGTTACAAGTCCTGCTTGAATCGCTACTGAGATATATTTGGGATCAAAATCCAAATTTTTAAGGGAAGAAGGATTAATTCCTTTTTTCAAGTGACCCACCTGTATTTTCCAAATGAAGTAAGTCACAACAGTCGATTAAATAACTAAAAATAATAGTATCGATCGGTTTTAACGAGTTATAGCCTATAGGTTCAAAACATCAAATAAGTACTAGATAAGTAGCAAACACGCCCTCGTGTAAGAGCTCGGGTTCAACGATCGAGCTGTATCTATATAAGTAATTGAGATTTATAAATAAAATATCATAAATTTAATATTCATATTCATATATATATATATATATATATATATATATATATATATATATATATATATATATATATATATATATATATATATATATATATATATATATATATATATATATATATATATATATATTGGAGAGTTATATAGAGAACTCTATAATTAAAGATAAAGGGTAGTTTTGTAATCTGCAATTTAATTTACGTTTTTTTTTTGTTTAAAAACAAAACATTTAAAAAAGGGAAATTTATTCACAATAACTACCGTCCTTAATTAGCGATCACTCCCCATTATCCAAAATTACGTGGGTTTTCGAAAAGATGGTATATGCGTCGTTTTGGATAGGAAATCTCCAAAATCCGGTTAAATTGGTAAGCGAGTTTAGCAAAAAATCCGTGAGCATTGCTTTGATTCAACATATATGAGTCAAGAATCGGTGAAATCAAAAATTAATATTCCATCTTCAGACGGCGACGACCAGGAAGAACAATGGCAGGTAAAATTTTAATTTTGATTGCTACATACACAACGATTAGGTTTGATTTCAGTTTTTTTAAACCAAAATCAAGGATATCGGTAATGAAATCAAAAAAATAAAAGATTGAATGATGATAATTTTTAACAATACCAAACTTGCAATTAGGGTTCTGTCAGTTTTTTGAAGAGTAGCAAAGATGCAATTAGGGTTTTGTCGGTCTTCTTAACAGTACATGAATGTTTGGTTTGAGATTTTAACAACATTACTGTTTGATGTACACAAATCCGTTATTTACATTAAAATCTTGTTTTTATTATGTTAAGAACATCAATGTTTCTGAATATACATGAATGTTTGGTTTAATATTTTAACAAAATTACTGCAGTTTATGTAGATAAAGTTGTTATATACATGATAATAATGTTTTTATGATTTTACAAACATCAATGTAGATATTACAAACATCAATGTCTGTGAATATACATGAATGTTTTTGCTTGACTGATTTTCATGGCTACTGACTTCATGTGTTATTTGAGATTCATAAATACACGACTGTATTCTAAATATACATGGATGTAAATATTATATTTCACATATAAATGACTGTATGGTTTTTAATTATAAATGTAAGGTGTTAGAAGAAGTGGACGGAAAACATCAAAGTATGTGGATTACAGTGATAGTCCGAGGAAATAAGTGAAAGAACAAGAACCAATAGGTATGTTTTTTTGGATTAATGGTTAAAAAATGTTTAGCTAATTGTGAATTTTGATTTTAGATCTTGAAGCAGAAGAAACTGACATCACTGCACGGAAAGGGGGAAAAAGTTGGATGATTTACCCATTAAACAATGTGCAAAACATAAACGTATGAAATTAGTAATTGGTGAAAGAGCATGAATTAAGGAATTGGGTATCATGAACTAGGATAATGTTAGGTTCTTTAAATATCAGTACTTGGATTTGTGTGTTTTTTTGGGTGTTTTAGTAATTTGGTGGATTATTATCTTTTTTGTATGCGATTATTGATGTGATATCTAAGTTATCTAGGTTATTTGGTTTTTTTGGACATTTAGTATTGAGTTACATTGATGTATAAATGATACATGAATGACGATACATTGATGTATTGAGTTACATTAATGTATGCGTGAATTGTAATTATAAGATTAAACGAAAACACAACTATAAAGGAAATGGATGAACTTAGCATTCTGATTATCCCTAATATAATCGAAATTATAAAAGGAAGATATATGGAATACCAAAAAAACCGAAATTATAGGATTTAAATTAATTGTAGGATTTAAATCTCAACATTCCATAATTATAGAATTTAAATTAATTGTTCCTAAAAAAACGGAAATATATGGAATACCAGAATTGCCCTTCACATTTAATTAAATGGAAAATATATATCTAATTTCTGATTGGCTAAAAGGCTAAATGAGTTCTCTATATAACTCACCCATATATATATATATATATATATATATATATATATATATATATATATATATATATATATATATATATATATATATATATATATATATATATATATATATATATATATATATATATATATAACGGGTCCTGATCCGGTGAGGACTACGAGGACAATTTCCGTCCACTTATCTTAAAAATGGCATAAATGTTATTTTCGAAACCCCCTTTCCTCATTTTGCCACTTGTCCTCTTATAATTGGAAGGAGTTTTTCCCCCCGCACTTCGTTTTTCGCCCATAATTTTTTTTTATTTGTAAAATAAAAAATCTAAAAATGTCAAAAATTTTAAAATTAAATTTCTACAAAATGAGTATAGTCATGAAAATTTGAAAAAATGATCCAAAATTGACAATGATCCATAAATAACAAAATGATCCAAAAACTAACAATAGTACAAAGTAAATAAAATGACCCTAAATGAACAAAATGATCCAAAATTATATATGATATATTATTTGACTAATTATTTATACAAAATTATGTTTATGCAAGATTAACAATGATCCAAAAATAACAAAATGATCCAAAATTATGACAACGATCCAAAATTAAAACAATGATCCAATATTTTATCCGTTTTTTTTTTAAATTTCCATGACTATACTCATTTTGTAGAAAATTTAATTATAAGAACTTTGACATTTTTAGTTTTTTTTTACAAAGAAAAAAAAGTTATGGCCGAAATACAAACTTGGGTGTTAAAAATAAAACGCACCAATGAGATAATGGCATATGGCGCCAAAAGAGAGGGATTGTTTGTAAATGACCATTTTAACCCTTTATATTTTGGTTTTTCCACCCTCTACTTTGCTAAACTTTACATAAACCCCCCTTAAATTTGTACCAATGTTCCATTTCTTCATATTCAATCAGAACCATTTATTTTGTTGGATTAAAGGCTAGGATTTAGCCTCGCAGTCCTCACCGAAAAGAGAGTCCTCACTCGATCCTACTTCTATATATAACAAATTAATATGGACAATATGTAAAAAGAGATTCACTGTTAAAAGTGGTTACGGGTAACTTCCGCAGAAGAATATAAGAACTATTAACATAGAAAAAGATTTTCAAAGTTGGAGGCTTCTAGTAATACCCTTTAAACATTGTGGAAATTGGAATAACGCACATGATCAAAGGCTAAACTTAAAAATTGTTTGCATTAAACATATTTAGTTTTTTTTTAAACGGCAAATAATATCAACGGAAGCCTACTC
Organism: Calendula officinalis; assembly: GCA_963853835.1. Classification (NCBI taxonomy): domain Eukaryota; kingdom Viridiplantae; phylum Streptophyta; class Magnoliopsida; order Asterales; family Asteraceae; genus Calendula; species Calendula officinalis. The sequence goes on along the minus strand of OY970829.1, from coordinate 71,177,413 downwards.
GCAATATTTCAACGAGCACCCTCAGGTTCGAGCTCCTTTACAAGGCAAACCCAGCCCCCGTAGGGATTTCCTGGGAAAAATCCTCCATACTTGGCACCACAAGAAGTGTTTACAGGAATAGAACTCCCGACCTCACGCTTTATATGAGAGTAAAACCTATGCATCAATCCAACTGAGCTAGACATCATTTGCAACATATTTAGTTGATACATGCATATTATTTTTACATATTTGCACAATTCCTTTATACTCACGCCACATACATATATACACATAATGCACGTTTTTGTGTATCATACACGCCTAAGAAGAGAGTGTTATAGTCACTTGAAAAATATTAATCAACTTATCGAATGTTTCGATAATCTAAAATCAATTTCAAAATCCGTTTTTCTGTATTTTCAAAAAATCACGTATATGACTTTTAAAAATGATTTATGATCTATTGCTGTAAATTAACATTTTACATAAAATAAAACTAACTCAAAAAGGGGAACCCGAGAGGAGTTTCATCATTTGATATATGATAATATACATATTCTTTCGACTCAAGTTCACTATAAATCTTGACATTTGGTCCAATCAAACTCTTAATATTCGTCGAATTCAAAATAAGTTGGATATTGTTATTTTAACGATTTTTTCAAGCAAAAGATTATAATAACAATTAAATTAAATTAATTGGATGGTTAGTGAAAAATATATCTCACACATTATAAATAAAGTAAGGTTAATAAAGTTTAAAAATAAAAATAAATATAAAAATGTCATTTCTATATATTAAAATAGATACTAAGGGGGTGTTTGGGAAAGCTTATTTAGAGGGGCTTATAGCTTATAAGCTTATATAAGCCTTAATAATCCCTTTTTAAAGGGATTATTAAGGCTTATATAAGCTCATAAGCCATAAGCCCCTGTAAATAAGCTTTCCCAAACACCCCCTAAGTGGGTTTAAGCCTATTTTTTTTTTACTAAATAAGATAATTTTTTAAAGCATATTACTTATTTTGAATTACCTTTCAAAAGAAAGTGTTAGTTACTTAGTTATTATGAACAGAGGAAGTATATATTTAAGCTATTTGGTTGGATACATTTTTTAAGGTGCTATGTGGACCCATCAAATGAAATACATGTCAAAGAGATGACTTATAGTCTGCCAAATCCGACAAGTTAACAGAATTAAAGGATTATGAGTTGAAGAGTTTAATTATAATTTTTAAAACACACACTTTTTAAACTAATTCTATATCTACATTATATTTGAATAAGTAGTAATTTTTGTACTATATGTTTTAATTCATGTACTACAATCAATAATTTATGTAGTTGTACAGTCTGTAAAAATAGTTGTACAGTGTGGTATAGACATCAATATTTGTGGTACGAAAATTAACTCCTATTTGAATTCATGATCAATCACGTGTTAGTTGTTACATTATTAATTATACCTTTAGACTACAACATTTGCTATGTTGTTTTGTCTAAAAATTCCGAGACAATAGAAATTGTTGTTTTAGTAATATTTGTTTCAATTACATGTTAAAATTTGGGAGATTGAAAATATGAAACTTACAACTGCGATGCCATGTTTCTCTGCATGGGCAAGATAAGCAAATACGCATCCAATTATGACGACCACCATTGGGGCTATTGCCGACACCCAAAATAACTTTGGTTTCTTTTGCTTCTGAAAATCATCGGTTCATGTGTTAACCAACAAAATTATGCATCAAAATGAAACAAAAATAAATAGATAAGACAATTTATGACGTCAAAATGATTAGCGAAAACCTGAGTTTAGCGATGTCGATAGGGCCTCAAGTTTAAAGATATTCAACGTCAACAATGGCATGCCAAACCAGCACTATTGTGACGTCATACAATATAATTTACGTTTTATTCTTTTTATATGGTGGTAACTTAGCAACTTTAGCAGCACGAAATCATGCAATAAAATTCAATGTGTTAATAATGAATTATAACTAGAATTGGCCTTTTAAAGAATTTTATAAATAGAAAAAGATTTTGAATGGCTGTAATTAAAAATGAATTAAATACTTTAGCATGGTTGCACTCTTATTGTTCAATACTTCATTCGTTTTAAAATAAGTGATATACTTTCCATTTTAGGATGTTTAAAATAAGTGATACATTTTAAAAATTATCATATTTAGTAAAGAGTAATAGGGATCACACCCACTAACTACCTTCTTTAATATTGTGAAAAGACACATTTACCCTTACTTTTAATTTAAATATCGTTAAATTCACTTTAATCAATATATGTGGGACACATCCTTCACTAATTATCAAATTTAATCTAATTAACGATCATTTTCATATTTTGACTTAAAAATCGTGAACTCTAATTTGTACACTTATTTTGAAATGGAGGAACTATAATTAATATGTGATTGATAATTATATACTTCAAATCAATCAATCATAAACACAACTTTAAGCGTTGTCGTTTTAAAACATATAAAAAACATTTCAATTTATGTCACTTACCACAAATTTTGCGAACTGAAGAAATACCAAGAAAATTACACCTACGACCGTGCTTTCCCATCTTATCTGGAAAACAAAATTAGAAAGTTAATTACAAGTAGATATCTTAATTAAGAGTAATGGTATTTAATCTTACCATTTAATCATTCTCATAGTCCTACTCATTAGATAAATACACGTGTCAAAATGAAGGGATTATATTAAAAGAGAGAATCAGTAGATTACACATGTTAATCAAGTATACACGACTTTACACAGAACCAAACGGTACAACTAAATATCATTTTTCCTTAATTAATACTGTACACCGTTATAATAAGAACTAACTATTACAGTTATCATACGATCACATAATTATTAAAACCTTGATTATGACAAAACATACGTTTACACTAAAAACAGTCGCCATCTTTTCATAGTTGACGCGCTTTAGAATCAAACTGGTAAAAGAACCATAAAACTGGTAAAAACAGTCACTATCTTAGCTATAAGATTTTTGGTGTATTTATTAATCCTCTATCCTAATCTTATTATTTAATTTGGACATTGTATTGATTAAATGTATAGAAATATTTAGTAGACAACACTATTATCTTTCTAATATATGCCTATAGCGAAATAAACATGTTTTAGATTATACCTCTTTCTTATTATCCAATATAGCTCGTATAACCGATACCATATCAGTATGTGTAGTAAAATGCTTCAAACCCAAAATTCCTTTTAATTGTTGAAGGCAAATAAGTGTTGCTGTCCCTCCCATGAAGCCGGTAATTGTAGAATGTGACAAGAAATCCACCAATATTCCCAACCTGTTTAAATATTCAATATATAATATAATTAAAGAATGATATATTGTTATAATTTAAGCCGTTAATCTTAGTAAGATTTCATATGTGTTTCAATTAGCTCACCGGAAAACACCAAGAATCAGTTGAGTTACACCGGAGACGAGTGTTGCGGTGTAGACAAGATTAAGATAGAGTTGTGGTTCTTTGATCGGGTCCACTTTTTTTTCGATGGTCGCAGCTATGATTAACGAGCTAGCAGCTACGGTTCCAACGGCTAGATGTTTGGAGCTCCCGAATACCGAGTAGATTAACGGGGGTATGAAACTTGAATCTGCACATAACAAAATGTACGTATGTATCGTAAAATTAAAATCACAACATGTTGTAACGTGGTTTTTTTTTGTACGTTTTCAAGTCTCTTTTTCATAAGTTGTAACGACCTTGATGAAGTGGAGACTCCTAGAAAATATGTGAAAATGGTAAAATTTGTAATTTGATAATAATTTTTAGGGCGATTTCAAGAAGTTAGCTTACTAAAATTTAAAATCACAAAAAAAAACCTTTAGTTTTAGAACATTTTAAAATAGATCGTGCGACTTCACACAAAATTTTACAATTGTCATCTGGTCACATAAAATTGTTTGGTTGCTAAAAAAATATCTGGTCGTACATCAATGGCACAAATAGTTGTCTAGTCGCACAAAAAACATCTAAGTCACACAAAATACATACGGAATCGTTCACAAATTTATTTTCGGAATAAATAACATTTTTGTTTATTATTGGTGATTATCTCTAACTTTTATTTTTGGGATGGAAATCAATTTATTTATCATCTTATGTACGTTACATATTTTAACTTTTGGTAGTTAATAGAAGTATTTAATACAATGAATCATAGAAATTATATGCGTATAATCTTCTTTTTCTTTGTTTTTAAATCATATTTCCTTTTTCTTTTAATTATTTTCTTCTCTTTTTTGGCTTTCAATTAGGGGAAAAAGTTTTGTCTGTAAACTAGTTATACGGGTGTTGTAATTCTAATTAACTTCGATAATAATGTTGTAATTTTTGACCTTCTAGTTCTTAATGTGCAAGTAACAATGAGGAATAAACTTACATAAACCGACAATTGGGGGAATACTAGCGAGCTTTGCGTAGCTGATGCCTTGAGGAATGGCGAGGCTAGCAATGGTGATTCCGGCCAAAAGATCATACATAAACAATTTCTGGGTGTATTTAGGAAGCCATTCGAAAATTGGAACAAAATATTGTAGGGTTTTTTTTGCTTTTATCGGCAATGGTTTCCCTTTGAAGTCATGGAAAGGGTCATCAGGGAAAAGGGTTTCTTTCAGATCGGATTTAAACGCTTTCGTGAAGCTTCGAGGGTTGGCGAAGTTCACCTTGTGAGATGTTTCTCCGGTAATTCCTCCCGCCGGCGCCATTTAATGTATGGAGAGTGAGAGAATTTTGAAGAGAAAAAGGGATATTGGAAAAGGTGGTGGGAATGGGGTGTATATATAGAAGGTTATGGAAAGAGAATCGAGATTTGGATAAATTCAGATTTTGGATAAATATGTAATTAGTGTGATTAATTTACCCACTATTCGCATCAAATTGAAATTAATGAAGTTTATTTTGACTTTTTATTTGACCTATTGTCTACCTTTTGACTTTAACATAATTACTTGCTTTTATTTTTTGAACAAAATGCTGAAACTTAATACGGAGTAATATTATTCATTGTAAGAATTACTCCTCATGATTCATGTAAGTTTTAGTGGAAAGAAAATCCACAGATAACAATAGATGCTAAAATAGTAAAATACCAAACGAACAAAACAAGTAAAACACACAATATGTAATATTTTTAGCCTAAATTGCATTTGTAGAGATGATATAGTATATAAAAAATAATACATATGCAAGTAAACCACCAATGTATGTGTTGGACAAACCACTAATGATGTGTTGGACTCACTTTGAAATTTAAGGTGGTTTTTGCCACTTTAAAGAATTAGATGTTACAACTTTAGCCATCTTATGATCAAATTCACATTATCACTATTACTCTAAAATTTATTTTTCAAACTAAAATAAGTATTCATCAAAATCTTTAGTATTTTTCATTGTTTGTATATTTGTAAATTTTTAATTGCAATTATCGTTCGTTCCATAACGTGCCAACTGTCCTTCGTACTAGACTCCGTCGTTGGCGATTTTGATTCCGTCAGCCACCTACGCCGTTGGCACTGCCACGTCGGTGGCACCCGTCGTGGTTAGGAAGGATTTGCTTGGTCGTCGTTATTTGGCTTTTGTTTTTTTTGAGTAAATTACACGAATGGTCCCTGTGGTTTGGACTTCGTATTGGTTTTGGTCCAAAATCCTAACGGATGTTAAATTGAGCTGTTAAATATTTTGAAGTGACCAAAATACCCTTTACTTTATTTTTTTCATTTAATTTTAAAACTTATCTCTCCTCTTTCTTCTTCCTCCTAAATTTATTTGCACACCATCTAATCTCGGAAATCGGTCGTTAGTTATATCCCGCACTAATCCAATGCTACAATTAACCGGTAATTCTGCCCACCTTATTAATCATCTCCAAACACGAGCTTAATTTTTTTAGCGACCAATTTTTCTTCAGTAATAATCGTTTTGTCCTCCGAAATCACCTTTTTACCAGCTTTCTTTTTCTTGTTAATATATTTTAATGACTTTAACTTTTTGTAACGAATTTGGCTCGATATTTTAAGGAACAGTGGTATCTTCAACTTTCATACCTTTCCCTTCAATCGATTTTAAAGAATCTTCAATCTCCAATGCGGTCAGGTTATTAGGTTCCATAGTCAACACAATCTTAACATCTCTCAAAGCCGAATCAAGCTTATTTAAAGCATTATAACATTTAGCTCTATTTAGCAAAGCTTTGCTATACTTAGGAGCAACTTCGATAGCTAAATTGCATTCATGTATAGCTCTAGGGTACTCTTTAATTGCGTATAACAATTAGCCATTTTGCTACGTAAATATGCAATATCTATGTGATTACTGGATAATAACTTAAGATCTTTTTCATATTTCAACATTGCACCTTCATAATCATGCTTTTGAAACAATTTGTTGCCTTCTTTCCTTTATCTCTTGAGACCAGATTGTAATTTCTTCTTACCGGTAGGTTTCCCCATTTGTTCTGTTTCATTACTTTCTCAACACCAGATTGTAATTTCTTCTTACCCATAGGTTTCCCCATTTCTAGTGTAATTAATTTACGTCCATTATAAAGCCTCTGATTAGTTTTATGTTTACATTTATGAAATTAAACACCATAAGTGAGCATCTGTGTATTTAATTTTCTATTAATTTGAGTAATTGTTTCATGGTGAGGGACACTTTTATAACGGCGGTGCACTGGTTGAGGCCGAGCTCTGGTGGGAGATGACCTGCAATATCACCATGGTTGCAGGTCTGCAAATAGATTTAGAAGGAGGAAGAAGAAAGAGGGGATATGGGTTTTAAAATTAAATGAAAAAGATAAAGAAAAGGGCATTTTGGTCACTTTAAAATATTTAACAGCCCAATTTAACTTCTGTTAGGATTTTGGACCAAAACCAATATGAAGTCCAAACCACAGTGACCACGAGTGTAATTTCTGAAAGTTAGGGACCAAATCCAAAACTTTTGACAAACCACAGGGACCATTCGTGTAATTTACTCTTTTTTTTTCTTTCTTTATCCTCTTTTTATCCCAATAAATACAATACCTCCTCATTCAGAATTATTACCAAGCCTCCCACTTATTCAATAATACTTTCATACATAATTTTCATAATGAGCCGCATATCCAATTCCTCTCCGTCAAACGATATGTTCCAAAATCTGTTAAACACGCATATCCCGTCACCAGTAAATTCATCAAATGTTGGTCAGACACGTTAATCTTCCCCAAGCAACGTAACATTTGGTTCGGGTTCTGGTTTTGTTTCGTTCTACTCATCTCCCGCCGGTTTCACTATCGGTATGCCGAACCAAGCCGGTTTTCAACAAGGTTGTCACCCTGGTTTTCAACAAGGTTATCAACCCAGTTTCTAACAAGGTTATCAACGCGGTTTCTACGACGGTTTTCAACCTGGTTCTTATCCCGATTACGGTGCTGGATTTCAACTGGGTTTACAAACTGAATCACCACCCGAAGTAGAAGACGAAGCAGAGGGCCCAACTCCGGTTGAAGAGTATCAAAGAAGCGACTGAATAGCATATGACGATGAATGCTTTTAGAGTGCCTCATTGTTCGGTTCCTGATGGTTTGAGTAGAAAAGAGCAAAAAGCAATTTTAAAATATCAGAGTTTATTGGAAAAGTACGCTCGACTAGACTCTACCTATGACGAGGACGACGAGTAGTAGTTTTTTTTAATGTTTTTTTTAAGTTTTTAAAGTCTTCTTTTTTAAGTTTTAATGTCTTTATTTATTTCTTTGATGTAATGTTTTTATTTTATTAATGTAATGTTTTTTTTTATTTAATGTAATTTTTTTTATTAATTAAAAATGATGATGTGGAAAGGATGAGTTAGTAATGAGTTATTGTTGGGATGACCGTGTCAGTAACGCGTCAGTAACGATGTGATGATGAGGTGCTACTGATTGGTTTAATGACGCGTCATAGTTGGGAGATGCCTAATTGCATTTATCTATACATCGTCATCATGAAATGAAAAAAAAGATATTGCATCTAAAATTTACAAGCTAACTAATATTAAAGGTAGCGTAATACACGGGTAATAACCTAGACATAAGATAAATGTTTGTTTTACAATTTTTTTTTAAATAACAATTGATTAATAACATTTGTTCTAAAATTAGCTTATTTTTCACATACATATTACATATTTATAATAAAATATATATTCATGGGAAATCCGTCTATATCCTTCATCCTTGGGAAATCAGAGTTTTGTAGTAAGCTATCTTCATTATTTGTTATTTTGGTGGTTATTAGAGGTTACTTGTCAAAGTATTTAAGGTTGCTATATTATATTTTTTTATGGAGTTATACAAACGTTGCAAATTAGAAAACTACACTTTGCAAATTAAATTACGTATATATGGTGATGGAGAAATCTAATTATAAATATGGACATAAAAAATTAATATAAAATTTCTAAATTTACATACTCGTTTGGTTTCAACTATCAAGTATGATAATTTAGAACTAAAAGTTAATTTCTGTTATAACTCATATTTGTGGTTGAATAGAATTTATCATCTTCATTAAGATACTTTATGTACATAAAGTCTATACACATTATGTTACCAACTTCTACCCTATAAATAGGAGGGTCATGTACATGTATCTCTTACACCTCTAGCATCTCTTGTATCTTGTATCACTTGTATCTCTTATCTTTCTTGTACCATGTATCATACTATCATGTCTAATGAGAATACTTGTTATGATCATAATTGAGTTGAGCTAATTTGCCTTACAACACGTTATCGGCACTTTGCTCCAAGTCGTTCCACGTTCGTCGTACGAGAAGTAACAAACCGGATGTTAAATATTGTTCTTCCCACACATTACAATGTAAGTTTTTCACGAATTGTTATGTTTATTATTAGTAGTTATACAACTTGAAAGATATAATAGATATGAAAAACATATTGGTTTTTATTATTGGATTAAGATAATATTAAAAAAAAACAATATATTTGCTTATAAGAAGTAACAATTTTGTTTGTGAAATTTATTCATTTTTGTTGGATTGCATAAAAACAAAGCTATGAAAAATAATAGTATTAGTTTGCTATAACCGTAATATGAGATGGAAAGTTTTGCATATTCCTTTTTAAAATAGTTTAAGAAAGGTTGTTTTTCATCAATGGAATTTATACAAAGTTAAACTCAAACAAGCTTATTTATAAAAAGTTGTTAAATGGTATATCAAAATCTAGGAATTTTTGAGTAATTATTGGAGTTCATATGTGTTCATATCTAGTTAAAATCAATTTTGTCTTGGTGTTTTACGTGTTTTGGAAAAAAACGTTTAAATCAATAATCAAGGGAGTAAAAAATCCCAATTCATTTATCAAACTTACGAAGGTTGCAACAATGAATTTTGTACGTGAAATCATGAGTTTTTTTTGTCATACAATATTGAAATGTTTAATTGTCATAAAAACCCACAAACGGATTAAATTTTCATAAATTGTTGGATATGAAATAATTTATACTGTATTGATTACTCATTATATATTTTTTTATAACATCAATTGGAGTTATTATATGACATTAAGATTATAATTATTTTATTAGTTAATAATCAAATTAATTTGAATATGTTGTCATATAATTTTTTTTCGTGGAAGTAAAATGGTTTGAATTGATTATTCGTTCATTACTTTGGTGCTAGTTTTTATTAATATGTACAAATGTTTTTATGATCATATTGTATATACATTTCTAATATTGGTATAAAAAAAAGGGGATGTTAATAGATTATTTATATTTTTTGTTGAAAAAAAATATATTTGTGGATTATTTACCATCAATTTTTTTTATCAATATTCATTGACATGTAATTATTATGTTACACTTTCTTTTGTTTGAAAGTTGTATTTTTTTTTAAAAAAAAATAAAAATAAATAAACATATTAATAATTTCATTGCCAAAAATGATTATTTTTTTACGTTTACAAGTTGTATGGCGTACAATCTAAAATAAGTTTTTAGATTTATTGTTAGTAATTCAATGTGTAATTACATTATTAGTCCATGCGAACTCAAAACGAAAAATGTGGACTCATCAGCATTGTATTAAAACTACTTAAAGTGGAAAAATTATGAATCTTCCCCAAATAGGCTCACCTATTCTAACTACAATGTCTAGGAAAGATGGCGGTTTTTCTGACTCCTAATGATGGGTGGTTCCTGTAACGACCCGAAATTTGTAAATAAATAAATTGTATAAAAATATGATAAATAAGGATAAATCGTTTAAAGAACGTAGAAATTGGTTTCGTGTCATTTGGACACCGTATGAGAAAGTTATGGACGAAACCGGGTCGAGACAAAGAACGAAAAATACAGCCTTGCTGCATAGGCAGGTTCACGACGCGAACATTGGTTCCCAATCGGCAACATCGGGCAGAGAATTTGGGCATTTTGATCGATCAGAGTTCACACCTAGGTAGCGATCGGGAAGAGTTCACGACTGGGGAAGTTCACGGCGCGAACTTCTTCGCGATCGTGAACTCCTTCAAGCAGCATTAAAATCGGGTTTTGGCTCATTAATGGCATGTGCAAACCCTAGTTCATCCTTTTGGCGATTTTCGAGCTTGAGGACTGATTGTGGACAAATCCTTCACAAATCCTTGGTAGATTTCACTCCTAAGTGAAGATTAAAGGTATATCTTCACTCTTTGATCTTTATAGCTTAAGATCTATGGATTTTGATGTATGGGTTTGAAACCCTAGTTCTTGGGGTTTTGGGTTATGGTGAAATAAATGATGTACACACTTAATAGATGGTATATTAACAAAGGAAACAAGTGTATGATTAAGATTTGTAAGAATCTTAAGGGTGGTTAAACCTAGGGTTTGGTAAATCACCATAATTGGGTGAAATGTGTTAGTAAGTGGTGTCTAGGGATAAATGGACACATTACTAGTAGTATGTGATGTTGAACATCTTGTGATTGTTGTATTAGGCTTTTGGTGAAGTCTTGGAAGTTGATCGAATTGTGAAACAAGGAAATTGGCGTAAAGAATACGGTTGGAGCATTTTATTGCTAAGGTGAGTACATGAGACTTTTAAACTGGGTACATAGCAAATAGTTTTGATAATACATATGATAATTTATGGGTCTTTATTAATATATATTTTGATAAAGATAGTGACTGAAAATGTATGAAAGTATGTAGAATGTGATACTAGAATATGTCTAGTATGATTCATGATATTAGAAGTAAATATGATAACTAAGGTAATTATGGAATCCTTATTAATGAACCATAATAATAAATATTATTGATTAAAAGAATGGATAGTGAGTCTTTATTAATAAATATGTATTAGTAAAGCAATTGATAATGATTTTATAGTAATGAGTACCTATTTGGTAAGAATTACTATTAAGAGTGAGGAACGAATATGTATGTAAATGAATATGAATTGGCTGATAATAAATATGTATTATAGTCAAGAAGAGATAAAAGTATTATGACATCGATAATTAAGAAATGTATCTTATGAGAATAAATAAGGATGGACCTCCTGGGGTTCATAGATGTAGAAGTAAATGTGGGTTGCTTATGATCGGGTCCATGGGACTATATGGGTATGTTCACGCTATGTTGAACTAATTATATATTGTTATTATTAGATAACTAACTTGTTTGATGTTTGATGTGATAGCCGAAGGCTTTGACTGGCGTAACTGTTAGGTTATGTTAAGAGATAGATGGTGGTGACGCGGGAGACCCCCGGTCACTTAGCGGTGGTATATATGTTTATACACCGAGTGTATATATGTTTATACACTAAGCACACAAGTGCTTCTAGTACGCATATGTTTGGTACTAGGTATGTTATGTTCTAATACATATATGTTTATGTATTAGACATGTTTGTACTTCTAGTACATATATGTTTATGTACTAGATATGTTGTGCTTCTGGTACCTATATGTTTAGGTACTAGATATGTTTGCTAGGGAAGCAAGACCGATAGGGTCGCAATAGGGCAACTAGACGGTATTGATGTAGTATATATATATATATGTTTATATATTTATGAAATTGTTATTATTATTGGGGTCTAAAACCCATGTATCTCACGAGACTATTTTGTTTCACGTACTACGTTTGTTTTGTGGCTATGTACTCATGTACAGGTTGGAAGTGATAGAAGGTTGCACTAGAAGTGGCCTAGAGATGTTTAGCTCAGGAGCTCGTAGGTAGATCCCGTTTGCCTATGGTTTTGATATACTTGGTGACACCGTATTTTTGTATACTCTGATAAAGGTTTTTTAATGTTTTTATTAAACTGTATTTTGGACAATATGTCAATTATTGGAAAAAATGTATTTTAAATGATTTAAACGATGTTATAAAAATACGGGTGTTACAACTTGGTATCAGAGCTATAGTTTAAGTGAATTAGGTTGGATGTCCATCCTAGTCTTAGACTGTAGCAATATGAATGTAATATTCCTTGAGATCGATAGGTTGACCTTGAGACTTTATGTTAAGTTTAGGTTTAACCTAGGGGACCTATAGAAGTTGTTATGAGTTATGCAATGTGGGTCTTTTGAGACAGTAGGGCATTAGTATGATAGGGTCGACCCCTATGAGAAATGCCATGATTTGATCTAACTGTGTTGTTTTCAACTGTTGAGTTGACCGTTTGAATCTTGTTGGTTGGATATGTTGGTATGGCGAAAGAATGAATGTGAAAAGTGGACGAGCTCCACTGAATTGGAAAGATTTATGAATGAGGGTAGACGGAATGATTCCAATACCCGTAGGAAGGAAGAGTCATCGAATGGCGAAGTCCGTAGTGAGAAGTAGCTACATAAAGAGGTAGCAAGACCTAGTCGGAAGAAATGGAAGGATGTTGTATAAGGTTTTCATAGCATGTAAAACCGTTGAGTAATTCGGAAGTTCTGAACCGGAGGTCACGATCGGTGAATTCGGAGGATTGAGCAAGTGATAGAGAGTAGCAAGCGAAGAAAGAAAGATATGATGAGTTTGACGTCCATAAAATTAAAGGGTGAGGCGTTGACACGGTGGAACGTGTAGTATGAAACTTTGGGAAAGAGAGTGCGGTACAATATGTTGTGAAAGGAACTCACGGGTGAGTTGAAAGGGGAAGTCTTCCCGGAAGGAAATCTAGAGGGGGGTTCATGATGCAACCTCGGAGATCTTAGGTGAAGATTGATGTTATGTGATTATGGCTTAATTGTTTGGTTGTTGCACGAATTGGTGCTTTTAGAAATTGGAGACGAGTCGTACGACATGGGGATTTATTTTTGGGAATAGTCTTCCCGGTTAGTGATGTGTGTGGAAGTATGTATTGGAAAGGATTATAGACCAGTGTGTCGCATGTAGTAAGGATATAAGGGTTGATACTAATATGTAGTATAAAAGGATGAGACACGAGATATGGTGAGTATTTCTAACAGAAGTGTAGTAGTAGAATGAAGTACTAAGTCTTGATAAGAATTGTTAGTATGGATGAAAATTGTTGGAATAGGATCCTTGGAAATGGAATTTGGATATTCGGCGAGAATCCGGATAAGTAATGTAATATTATACGTGAACGGTAAAGAAAAGAATGACTAAGGTATAGTGATACCTTAGAAGTTATAAATGGAAAATATGTGGAAAAGAATAAGCGTCGGGGACGACGAAATTTAATCGTTGAAAACAATTGAGTAAAAGTTGGCGCGTAGCCATAGCAAGTTATGTGACAGGATTGATGGATTCGATGATCTAAGGTGAGAAGAAGATTGTCAGTAAAAGTGTCATAGCAATAGCGTGATAATGTATGACGTAGTGTAGAGTAAGACTACGATTGGGAAAGGAATAGTCCTAAGTCCCACGATGTATGAAAGTAGAAAATCGAGTGTTAGGCCATTGGGTGCTAAGTCATGGGTTGCAAGTGTAGACCAGAGTCGATTGGTTGACTCAAGAATGACCGGGATGACCGGCGAGTTATGGTTAATGGAATGGAGTGACAGTTATACCCGTAGTGACAAAAAGATTTGGAAATATGGTAATAAGGAAGTGATCCGGTTAATGGTGGTTAATGTGTAAGAGAAACGAGATTTTATTAGTTATCCGCGGGATACAATGCATGTGCATTATGTGATGGCCTTCAAAGGCATATGACAATGAAAAGGTAGTGTCATGTGGATCGTGTTGAGTAATATGTCAAATGAGGAATATTTTAGATATGAAAGAAAATGATAATGTGATATTATGTGAATGGTGCTAGAATGCACGATGAATAATTGGGCGATTGAACGAGTGAAAAAGTAGCAAAGCTACGTGATGTGAAAAGATGGATACCAGATGGTATTGGTGTGACATTTACATATGTTTGTATATGTGCACAATAGAGATATTTAGTGTATTGGTATGACATTTACATATGTTTGTATATGTGCACAATAGAGATATTTAGATGGTATTGGTGTGACATTTACATATGTTTGTATATGTGCACAATAGAGATGTATAAATGGTATTGGTGTGACATATACATATGTTTGTATATGTGCACAATAGAGATATTTAGATGGTATTGGTGTGACATATACATATGTTTGTATATATGCACCATAGAGGTGTTTAGATTGAATTGGCGTGATATATATGTGTATATATATATATATATATATATATATATGTGTGTGTATATGTTTATGTGTTTATATGATAAATGTAGAACCATGTGGTTAATGAGTATTGCTATTATGTTATGGTAAATGAGAATTTGGTGTGAAATGCGGGTTGCATTTAGGTCATGTATGTGTAGCAGATGCCTACGATTTATAGAAGATGAGGAAAGAGAAACTCCTAGTGATCAAATTATTATTTGGTAACCAAGATGTGATAAACTTGTATGAAATTGAGGAATGTGTCGCGGTAGGAGATCTAATACCGATAATTGAGAATAAAATTATAGAACTGGTTGATGTGATGCAAAATTGTTGAAAGAATACTAAATGATGGCATGAGTGACCAAATGATGGTCAAGATTCGGTAAAGGTCGGTGTGACCTTATGTAAATGTACGACTCTTGCATAATTGGGGAGAAATTGAAAGTGTGGAAAAACGGGGACAAGTGTTAACGGAACAATAATGGGTAGAACCGGAAGTGATAAAATTAGTGATGGTACCCCGTGAGTATGAAATTTGTTAGTTTGAAAGAGTTTGTTGACTTCACGCAAAAGTCAAGTTTGACCAATTTGTGATTGGTTGACTTAGTCAAAGATGGGCTTTGACTTTCGTTATGAACGATTAGTGAATGTTGAGGGCATAATGTGTCGATGGTATATGCGTGAAAAAGGTTAATGGAATAATTAAAAGAGTTATTGTAACACCACAATCTTAGAGTCATTTTTTTTAAATGCATACGGAAGCGATTTAAGAAACCATAAATCCTAAATTATTACACATCATAAAAACTTTACATATTAACCAAAAATATATAAAAACATTTAAAGGTGTTACTAAAACAGGCTCGACCCGGTATACAAAATCAGAGTGCGGTCAAACTTCCAAAACCCGACTCTAGTCAAGCCAAATCTACAACCTGAAAAGAGTCAACAAATGAGGGATTAGCACAAAGCTAAGTGAATAGAAATAACAATCAATTTGCATTACCACAACAAATTAAAGACAAGAGAAATCAATCTGGAAACCCGTCCAAACTTCCACAAGCAATTGGACGTTATGAGAGTATCGGCGGACTTGCAAAGTACCTACAACTGTTGTTGGCCGAACAACAGTTTACCGATGGCCACTTTACTATTAGCACGGTACTCACCCCTAACGGAACACATTCGTAGGAGTCCGAGCACCCCATTCAATAGTAACGAAGCCTAGCCAAAACCCACTCATAGCTAACCTCTAGAAAACATGTGCACATACTACCATTTCACAATCCCACAATTAATGGTACCACCGGAAAAACAAGAAAAAAATGAATTTTCCCAAAACCAGCCAAGATAGCGCCGCTATCATAGATAGCGTCGCTATCTTTCATGGAGATAGCGCCGCTATTTGAAGATAGCTCCGCTATCCACCAAAAGCTAGCGTCCGCTATATAAATACCAAACGCTATTTCGGGCTGCTGTTCAAATTTTCCGAAACGAAGCAGAGATAGCGCCACTATCTTAGAGATAGCACCGCTATCTCCCCAGACCAGCCAAAATGCTGCATTTTTCTCCTACAAGTCTACCAAACCGAAACCTTTGTACGTCACACAAGAAGAAGGTTAAGTCCACTCACCTTAGCTTCCTTTTAGTACCGAGCTCAGTAATCTTATATCACTGAGGCTCCTTCCCTTTTCCTGTACAAAATGAATACCGAATTAGTCACCCGAAATCACCAAATGTGTAACAAGTAATATAAGTTTAAGACTACATCTTGCAACTACAACTTACAACCAATTACTTGCATTTCTACATATAATCAATACTAAAGTCTAACACCTCAACAAGTCAATTCATTATACCCATTGACCAAATTGCACCTTAGGCCCAAACGGGTCAAAACAAGAATAATGAGTCGGGGCTACAAACAACATCATCAAATGAGATATCCTACTTGATCAACATCACAATTACATAATAACAAGTTATTTGCATCCACATGCAAGTTTCACCAACTTTGACCCTATTTAGGTTAAATTGCACCAATTGTCAAACAATCGGGTCAAGACCCTAAACCAACATGATTATACTTCCCAACTAGACAACTAGCATATAAAAGACATGAAATTGACAATTAGAGTTTACAAGCCATACAAGACTAAAAGTCAACTCCTAGGTTTGACCAAAGTCAACAATCTACAAATTTAGCTAGTTATGACTAAATTTCCATCTAGCCAAACACTACCATTCATTAGGCATTATCTCAATGGTTAACTAGTGATCTTCATAATTAACAATTACCATTCTAACATGCATAATTAACCTAACACAACATCAAGAACACCAAAATACACAATTCATCAAATTAGGGAAAAACCCATCTTCTTTCCATAACCACCATTGATGGAGCTTTATGAAAGCTTCACCAAATGAGCTATAACTAACAATTCAACACATATAACTTGCAAGAACTCAATTAGACACCAAAACATGCATCAATTTCGAATTACAAGCAAGATTCATCAAGAACTCCATCAAAACCCACTAACTCAAGAACCCTAGTTCATCTAAGCTCAAGAACATGAAACCCTAGTTTAGGAAGGAAGAAAACTTACTTAATCTTGCCTCTAATCACAAAATCACAGCAGAAATTAAAGGAACTTTGCACCAATTCTTCAATCTAGCAAAAACTTCAAGTGTGTGTTGTGTGTGTGCTTGTGTCGTGACTGGCAAAGGGACAAGAGGGGAAAACCAATTTTTGACACCTGCCTAATACAAGGCCACGCACCCCCTCCCCCACAACAGGTATTTTCATTTAAACACAGTATAGGATATTAGGTTCACAGATAATTAATTTAGACCTAACTAACTCCAATTTTAACAACGAATATATTTTTAGAACCCAGGTTCAGAAATGAACCCAAATATGTAAAAATCATTTTAACATTTAAAATCTCAGTTTTACTAATTTTTAACCCCGTGGTTAAAAATACAATTAATTCAAATAAATTAAATAAAATCATATAAAATAATAAAATAATAAACAATAAGATATTACTTACCAAAAGTAATAAAATATTATAGGTCGGGTCTCGGGATGTTACAGTTATAGTCGGATTGTGCGACTTTGACCCATTGGGTGTTTAGGGTTGAATTTGGGATCCGAGTATATGCTTATTGGTGGATCATAAACTAAGGACGATAGTGAAGGAATGAATGATTAATGAAATCTTCATCGAGAAGGGAAATTGTTAAAGTATGGTTGACTTTGTGCTTAAGTCAAAGGGTAGACAATGTGGGGATATACCAATGTCGGGATATATCGACTTGGTCAAAGCTAGAGTTTGACATTCGTTTTTAATCAACTAGTTAATGGTATGATTGTGTCAAACCATTGTTATGAGAATGAAAGGATCGGTCGAGTGAGTGACGGTGTTATGGTCAAATAGTGAAATTTTGACCCGTTTGAGTATTATGAGTTTTAAAATCGGGTCTTGACCGTTCGGACTTAACGGAGTTAAGTAAATGTTTGGATATGTAATGTTAACGGAACAGGAATGAGGAAAGTTTGATGTTAATGACCACAAGGGGATGAGAGCGGAATGCTCGGTCGGATGTGGGTTGGAATTCTTAGCGATTCCGAGGACGAAATCCTTTTAAGGGGTAGATAGTTGTAACGACCCAAAATTTGTAAATAAATAAATTGTATAAAAATATGATAAATAAGGATAAATCGTTTAAAGAACGTAGGAATTGGTTTCGTGTCATTTGGACACCGTATGAGAAAGTTATGGACGATACCGGGTCGAGACAAAGAACGAAAAATCCAGCCTTGCTGCATAGGCAGGTTCGCGACGCGAACATTGGTTCCCGATCGGGAATATCGGGCAGAGAATTTGGGCATTTTGATCGATCAGAGTTCACGCCTAGGTAGCGATCGGGAAGAGTTCACGACCGGAGAAGTTCACGGCGCAAACTTCTTCGCGATCGTGAACTCCTTCAAGCATCATTAAAATCGGGTTTTGGTTCATTAATGGCATGTGCAAACCCTAGTTCCTCCTTTTGGCGATTTTCGAGCTTGAGGACTGATTGTGGACGAATCCTTCACAAATCCTTGGTAGATTTCACTCCTAAGTGAAGATTAAAGGTATATCTTCACTCTCTGATCTTTATAGCTTAAGATCTATGGATTTTGATGTATGGGTTTGAAACCCTAGTTCTTGGGGTTTTGGGTTATGGTGAAATAAATGATGTACACACTTAATAGATGGTATATTAACAAAGGAAACAAGTGTATGATTAAGATTTGTAAGAATCTTAAGGGTGGTTAAACCTAGGGTTTGGTAAATCACCATAATTGGGGGAAATGTGTTAGTAAGTGGTGCCTAGGGATAAATGGACACATTACTAGTAGTATGTGATGTTGAACATCTTGTGATTGTTGTATTAGGCTTTTGGTGAAGTCTTGGAAGTTGATCGAATTGTGAAGCAAGGAAATTGGCGTAAAGAATACGGTTGGAGCATTTTATTGCTAATGTGAGTACATGAGACTTTTAAACTGGGTACATAGCAAATAGTTTTGATAATACATATGATAATTTATGGGTCTTTATTAATAAATATTTTGATAAAGATAGTGACTGAAAATGTATGAAAGTATGTAGAATGTGATACTAGAATATGTCTAGTATGATTGATGATATTGGAAGTAAATATGATAACTAAGGTAATTATGAAATCCTTATTAATGAACCATAATAATAAAGATTATTGATTAAAAGAATGGATAGTGAGTCTTTATTAATAAATATGTATTAGTAAAGCAATTGGTAATGATTTTATAGTAATGAGTATCTATTTGGTAAGAATTACTATTAAGAGTGAGGAACGAATATGTATGTAAATGAATATGAATTAGCTGATAATAAATATGTATTATAGTCAAGAAGAGATAAAAGTATTATGACATCGATAATTAAGAAATGTATCTTATGAGAATAAATAAGGATGGACCTCCTGGGGTTCATAGATGTAGAAGTAAATGTGGGTTGCTTATGATCGGGTCCATGGGACTATATGGGTATGTTCACGCTATGTTGAACTAATTATATATTGTTATTATAAGATAACTAACTTGTTTGATGTTTGATGTGATAGCCGAAGGCTTTGACTGGCGTAACTGTTAGGTTATGTTAAGAGATAGATGGTGGTGACGCGGGAGACCCCCGGTCACTGAGCGGTGGTATATATGTTTATACACCGAGTGTATATATGTTTATACACTAAGCACACAGGTGCTTCTAGTACGCATATGTTTGGTACTAGGTATGTTAGGTTCTAATACATATATGTTTATGTATTAGACATGTTTGTACTTCTAGTACATATATGTTTATGTACTAGATATGTTGTGCTTCTGGTACCTATATGTTTAGGTACTAGATATGTTTTCTATGGAAGCAAGATCGATAGGGACGCAATAGGGCGAATAGACGGTATTGATATAGTATATATATATATATATATATATATATATATATATATATATATATATATATATATATATATATATATATATATATATATATATATATATATATATATATATATATATATGTTTATATATTTATGAAATTGTTATTATTATTATTGGGGTCTAAAACTCATGTATCTCACGAGACTATTTTGTCTCACGTACTACGTTTGTTTTGTGGCTATGTACTCAGGTACATGTTGGAAGTGATAGAAGGTTGCACTAGAAGTGGCTTTGAGATGTTTAGCTCGGGAGCTCGTAGGTAGATCCCGTTTGCCTATGGTTTTGATATACTTGGTGACACCGTATTTTTGTATTCTCTGATAAAGGTTTTTAATATTTTTGTTAAACTGTATTTTGGACAATATGTCAATTATTGGAAAAAAATATATTTTAAATGATTTAAACGATGTTATAAAAATACGGGTGTTATAGTTCCGATACGCACAAGCGCTGTCTACCCTCACCGTTTTTCCTGGTTGTATTCGAATAGAGCTACCGAAAAGGGTTGACTAAATAATCTTTCCCACGTATGTGGTTATATACATATGATGAATTGGTCTATAAATCGACCTGTCGTTCAATAAATGAGAACCATTCGCACTTGTGTTTTTTTCGAACCTGCTGATTCGACACACAATTTATGCTCATACAAATCATAAACATATAAACTATCATTTTATATGATAACTAAATCCTATATTTCTCCTCCCGTTGTAGGAAAATATCGAAACAAACATAAATTCTTTGAGATCACCGATTTTGTGGCTCAAATGGAATATTAGAGCTATTGTTAAGCTTCTTAATTATGTTTTATTTGGATTATGCTTTCCCATTTGGATAATGGTTATCTTTTGGACTATGGTTTGTTCACGTTGATTATGTTTCTCGAGATAATTTAAAGTTGTTTTATTCCTTATGAAATTAAACAATACGTGTGACCAACTTCAAATTATTTTTTTTACTTTGAGGCATGTAATTGGGTATGTTGATAGTCTGGTTAATTGTGGTATCCATATACACTTTCATAAGACATGAAGACTACTTTATCAACATTACGCCTCAAAATAACTTTATTAACAACTATTTCGGGCCTGTCGACCCTTGGCTTTGGTATAGCCCAATATATGTTGTCAAATGGTACTATTTTAACCATAAATGAAGCCTTATATTATCCAAGTTCCAGTCGTAACTTGTTGAGTTTTAAGGATATTCGAGAAAACATGTTTTTCATCTCGAAACTGCTCGAGAAAATGGTATCGAATACATATACATTACCTCCGATAAATACGACCAAAAGCGTATATCGAAGAAGTTGAGATATTTGTCAAACGATTTGTACTTTACTACGATCTAAACCATTGAAAACAATCTAATCTTTCGTCGAGCCCCTGTTGATGGCGGAACTTATATGTTATGGCATGACCGGCTGGGACACCCGGGTCAAACTATGATGCTTCGAACTATGAATGCATCTCATGGGAACCCTCTTGAAGGAATTAATTTCATGATTAATTTGAAAAGCCTATGCCAAACATGCTCGATTGTAAAGACACATCTCAAACCACTTTATTTATAATCTACAAAAGTGATATACTATTTTCTTGAGAGAATTCATGGGGATATATGTGGGCTTATCCAACCAACATGCGGACCATTAAAAAATTTCATGATATTGGTTGATGAATCAACAATGATGGTCACACGTAGCTTTGTTGTCCACAAGGATTGAAAGATTTCCTAAACTCCTAGCCCATATCATTAAGTTGAGGGCTAATCATTAGAATTATCCAATAAAGTCAATTAGACTTGATAATGTTGATGAGTTTACATCGAAAATGTTCGACGATTATTGCATAACATTGGGCCTTGATATTGAACACCCTGTTGTGCATGTTCATTCTCAAATTAATCTTGCGGAAGCGTTTATCAAACGAATACAAATAACTGCAAGAACTTTGGTTATGCGCACCAAAACCCCCATTTTTATATATGGTTATGCGATATTGCACACAGATGCATTGGTCCGTCTGAGGCCCATGGTCACCCAATAACTTCCTGCGTACCAGTTGGTAACTGGATATGAGCCCGACGTCTCATATTTACGCGTGTTTGGGTGCTTGGTCAATGTTCCAATTGAACTTCCAAAGCGTTCAAAATTTGGACCTCAGAAACGACGGGGAATATATGTTGATTATTAATCCCCATCCATCATACTCTATTTAAAGCCCTTGACAGGCGATCTCTTTAACGCTATACATGCGAATTGTGACATTGATGAGACAATCTTCCCGTCGTTAGGGGGAGATTTGCACGTTAACGTTGATAAGGAACGACGTGAACGAACGTGGCACGTACACAATTTGTCTCATATGAATCCCCCGATTGCACATAGTGATAAGGATGTGCAAAGAATTCTAAGTCTACAAAATGTTGCTAATTAACTACCAGACACATTTGATGACTTAACAAATGTCACGAGATTAAATATACCTGCTGCATATGTTCCTGCAAGGATAGACGTCCCTGTGAGACGCCATATTCCGTTTGAACATGTTGCATCGGTCGAACCCACCGTGCAAAGGACGCTACCATTGGTTGTCCAGTCCGCTGCTCTTCCCAATAAAAGAGGAAGATCGGTTCGGTTCCAATGATGTTCTGCCTCAAATGAGGAGAAATTATTTTGTATACATTTTGCCACACCAGATCATTAAGGATCATGATAGTGTATTGGAGAAGCGTGTTCCTGATGAAACACCAATTTCTCATCATCCCTATAATCTCAAAATATATGTCGAGTATGCTAGCTTAGACAATATTTTGAAGCAAAACTAGACTGTCATCGATGATCTGCTCATATACGCAGTGGCCACTGACATTATGATCAATGATGCATGGAATCATGTACTATTGTTGAGTACAATGGAGTCTGGTCTATGGAAACACACAATCCAGGTAAAATTGGATTCCTTACTGAAAGAATGAGTGTTTGGACATGTTGCTCCAACACCACCTAATGTTAAACCAACTGATTATAAATCATTATTCGTAAGGAAGCGTAATGAGAATAATGAGATTGTATGATATACACAGCTCGCCTTGTGGCGCTAGGTTTCTCTTAAACGCCCTGGTATTGGTTACGAGGAGATGTATTCTCTCGTAATGGACGTTATAACGTTCCACTACTTAATCAGTTTAGTAGTTTCCGAAAAACTGAATATGCAGATTATGGATGTGGTCACAACTATCTCTATGGGGATTATGACACAGAGATACACATGAAACTCCCTGATGGACTCAAGTTGTCGGAATAAATATTTCTAGACCATGGAACATGTTCTCGATACGACTGAGATGATCACTTTTTGGATTAAAATAATTCAGACGGATGTGGTATAACCGTCTAAGTGAGTACTTGATCAGACTGGGATATTTAAATATCGAGATATGCCCATGCGTGTTTATAAAGATATCCACTCCATGATATGTTATTATCGCAGTCTATGTAGATGATTTGAATCTCATAGGATCCTCGAAAGAGTTGTTTGAAACTGCTGAAATCCTGAAGAAAAGATTCGAGATGGAAGATCTTGGGAAAATACGGCATTGGCTCGGCATGCAGACCGAGCACCATAAATATGGGCTTATTCATTTATCAAGAGAATTACACCTAAAAGGTGTTAAGACGCTTAGTTGCCATGACGCAAAACCTCAATCTATTCCCATGGTCATTTCATTCCTTAGACATTAAAAGTGACTCATTCCATCCAAATGAGGATGATGAAGAGATACTGAGCCATGAGTGTTTATATCTTGGTGCCATAAGCGCAATATGGTACTTCACCCAACGTACTAGACTGGACATCTTGTTTGTTGTGATATGCATGACTAGACATAGAATTGCGCCAACACACCACCATTAAAATGGTATTAAAGACATCTTCCGTTACTTTAAAGATAGTACGGATATGGGCTTATTCTATCCCTACGCATCATCGAGTGGATCGAATGTGATTGATACTCGAGCTAACGCGACCCTTATCGGCTATACCGATGCAGTTTACTTATCAAACCTGCACAAGGGACATTCCCAATCTGGTTATGTCTTCACCATAGGGAATGTGGCGACATCCTAGAGTCCTTGTAGATAGACTCTAGTTGATACTTCGACATATCACTCTGAACTACTCGCGCTCGTTGAGGCTACTAGAGAGTGTGTATGGATTTGAGATGCAAGAGATGATATTCGAAGTAAATGTGGTTTGGCTTATGATCCCAGTTAACCAGTTGTCATATATGAAGATAACACCGTTGTTATCGATCAATTGAAACATGGTTATATCAAAACAAGATAACACCAAACACAGATCGCCGAAATTGTTCTTTACACATGAACAACAAGCATTTCAAAAGATTGAAGTGCAACATACTGGATCAAATAGGAATCATGTATTCATGCAGACTTATTCACCAAGTCACTGCCAAAGTATTCTTTCCAAAATATGTCAAAGCTATTTGACTTAGGAAAGTCTCTAAGCTACATAAATGACATATATCATGCACCTAGTTATGTACGAATAACGATTGCATCATGATGTATGTCTTGCACCCTGTTGAGTGCAAATAATGATTGCATCCTGATGTATGTTTTGCACCATGTTGAGTGCGGATAATGATCGCATCCCGACGTATGCTTTGCGCCATGTTGAGTGAGAATAATAATTGCATCCTGACGTATGCTTTGCACCCTGTTGAGTGCATGTGAGGGGGAGCATCCCGGCGAATGCTTGTGTACTTTTTTTTCCCTTTAGTTCAAGGGTTTGTCCCATAGGGTTTACCTTGACAAAGTTTTTAATGAGACACTAACAGTGCCCTATTCTCACTAAGAATTGTTGAAGTCAGGAGGAGTATCCAGTTGAATACTTATTAACCATTCTGCACTCTTTTGTCCTTCGTTAGAGTTTTTGTCCCACTGGGTTTTCTCTAAACAAGATTTTAATGAGGCACACCATATATGGTTCCTTCCAAAGCTCAAGACATCCTGATCGTACTCTTTTGTCATTCGGCTGGAGTTTTGTCCCAAAGGGTTTTCTCCGACAAGGTTTTTTAGCGAGGCGAATGCTTTATGGATTGTGTGAAGATACAATATTTATTAACCATTGTGCACTCTTTTGTCATTCGTTAGAGTTTTTGCCCCACTGGGTTTTCTCTAAACAAGGTTTTAATGAGGCACACTGTATATGGTTCATTACCTCTCTCAAGACATCTAGATCGTACTCTTTTGTCCTCCGACTGGAGTTTTTGTCCCAAAAGGTTTTCTCCAACAAGGTTTTAACGAGACGAAGTCTAATGAATTGTCTGAAGATACAAGACGAAGAAATGCAACTATGATTCGGCGTAAATCTAAGCAACCAAGGGGGAGTGTTGTAACTCATATTTGTGGTTGAATAGAATTTATCACCTTCATTAATAGACTTTATGTACATAAAGTCTATACACATTATGTTACCAACTTCTACCCTATAAATAGGAGGGTCATGTACATGTATCTCTTGCACCTCTAGCATCTCTTGTATCTTGTATCACTTGTATCTCTTATCTTTCTTGTACCATGTATCATACTATCATGTCTAATGAGAATACTTGTTATGATCATAATTGAGTTGAGCTAATTTGCCTTACAACAATTTCAATTATGTTAACATTATAGCATTTTGAATTGCAATCAATGTTCGATAAAATTATGAACGTTCGTTGCCAAAACTTTTAGATAGGTAGGCATACAAGATAAATGTTCAAAGAGATTCATTATTTTTATCAAGTCCCAAAGAACAAATTTAAACCATTGATCAATAAGATCTAATGGTCAAGATTAATCACATATTTTATACATAAAGGAGTATTTTGGTCATTTGGTACTTAAACAAAATAATTTTTTTTTATTTTTTATTTTAAAATTTTTTATTTTATTTTTATTTTTTTATTTTTTTTATTTTTTTAATTTTTAATTGAGGGGTATTTTGGTCATATTGAAAAAAATATATTTTTTATTATTTATTTTAAAATTTTTATTTTTTAAAAAAATATTTTTTTATTATTAATTTTTAAAAAATTATTATTTTTTCATTAATAAATAAATAATGTGA
This sequence comes from Calendula officinalis, assembly GCA_963853835.1. Lineage (NCBI taxonomy): Eukaryota > Viridiplantae > Streptophyta > Magnoliopsida > Asterales > Asteraceae > Calendula > Calendula officinalis. Next base: position 71,151,052 of record OY970829.1, on the reverse strand, counting down.
TTGCATTGTGAATCACTTGTGATTACATAGTAAATCACATGTGATTGAACTAAAACATCAAATGTGATTAAATATACAATTACATATGATTTTATACTAAAATTACATGTGATTACATTAAAATCACATGTGACTAAGTCATACACGTAATTATCAAATAAATATTATTTTTAATAAAAAATTTAATATAAATAATAATAAAAAATTTGAAATTTTTTTAAGTGCCAAATGACCAAAATACCCCCTTCATAATAAAAAATAATAAAAATTCTAAAATAAATAAAAAAAGAAATAATAAAAAAATATTTTTATTTTTAAAAAAATGACCAAAATACCCCTCAATATATAAAATATGTGAATAATCTTGACCATTAGATCTTATTGATCAATGGTTGAGATTTGTTCCACGTAACTTTGTAAAAATAATAGACCTCCTTGAACGCAACTCAGGCATACAATTGTTTTCTTTATACAAATCCAAATATGTAACTAGCAATCTACACGCATGTTATTCAAACATTTTTCATTAAAAATAGTACCGGTAAACTAATGCATCGATCAACGATGGTCAAAAACAAACAATACGAAAAAAACAAGAAACATAAATGGATTTATGAAATGGGTAATCCTTTATTGAAAATAACATTGTCTCTAAACACTAAATGCCATGCATATTTAATAGGGGTGACAATTCTCAACAAGATCCGCAACATGACACGAACCCAACACGAATGAAATCAGGTTTTTGTGTCGAACATAAATAAGTTTGGGTCAAAACATATCGACCCGTTCAACCCATTGATAAACCACGTTAAGTTTTAGTTCACTTATGTATAAACAGGTCGACCAGTTAACCCGTTTAGATTTATTAATTTTGTTTTCAAAATTATGTAAATATTATAAATAAAACCCCTAAAATTTCGCCTAAGTTTTGACCATTCAACTCCTTGACTTTTACATGCTCTTAAATTTTGGCTCAATATGCATAACAAGATTGATTGCAGATATGACCCTCCAATCTGGTTTTGACTCATTATCTCATTTTACCCACCAATGACCAACATGTGAAGTTATATGGGTCAGACGGGTCGGGTGTAGGTTAGCTTGGTTTAAATGAGTCCGAGTTAAGGATGGATTTTCTGACCTAAAATCCTAACAGGCTGTGTACGGATTGGCTGATTCCAACCGGCTAACCTACCAACCCAAACATGTTAACCCAAATGTAACACCTCAAATTTCAAATCAATATTTAAATAATATTTCATCCAACATATTGTAACAAATGTGAAACTACCGAATATCAGTTTAACCAAAATTCAGAGATTTCTTGTTTGAGATTACCAGAGTTTAAAAAATGGTGTTACAAATTATATCTTAGCAATATGATAAGAAATCTAACTATCAACACCAATGTATCGACCCGAAATTTTAGAAACTTAATATATTAAGTATTGTTATGAAAATTAATATGAGTATCTATATTTTTTTTCGAGTATGAGACGATATGATAGTTAATAGCAGCCTTAATTGGGTTTATAAGTTATTGTGATCATTGGAATCGAGAACGGGTCGAACCTAGTTAGTAATCGAGAAGGAAATATCAAAATATGGATTCCTGATGAGATTCGCGTCGGGCTCGCGCCAGGCTCGTGACGCGAGTAAATTAAGCAACAACTTTCGGAAATGGGCGCGAGAATCTTCGTGGTAGGGCTCGCGTTGAGATCTCGGCATGAGGTTGCGTGGCTCGCTGATCTTCATGGAGCGAGGATGAGAATCTGGGCGCGAGGATTGGTTGGGCACAAGATAAGACACAAAATTTCTACATTTTTCACAAACTTTCACCCTATTTTTGTCTCTAAACTTGTGTGTGTGATTTTTTAGTGTAAAAGGACTGTTGGAGCCGATTTCTACCCTAAATCTTGTGGATTCTTGCTCTCTTGTTGAAGATTAAGGTAAATCTCTTCTTCCCCAACTTTAGATGTAAGATTTGGGGAATTTGGTTGGGTTATTGTTAACCTTAACTTGAAGGGTTGCATCAAATGGTGAAATGAGACTAGATAACTTAGATCTATAATATTTTATCATGGGAAATGGATTTTTAAATGGATGTATGATGGTCTTGAGTTTTATGAAAAATCTAGGGTTTTGTAAGTTACCAAAATTGGGAAAAAATGGTGCTAGTGGTTAACTAGTGGTAGAATGAGTTCATGATAGTGATAAATGATGTTAAACCTTATGTTGGTTTCATGATTATGGCATTTGTTGAAAGACTTGAAGTTTACAAGTCTTGGGATGTGAAAGTTGTATTCAAGAAGTACAAGAGGATTAAACTTGAATAAGATGAGTACATGTGATCTTTAAAAACTGGGTACATAGCATATATGAAGTATTTTTACTTATGTGATTAATAATTGACTTATATGATTGTTGTTAAACATTTGACTAGCGATATGTGAAATGATTATTGTGATGGCTTTAGGGCTTTGATATGAAAAGTGACATGTAGTTACTTATGATTATGCGATTGATAAAATGGAATGGACGAGGTGCGTGACAGATTCGAGGCAGTCCACTCATTCATTATGTTGTGACAGTTTCCTCTAGATCGGAGGCTTTCCGGTTAGATGGACGTTTGTACCACTTTGGGTTGGAGGCACTCCAATTATTGTAGTAGTAGTAGGAGTTGGGATAGATTGAAAGCATTCCAATTATCCCAACATGATTGATGATGTAAATAAGTACTTGTGATAGGTTTACCACAGAGGTAACAATTGGTAATGTGATGTATTTCTAATATATTGATATATGTTATTATCGGGTTTAAAACTCATTTTACTCATGAGATAATTTTGTCTTACGTACTATGTTTGTTTTTTACTATGTACTCAGGTTCGGGAGCTAAGGACTAGGAGGTCCCGGTAGACAAAGACTTGTCAAGATTAGCTTGGTGTTTGTAGTTAGATTTCTTAAACTATGGCTACGATATAACTTGTAACACCAATTTTTGTAACTCTGATAATGTTTTGTAAAACTGATATTGAGGTGGCGTTGATGACGTCACATTTTGGTCGAAATACATTTTAAATATGTTTTTAAAATTTGAAGTGTTACAACCGAGCTAATCTCAGTAAGGCTTCTTCTAACCGGGTCCCTTAATACTTCGATCCTGAACCTGGGTACATAGCAAAAAACAAACATAGTACGTGAGACAAAATTGCCTCGTGAAATACATGAGTTTTAGACCCGAAAATTTAAATTGTCAAGCAATATATCAATAATAAATAGATCTATTATTTTTGTGTTTGGTCCTTTCTTTCATTCGTCATCGGGCTAGTCATCAGGTTAACTGAATGCCTCCACTCTATCAAGATATTCATTTGTCGAGGTAACTGGAATACCTCCAATCTACCAAGACTCATATGTATCGGGTAACCGGAATGCCTCCGATCTACCACGACCCTTAAGGTACTGGGATAACTGGAATGCCTCCAATCTATCACGGCTCTGGGACATAATCATCATTTCACCAGTTCATTAATCATTTAACTCACTTATTCGTTACTTTGAGCATTAGCTCCATTCGTTCTTGTGAAATAGACAATTCATATACACATAGACATTTCATAGATAAGCCACATAAATCATCATTTTATTCATGGACTCGATAAAACATTTAACATATAATCATATAATTGATATGTTCCTATTTTTAAAGTTCACATGTACTCACCTTAGCGAATGTTTACTCCAATCGTGCTTCTCGGACACAATTCTTACTTCCCAACAAACTAGTTTGCTCCCGATCCTTCAATGGGTACCCTAATACGATAACCATCACAAGGTTAACATCATTTACTACTAATATTGATTTCCATAATGCTAGTTAGTCACTAGTACCATTTTTCCCAATTTTTAGTGACATACAAAAACCCTCGGTTTTCAAAAATCTCATGACTACTACAATTACTTATTATGAACATGTTTTTCTTGCTAAAATAACATAGATCTAAGTTATCTACTTATTATTTCACCATTTTGATAAACACTCAAACTAGGGTTTATGACCTTATAACAAAATCCCCAAATCTTACATTTATAACTAAAGGGAGTTGAGATATACCTTAAATTTTCAACAAGAGAGCAAAATCCACGAGATTGAGGTGATAAATCAGCTCCAACACCCTTTTTGCATTCAAGATTCACACACACACTTGAGAGAGATTTTTTGTGTTTGAAATGAACTCAAAATGGCCAAAAACCTGTCTTATCTTGTGCCTTGACCACTCGAGCCGCGACCAGCCGACCCTCGCGTCGGGAAGCAGGCCGCCGTGCCCACTCACGCCGCGAGTGGGTCGTCTTCGCGCCACGACGACACCCGATCCGGGTTTCGGCTTATCAGATGCTCGTGTCATCCCGATCATGCACACGCCTCGCGAACAAGACTCGCGTCTCGCGACTAGCCCACTCCCAAACGCGACCCTGCTTCTGATCCAACGATGGTTTTCTCGTGTGTAGTTCGCGCCGCGAGCGGCCCTGGCTCGAGCTGCGAGTCGGCTGGTGCTTAACTCCTTCCGTTGTCGAACTTCTCCCAATGCCAAATCGTTTCCAAACCCGTTTCAGATTTTAGTGGTTTCCATAACTTATTATACGCAACCATAAACAAATGTTCAATATACGAACCAGATTCTTAACGTTCAAATGTAACGACATGATAAATATTTAATAATAGCACATAAGTTTTAAAATTATGAAATTCCGGTCGTTACGACCTGAATCCAATCCAATTGCCACCCCTGGTCTATCTAAGAACAAAAGAATAGTTTTGAAAGAAATCTATAATCAACCATTTTAAAAACGAAATTTGAAAATTCTAAAATTGGCGATTTTTTAGGGCTTCTATTTATAATATTTCCATAATTTTGAAAACAAAATTTATAAGAGAAATGATATTTAGTCCTACCATTTAGACCTACTCATAGGTCTACCCATTTGATAGATTGACATGTGTATTCCATTAATTCTCTCTCCTAATATTATCCCTTGATTTTGACACGTGTCTTCATCTAATGAGTAGGCCTATGAGTAGGTCTAAATGGTAGACCTATATACTATTACTCAATTTATAATTCTGAACAGGTCAGCGGGTCTACACCTAAACTTGACCTAGTTTAGTGCCCACACTTGAGGAATGTATATTGCCTACTTGAATGTGACTGTATGACTCAAACAACTAAGTTACTAATTGACCATTCAAAAAACGAGTAAATAAAAATATGTCATTTTCAGCACATAAACAGCCTTGAAAAGCCGGAAAACATAATTAGTCATTGTGAACCAATGAGTATTAGCGTTTCCGATAAACCATGAGGATTTAAGCTCTTCCTGACACCAAATTTGAAGTTGGCAAAATGAAAGGAGTGAATTAGAGATGATGTGATAACCTACATCATCCTCCCCCGGCCCTCTTTAGAAAGACTCGACCTCGAGTCTGGTCCATCTTCAAACTCTCCTTAATTTGTAAGGTTACAAATCAATGACATTGAAAGTAGAGACACATTATAATGACCTAGAAGTTCAATCTTACAAGAATTATCCTTAATCTTCTTCAAAACCCGAAAAAGACCATCATCTCGTGGTGTGATATGTTGTACAACTAGGCCAAAATTAATTGGAACCTTCAATTTATTTTCCCGAGTCCTAGCTTCTCACTACGGCTCCTTTTATGATATTGGTACACACACAAACAGAGTTATCTTACGAGCAAAGTTGTATACATTTCTTATAACTAGCAGGTACCCGCGCAATGCGGCGACGGGTACCATATAACTTTATTTTGCTGCGGCTAAATGTTCGGTTTCACGATTTTTATAACAATAACGGTACAAATGCGGCTTCTATAAAGTCAGCGAAAATGGAAATGGGTCAAACGGGACGAAAGTCACTCAAAGTGTTTTTTCTAATTAATAAAACCTCATAAATCGTTTTATACAATAATATAAATTCAGATTATATTTTAAACTCAACGAAATAGCTATAAAGTCAATTAAAATACTAAAGAATCAATATGTTGATGAAGTAGAGCATGGCATAACGAATTTTTTTTTTTACTAAATTGATTCTAAATCAAATGAAAGGTTTGAGAACTATGGTTTGTTAACTTGTTTATATGGATTATGCAAGTTTAAGGTAACGTTTGAGGCCAAAGCCGCCAAACAAGGTTTTGATTCACAATTCTAAAAGACATTTAATTTGTACGATTCATTTAAGCTGATAAAATACTTCACTCTTGATCTTAAACACATGATCTGTGTGGATTTTGGTTTTGAGTTAAATTGTTGGTTTAACAAAGTATTCATTTTTTGTTTGTGTGTTAGTAATAATCAGTTAGCTTCAACTTGATTTATTAGTTACATTATTTTGTCCTTATCTGTAATGAAAGAGATCAACACATGTCGACAATTTTAATAAAAGTATATTTCAGAACACACGAACTAATATTCAAATCTGTTGTTGCAGTTGAACTAAAAACAAAACCATTATCATTAATTTGCAAAGAAATTAGATGCACCGTTATTTTTGAAAACGTAAAACAATTAATAAAACTCACAAGAGAGAATCATTTATATAAACTTATTTAAATTGCACAAATTGTGACAGTGTTTACTTTTTTCCCAAATAAAGCCTGATCCACAACCTCGAGCACCTCCAATACAACCACAGTAAATGCACACTTCCTAAATTACATAAATCCACTCAAACAACCGAGTAGATGTAACGAAAATCCAGTATCTCAATTAAATCCATTTAACCAGTATTAGTCTTATGTAGTTAGTTAGGTAGTTTTAGTAGTAATTCGGTGATCGTTCTCAAGGCAGTTTTATTTTTGGTGTTTGGTCGTTGTTTGAAACAATTGTAATTATTCGTTTTGTTTCAATAAAATTTTTGGTGGGTTTCCTGGTGGGGGTGATGGCAATGCCGAAGCTCCTGCTTGGTTTCCTTTGTTTGCTGTTCAAAAAGAAAAAAACCAGTATTTCTACATTTTCATCCAGTGATACATTATACATATTAAAATAGCAATATAGAACATAGATCAATTGCAAATGAGTTAGATCATCACAATTATGCCCTTTATTTGACCATAACACTCTGTTCCAAAATCAAAAAGTCTTACATGAGAATGACCGGCTTACCAAATCTGAACCATCTTCTCGCCCACAAACACAAATCTAAAATAAGATACAATAGACACAAAAAATAAAAAATCAAAGATATTAAAAACCAAAAATCGCTCTTACACCATAAGCCAGTTAATTTAAACACGAATCTAAAACAAAATACACAGAATACTGAAATATTAAATCATACAAATCCTCAATCGATTCAAGCATACAAATAATATGAAGCCCTGATTGATGCTAGTGTACTGCACCATCTGTTTCCCTAACCCGATGAACAGCGACCGCGTATCGTGTTGCAAAACAATATGACTCCAATTTTGAAGCCTGCGATTAACCCAAAAATTTCATCAAAACAAAAATTAAATTTTTAAGGTAAAGATTTTGGAAAAAAAGATGATAAGAACCTTTTCTAAACACTTTCCAGAGTGATGATCACCAACCATGTAATATGCGGTAGCAAGATTAGTCCAAACATGAGCAACTATTGGCTGTGATTTTGCAGCAACTAATAAGCACCCTTTAGCAACTTTAATTGTGAAACTAATAAATTATAGTTTATTAGAACTTCCAAGTATAAAATGGACTTACATGCTACCTTACCTTTATCCTTTTCGGGGGTTGTAATTAGAATAATCACCAATTGTTTCACCAATTTATGAAAGGAAAAGAACTACTTCAAAATGGCAAAGAACCCCTTAAAAATCTAAGACTCATAGATGCATCTCCTATATTCTACAAAATGTAGGCATTAAATATAAAGTTATTTGTAAGCCAATATCACGAGGATAACCTGAAATCACTAAGATATGAAGTTATTTGTAAGCCAAAATAAATAGTTTTCAATTTATTCATTTTAGTTACTGGAACATCATTAAACTGATTATTTGCAAACTGCAATATTTTTGCATTTTATAGTAAAATTTTCCCCATATATCCCCAAAAAAGTATATCTCGCTTAAGTTCAAACATGCATTAAAATAAATGAAAAAAACAGAATCACATCAAGAAGAATAAAGTGACTCTTACCGAAGGCTCCAGAAATAGTGGTTAGTACTAACCAGTGCCAAAAAAAAATAAAAAACAACAATCAGCATCTTGATATGCTTCTGGACCAATTTCCAAAATACAGTGACAACATTCAGTTAGATGCATGATTTTGATATGATGGTATGATGAAACAATCATGATAATAATAATTAAATAGCAATGTCAAGCATTTTCCTTCCCAGAACTTATAAGCTTATTTTAACAAGTGAACTTTGAGGACTAATACTAAGCTAACAGTCTAACACAGTTAACTACATAGATCACTATTTTGAGATATTTAGCACAAGGTAATTCAATTAAGCTTATAATAGCAAAAGCTAACACAATTAGATACCTTAAGATCATCATCTCACTCAGCTACTTGAACATGAATACCATCCACAATCTCTTTAAGTGGATACATGGTTGGATACTTAGCCTCATACCACACAAATCTACTACAAGTATAAAAAATTCATACAATCAAAATGCATAATCTTCAATTAAAACTAAAATTCATATACATTAATCAAATAATGATCACTACGTAAGATAACAATCAACTGGAACACCATCAACAGTCAATGAGCTACAAAGAATACCAGAAACCTTCTCCAAGCCTTCAATCTGACGCCATAACAATTGTCCAATTCTACTGCACAATTCCACTAACGATCATAAGAATTGTCCAATTTTACAAGTTATGGATGAAATAAGAAATTAGGGCATAAATTTCAAAAGTTATCAAAATAGTAACCTTGAGCAAGTCATCGCTGATGGATAAAAGCGAATCGAGAATGCCAACATGAAGACTTTGGATATTAAACTGCAAAAATACATAAAAGTGAACCGGTTAATGAAATTGAGCGAGAGCGATTGTGTTAATTGTTATACCTTGTAGAGAGGAGTGTCGAATGAGTTTTTGGAGATTGATTCCTGTAAGTGACTCCGTAGAGAAGATGTGAAGCTTTGAATCATGTATGCGTAGTGTGTTTATGAAGACGATGGTGGTGTGTATATGTAGACTGAATCATGATGAGAAGTTTACGATTCCCAATTTGCATGGGTGATTTAAGGAACCGAGGAGTCGAGGAATTAGAATCGACGGACACTTCTCCCAATTTGCCTAATTAAAGAGTTTATGTGCCAGTTTATATAAGTATTTAGAGTTTCAAATGATGATCATCCTGTCTATTAGTTCAGTTGGTTTAGCGTGTTGGTTGGTTACTCTAAGGTCTCCCGTTCGAAACTTGGCTCCTACAATTTTTTAATAAACCCAATCATTTCCATAATTAGCAAGTGTGTTGGCTGAATTTCAGCCTTGCTAATTATGGAAAGGGTAAACTCTTTATAATATAGTAGAGATAATCCGTTGAATTTAGTGGGAAATTGTTATATTTTAGACACAAATTTCCTACAAAAATATTAAAAGCAAAATATATTTCCTTCTCATTTTTCATTACAAAAAAGCCGATGGAAATATATGGGAACGGTTTCTTTTTTGTTACGAATTACATACGGAACGTTTTCTAAAGCAAAAGAAAAACAAAACCAGAATTTTTTAGCCACGCATTTCCGTGGCTCCGTAGTAAAGTTACAAGTGAATGGTTTGCTCTAGTGTCAACGTTGCAACAACATAGAAATAATATTAAAATTATGTTGGCATTAACAAACAACTCATTAATTCATTAATTCTTTTTCCGAATCTCATTATTGGATTTTGTATTGATAAAATGAATAGTAGGATAAATAACAAAATTCAGTATAAAGCAATGTAATCTTTTAATTCAAAGGTTTTACATGAAAATAATTAGAATATTTAATAGGCTGCTAAAAAGAGAAGGAAACATAATTGTCTTTTAATTCCATATAAGCCTCCCTCGGTTAAAACATACGTGGGATGTTTGTCTTTTTGAAATGTGATTGAGATGAAACCTTCCTTAGTACTTGTTTCTATCCTATAAAAATTGGAATTCTTTTGCTTTGGCTTTGTGTAACTATTTCAACAACCTCAACTATTGTTGTCTATGCATCCTACATTTATAGTGCACAAGAAAAAAAGTTGAGGTGCGGCCCCATCCCATTATTTTCTTTAAGAGGAGCATGTAACCGCGTTTCGCGACATGTTTGTAAATACATAAATTATATTCATAAACTAATATATTGAAAGCACTTACATTTAAAAAAATAATAAAATACTCATATATTGTAGATAAATATTAATATTCCCAGTGTTATTATAGGTAGTGTGCTGCAAATCATAATGAAAAAATCAGAACTTTTTTATTTGTTTATTACTAAATTTATGTAAAATTGTTAGAAATACTTAAATGTATATCGTAGTAATATTTTAAGTTAAATTTTATTGGTAATATGTCAAGATACTTCAACTACGCGACATTCAACATATCATTTATTATCAATCAATCTTGAGATAGTTATGTTTAACGTATAATAGTATGTACATATCATCTTCTAACGTGTTATTAAAATCCTATAATAATTTTAAACTTTGTTAAGTTACATATCTGAATAGGGATGGAATTTGAGATTTTTACCAACAGTAACACCTTAAAATAATGGTGGTACGACTGAAATGTGGGGGTCAAGGGGGATAGTCCAAGGGCAACGCCCCAAAACAAAGACGAGTTTAACACATGTGACTATTACATAAAAACAATGTTTAATTTTATTCATTAACAAGTTTACAAGAACTAATTTTATAAATCTAACCACTACTTATTTGATAAACCTAAAAGCTAAAAAATCATGATTTTAAGTTGGACTTTGAGTTTGGACCATTGACTAATATTTTGAGGATTTTTTTTAAATTATTTTGTGCTATTGAGTAGTGTTTTTCTTAAGAGTAATGATATTTAGTCCTACCATTTGGTCCTACTCATAATCACACTTATTAGATGAAGAAATGTGTCAATATCAAAGGATAAAATTAAGAGAGAGAATTAGTAAATTATACATGTCATCCTATAAGTGGATACAGATATGAATAATAGCAAATTATAAGACTAAATATCATTTCACTACTTTTAATTCAACCCTACCACCAAAAAATCTATAAAAATGTACTTCTATCATAAGGAAAAAAAAAATTAGTTGTGGCACAGGACACTGCTGACCTAGCTACGTACCCTACGTCTAAACTGTCTCGTTCCTGCTGGCTCACGAGCAATTTCCATTTACCTACAAGTATTATGATTTTCAAAAGGTGAAATTACTTTTCTTACAACTTCCACTAGGCACAATTAGAATACCTTCATTGGAAAATGTATTTTCAATGTCCACGAGTATTATAAAGAGCCATAAAATGTGTTTGCTATGTCCATTATATCTGCTTTAAAAAATGTGTACACGTCCTCCGCTTTGAGTTTACTTAATATGTGACCCTAAACACATATTTATGTACATTTAATTCCCTTAAAATTTTCTAATAAAGTTAGTAAAGCTTATTTTACATTTTTAAGGGATGCATTAAATGAATTTTAAGTTTAATTTGAAAGTTAATGTTAGTTAATGAATCTAAACATATGTCTAGAATACATATATTAAAAAAAATCCCCTCTATTTTGCTGGTAGTATCAATGTGATTAGTAATAAATAACAACATACTTTTTGTTGGATCCCAATAACACAAATGTGTTGCGTTATGACTAAGTAAGGACAATGAGATAAAGAACACACAAGATTTCAATGATTAAGAGTTTATTAAAACAACTTAATACAGTACAAAGTTTGCGAAAATAGATAGTACACACTAACTAAAACTTTATACTTGAAATGACACTTTTGCTCGCTCAAACTAGAAGACTATGCACGGAGAGTTATATCAGCTGATACCAACAGCTGATATTGAATGTCTGTGTAATAACTATGGGAGAGTTAATACCCGACAATAACAAACTCTCAGAGAATGTTCTTGTGCTATGAATGCTAAAAGGTGTGTGTAAATGCAAGCATTTACGTCTCTATATATAGCCCAAGATCCATGTTCCTTTGTCCACAAGTTAATCGACGTGTAAACATATCATTCGTCGATGTAGACTTGTCCACGGAAACATTTAATGCACTTGCATAGGTTATAATCCCAATTGTACTTTGTGTCAACTCCTTTTGCTACCTTTTCTGACGCACGGTGAAAAGGTGTACTATGATAGTACAAAAGAGGTTGACTTTCCCTTTACATGCTTGGAGGGTCAAACGATGATGTACTGGCATGTTATCTTCTATTCCAAAATAGAAGATCTTCATCGTTTTCTTCTTCTTTGAGCGGGAAAGGGAAATGTTCAAAGTGTCAAGAACATTTCCACTAAGTCTTCATCTGCAGCAGGTATCATCAGCTGATTCCACTATCAACTGAATGGTCTTCTTCTTGTCTCTGTCCTTTGGCTATAGACTTCGGATGCTCACTCTTGTATAGCTGTTGATTTGACTTGATTCCTAGAGATAAGTACGTACTCAGCTGAATGTTTATGACTATACTTGTACTTCAGCTGAGATACATACTTCAGCTGATATTATTCTTCTTAACTATCGATCATCAAATCTTATTTACTTATTCTGAGGACTAACACTTTCCATTTTATGTGCCCTCGTTATAAACATTAATGCGTAGATTTATTGTAAATTTGACCATTATATTTTAAGTTTAGTTCCATAATCGTCATGTGTTTATATTTCTCTTTTGGATGATGTTTTTATCATATTATACACTACATAATACAAGTTTTAATACTAACTGTACAATCATACAAAAAAAATTATGGTGAATGGAAACAAAATTAAAGTATGAAAATCAGCCCTTTAAATTAAATTCTTCCGTTGATGTAAACTATTTTGTGAAATTGTTATGTAAAGGATAAATCCCCAAACTTTTTACATATGATCAAATATAAAAAAAAATATTTAAATATTTTGTTTTTTCCCAATGAATAGTTTTTTTTATTTTATAAAATTTAGTGTTATGAATATGCTAGTGTATAAATATATGATGTATATACTTTACAAATTCATCTCGAGAGCGGGTACATGCTCGTTGATAATTTTGAATAGAATCCAAATTCAAATTTCCTTAGGCTGCTGGGTATGGGCACCACATGTGGTGGTGCCCTTTTCCGCCACATCATCGCCACCTCACAGCCCCACACCACCACCACACCACATCATTTGGTGGAAATACCCACCACACCACACCACACCATTTTATTTTCCATCTCATCATTTCTTTTCCATTTATTTTTTAAACATAATATTAAACTTCCATTAAAATTAAAATAATAATACATTAAATTAAAAATACAAATACTTAAAATAAAAATACAAATACTTAAAATTAAAAATATTTAAAATAAAAAAAACTACAATCCTAAATCGCTCATGGCTTTTCGAGCCCTTTCCTTCGCGGCTAGGAAATGATGAAGATCTTCTTGCGGCAAGCCTGGCGGCGGTTGCATACTCAAAATATTCAAATTATTGATCATTCTTTGTTCGGTTGCAAGCGCCCTTTCTCTTTCATCTTTCTCCCTCTCTTGCTGACGTCGTTCTTGTTCCAGTTGAACTTGTTGACGACGCATCTCTACGCGCTCTTTCGTTGCCTCAAAGTGCTCGTCTAATCGTTTTTTAATGTCTTGCCTATGCTTGCTCTTCGCTTCCTTTTCCGCCGCATGCCTACCCGCTCGTTTAGCCTTGTCTCTTCCAATTGGTCGTTCAAGAGGAGTTGGGGTTTCATCAATGTCGTCGAATAGGTCATCGGGAAATTCATCGTCCCCTGCATTAAGGTCGACACGAGAACGACCATCAGAAACGTCAACCGATTGTGAACTTTTTGAGCGCTTCGATTGTTGTTGATCTTTAGTAATTGTGCTCATCCATTTTGGATCCTCTTTTAAAATCAACCAATGTCGATCTAGCTCAAAAGCATGGCCATTTTTTTCAATTTTGTATTGTTTCTTGGCGGCCTCCAAAACATCAAACGCGGCCATTCCGCTACTTCTTTCCGACGAGAGTTTGTTATATATACCATTGAATTTTGTAACCTTGTTGTTTATGTCACGCCATTTGCTACTAAGACTATTGTCTTTTCGGTATGGCGCGACACCCATGAAGGTATGAAATTTAGAAAGAATGGCTTCCCAATAGTTTTTAATTCTCATGCCATTCCCGTCCTTCTCGTTTTTAGAAGTCGCACACCAAGCTCGGCACAACGCAAGTTCCTCCTTTTCCGTCCATGGAAGTTGTGTGTCTTCTTCCACATCTTCTCCCCCAACGTCTTCGACAACCTCTTTTTCTTTCCTTTTCCCTTTCCCTTTCCCTTTCGCCTTTCTCTTGCTCCCCCCCGCTTGTTGTTCTTGTGTTTGGGCTTGTTGATGAATTTGTTGTTGTTGAAAATATTGGCCGGTGGGTGCAAATTCGGATACATTTTGTGAATATTGAGGTTGTTGAAATTGAGGGAGTTGAAATTGAGGTGCGGTTTGTGGATAATATTGTGGATGTGGGACAACACCGGGATTTAGGGTGTTGGCGTATTGGTCGAAGCAACCAAATCCTAGGTTCGGTGGTATATTTTGTTGTGAAGGTTGGTTGGATGTTTGTGGAGGATTGTTGTGTGGATCCATTGTAAGTAGAGAGGTATGAAGATAGGAGTTTGTAGAGAATAAATTGGGTTAATTGTGTGTATAAAATGAGTGAAAGTGTGTAATATATATAGGTAAATAATTTAATAAAAAAAACTTTTTTTTTTTTAATTCTAACGGCTATATAGCCGTTTGACAACGGCTATTTCTCGCAAATCCGTCCACCTCCACAGCGTTTCCTCCCGTGCTTCCTCCCACCGATCCACCACGCCAACCCCCCACGCCGTTGGGGGGGGGGGGGGGGGGGGGGGGGGGCGGTGTTCGTTTCCATGGCCACGGCGTGGCCAAACCACCTCAGCCCCACGCACGTCCCAGCAGTCTTAGGGAAATTGGAGGAAAAATACTAGGCATATTGTTCTTCCAGCTTCCTCCAAGTCCTACAAGGTTTGCGTTGTCAATGGATATACATGTGGCTACCACTATGATAATTGATATGGATACATAGATACATATATCATAGATTTTAAGCCTCTCGACAACAATGTTCTCTCTTTATTATGGCTTTTCAAAGTATTAAAAAATCATAGAAAACTTATATGGTAGTTAACATATTGGTATTGTGGTTTCTTCTATGGTTACAAAGATTACTTTTTCGGTTATAGATTGGGGTGTTCGTTTGGTTTGATCAGTTTTATTCAAACCAAATAGGCAAAACAATCAATTTTTGGTTTTTAAAATTAAAACTGAACCGGCCTAAATATCTTAAATACCAACTATCCATTAATCCAGTTTGATTCGATTTTTCAGCCCAAACTCAAGTCTTGCTAATATGATTTAATCGAATGTAGAGTAAAATGTGATTATACGGGACCAAATTTTCTATCAACATGATAGAAGCTCGAAGCCGTTTCTCAACCTACGTGGACCTAAACGCATGTGTCACAATTGTTAATCGGCTTTTGGCTGCTGCAAAAGTCAAAAGAATGTAGCAGAAAATGAAAGCAAGTAGTGAAGTTGCTCATGTAAAATTGCAAATTACAAAAGAGCACAAAAGTCAATTTTCAGAATTTGGTGGTCTTATTTGGGACATCTCCTTTTCTTGTGGAGTATCCACCTTTTAACTTATTATTATAAAATTTTAAAACATATAAATTTCCACTTGAAAGATGTACAAATATCATATTTTTTTAAAAGAACAGAAAATTTGGATTTGCATTTAAGATGAATCTCAAGAAGACCTGATTTTGAAAACAACACTGAGAACCCAATTAACTTGAGTAGAAAAAACCTACCATAAACACGTAAAACCAGTCTATCAATTAACGACTTAAATCTGTAATTAAGTAGACAATTATATCCCTGAACATAATTTTGTTTCAACTTAAAAATGTCAAATTTAAGGGTAGGATTGTCACTTCTTTTGAATTTTCTTGCAAGGATAAATTTTTTCATGGAGCAAATCGATCACTACCCTTAAAATATTGTGTCACAAGTCTATGCTACAACCAATATCAAGTTATGATGTAAACAAACGTATACTTAGGTGCTGTTTGGTAGCATTTGAATAATTAATATTTTAATGATGCAGAAGTCTGAATGATTCAGACTTCCCCTGACATATGTCCGATTAAGAGGCAAAACATGTTGAATTTATTATTCAGAGGTTGATTAAGAAGTCTTATCAAACGCTCTGAATCTGTCTGAATAAGAGGCCGAGCTCTTAACTAAATCATTAAGAGACTTACCAAACAAAACCTTAGACTAATATGTTTTCCCCACTAGAGGCCTAGGCCCCATATACATATTTTGCATAAGAAAGAAGTATCGCTTATAAAAAAAATTAAAATTTGTATTGTTTCCTACCAAATTTTCATAATCAACCTAATAAAATTATCGACATGTGTAATCCGCAAAATTTCTTTTATAATCTCATTATTTGATTTATACACTTGTATTGATTAATCGGGTAGCAAGATAAGTAAGAAAATTGAGTAAAAAGTAATACTATCTCTTCAAATCAAAACGTGGCTCTTCTTTTCAGCAAAGGGTATTATCATTTGAATGAAAGGGTGCACAAAATAATGCCAAGAGGAGTAATGTGTGTGGTTAAATTATAATACAGTATGTAAATTACATAATGGTAATGTGATAATACAAGTTGATGCCTATAATGGATATTATTAATTTATTATTCTTTGAATGCATATCCACAACTTAATATGAGCACATAAAACACTCAATGTGTGACGGTTTAAAATTTGTATTTAAATAATGTTGTTGTTTAAAGCTTTGGGGGCGCATCTAAGTGCAATTCAAACAAATAAGTTAGCTTTAGATTAATGTAATTCTTGATTAGAGTTGTGTTCAAGGAGGTCCATTATTTTACGAAGTCTCGAAGAATAAATCTTAACCATTGATCAATAAGATATAATGATCAAGACTAATCACATATTTTATATAATGAGGGGTATTTTGGTCATTTAAAAAAACAAAATTTTATTTATTTATATTTCATTTTAGAATTTCTATTTTTTTATTTTTTTAAAAAAATATTATTTTTTTATTAATAACACATAATGTGATTGCATATTGAATCACATGTGATTGTGTACTGAATCACATGTGATTGTGTACAATATCACATGTGATTGAACTAAAACATTAAATGTGGTTAAATATACAATCACGTGTGATTTTAAATTAAAATCATATGTAATTAAAAACTATACGTAATTATCAAATAAATATTATTTTTTTAATTAAAATTTTTTTAAAAAGAATTAAAAAATTAAATTTTTTTTTAAAAAAACTAAAATAAAAAAGAAAAAAAATCAAATTTTTTTTAAGTGCCAAATTAACCCTTCATTATAAAATAATGTGTTTCTTGCTATAATGCGATTGCTTGAATTATGTCATATCATTTATCTGTATTATTACACTAATGTAATAATTATAGTATTATATTGTGCTTTAAGAACTCATTAAGCTCGTTGTAGCTTACATGTTTAGTGGACAAATGACAAGGGAAAGCAGATAGGGTCTAGAAGTTGATCAGGGACTTAGAAGATCTACTTTTGAAATATACTTAAGTATGCGGTAGTTGAGTAGTTTTATATTTTGATTAGTAGATAGTTGGTTTGTATCCATAGAAATAATTAGTAATGAGATATTGGCTCATATGTTTTCTTTTGAATCTTAATGATAAGTTTTGGTTATTATATTACCTATTAATACAATTATCATTCTAAAGGGATTGTTCATTAGGATTTCCAAAATGGATGTATAAAATTGAAACGGAGTTCTGCCTATTTAATATTTATAAAACATCACCCCTAAAGTATTTGCTATTGACAAAAAATTTAACTTACAAGGTGAGGACGCTTAAATTTTCTTTCAGTATGCACCCCTAAAGTATTGATATTTGATTTGAAAACACACAGTTTCGATATTTTAATAGATAACAAAACAGACCTGGACTTTAAAATACAAAACAATCTGAATTATTTTTATAAAACCTACACTTATATTTAAGTAATTATATTTTTAATCCATCAACTGTTATAATGTATATTTTTTAATCTCATTTAAAATATTTTATTCATTTTAGTTACTATAAAAACGTATATTTTCAAGTTTCTATTTGATTATTGAAGATTTTGTTTTACCTTTCTTCATCCTTTTTTTTTCCGTTTTAGTGTTCTATTAAAAAATTATGATAAGCAGAAATTCAATAAAATCCGCAGCAACGCGCTACTTTTATTACACTCGTTGATTAATAGTGATATTTAAAGTAAAATGTGGTTTGTATAGGATAGGCGGAAATGTTGGTCCGGTCTTTACACCACTTAATAATGATAAAACAAAGAAATATTGCTAACCGATCGAGTTATGTTGCAATGGTTAAAAACATAGAAATAATCTATAAAAATATGCTATCTAAACAAAACTAGTGAATTAAGTTTGGGCATATATCTTAATAATTTTGAGGCATAACTTAAATTCTTAAAATCTACAACTTACTTTTAAAAGCTAGAGCTCGTGGGCTAGACGGCTAGTTGGTTATAAAAAGAGCCATTTTGTATATGTGACATCTACAAACTGAGGCCCAAATCTTGATTTTAGCCCATTAAAAATTCAAGGTCTGTTACGTAAATGGCTAAATCCCTAAAGTAGTCACTAGGCCCGTAAGAAAATGAACAAATACAAACGAAGTTTCTTCATGTTTGTTTGTTTAAATTTAACCGAATGAATAAACACCAACACTTAAATGGACAGTGTTTTGTGATTATCTTCATTTATTAAAAAATTAGTTTGTTAATAAACGGTTCACGAGCATTTCATTAAGTTGCCCCTAAAGTGCGCATATAAGGTTTGACAATGTATTTTACAAATATTTTTAGTTTTACACATTTACGTCTGTAAATGAACTGAACATTCAATACAAAGTTTTTAGATAGCAACATCAAATCCTTATTTTCTTACCATGTTACAATCTTTAAGAAAAAATAGTTTTCCGGAAACTGTTTGATATTCATTTCTCATATATCAGACAATGAATACACCAAAATACTGGTATTAATCACACTTAAAGCATCCTACATCGAACCAAAAGCTCTCAATCTTGGAACGCCGAGTCAACAATTGGTCATTTCAGGTCAAAGTCAAACCAATACAATACAATCATGATTCGTTGATTCATCCCGTTGCATCTGGAAAAAGCTCGTCTTTAAGTGAAGGCGCAATACATTGTATTTGAATAAACGTAATTTCCCACAAATCATTCCCTTCTTCTCGTACCAAAACCTCTTTTTCTTGCATAGTTTTGACCATTTTAGCCAACAAATCCGGAACAACTTCTTTCATCTTCGATTCTCCATACGCACCAAGATCCGCTTTCATACACGTATCCATCCGTCGCAAAATCCCCAACCAAAAGGTCTTAAACCCCGGGCTCTCGACCAACAACCTTAAAAACTGCAAATAAACATCAACCAAAAACTCCAACGCCAACTTTAAGGTTCCTTCCATACTCCTCGTTTCCCTTTCGGCATTATCTCGGGTTGAATACTCCAACATCTTCTCATGTAAATCATCAACCGTTGCAAAGATTACTAAAGTGAAACAGTTTATGATATTTGTCGGTGTAAAATAAAGTTCTTCCGCGTTTATGAATGTTCTATGAAGCGATTTAACCGCATAGTTTCTTACTTCTTCTCGTCTTGCTAAACTCGTTTTCCTCAAAACTTCACCGAGTTTTACAAACAAATTCATCGACACATTGGTTGGCCCGGCTGCCCGAATGTTGTCATCAATCGATGATGTAGTAGTAGTATTCATGTTCATAGTACTTCCCGGATCATAATAACCGTTTTTCAACCATTCGACTATTAATTTAACCGAATCCGCCATCAAATCCATTAATCTCATGTTTTTATCGACCGGGCTGTTTCGCAACGCAACAAACCCGAAAGCACAATCGATACAAAACGAATAATTCAAAACGGAAATACCCGTACCTTGCGACATTAGGTTTATCAAAGCTTCAACCCCACGTTCGTAGGTTTCCGAATGCCGGCCCGTGACCGATAACAAATGAAGCACGGTTTTCCACCCTAATTGCGATAGTAAATTAGTGGAATACTTGTTTAAGATCTTTGTAACCGATTTGATTATAAACTCGTTACAAATATCGAGAATTTCCCGTTCTAACTTCCACATCAAGTTTATCGATTTGAAAAGGAGTTCTTCGGATTGCTTCTCGTTTGATTTAGACGCAAGAAGCTTCATGCAGATTCTGATCAATGCAACAATGGCTTTTTCAGCAAATGGGATCGGCGAAAACTGGGGAAATTGAATAACGGTTAGAAGATATTCGTTATAAGTTGGCCAAAACGATTGCAACCGATGAACGTACACGAAGCCATTGCTTGAATCAAATCCCAACAGAATTGAACCGTTTCTTCTTCTTCAACAGGAGAATTAAACTTCTGCCCTTTTCCAGCAGCTGCAAAGATCAAAGACCGCCCGAGATTTAGCAACGGGTCGAGGGGTAAAGTCGAACTTTGGCTAAAAATACTCCCGATTTTACATTGTTGAATTACTTTCAAATTCTGTTCAAATTCAGTTATGCCGAGGTTTAAATTCTCTTCGATATTTTCCATTGATAAACAATGAGAAATTATCGCCATTAAATTTGATGTATTAATCTTTCCCGCTTCATTATTTACTGCTTCTGATTCGGCCTGTTTATGCTTCGAGGAAGAGCCTGAAGCCGAACCCGAATCACTAACATCAACTATAGATTGAGGTAACAATTTAAGTCTTTTTAATTTCAACAAACAGTCGATAATACTTCTCCAACCGCCTCGAATGGAATTTTTGAAATTATTAGCGACAGTAAAAATCGCAAGTGTCGCCATTCGTGGTTTCAAATCATGCCCGAATGAAAACAGAGTTTCTTCGGCTGATGCGTACGGGTTTAACAACGTTGTAAATTTACAAAAAGATGATAAAAGTTCGTCTAATGTATCTTGTAATCCGTATTGACAGATTCGGGCAACCGCAAATAATCCTTCAATGCATTCATGAATGATTTCTTCATCTTCCGTGTGTTCGAATATAGCCGAGAGTGTTGCAACCGTGGGGCCCGCGATCACGGCGAACATATCCCTACCGATTCGACGGTCGAAATCACACATTATGTACGGTTGGATTAGTTTCGATTTGTTTATGAGTTGGATCCAGCGGCTAGGATTCATCTCGATCACGGACCCGGTTTGACCGAAGATCGTGATTGCTTTTGTTGCAATGGAACTGAAGAGTTCGGATAAGATTTCTCTCGGGAGATCTTGACCGCCGTTTATTGCTCGGTTATTTCTTATAAACTCGTCTTCGGTCATCTTTTTTTTCACTTGTGGATTATGTTGATCGGTATTCAACATGATTACCGAATAACATAATATGAAAACTGCATCTTTACTCACAAAGATTTCAGACGATTGTTGCTCGTAAAACCGTTCAGAAAACGCTTCGAGGATTCTTTGAATTTTTTGTGACTCACCGGGAAGTCGGAAAGTTTCTAGATATGTTCTTAAGCCCGTGTCGAGAACCAGCCCGGTTAACTCGAATGTGTCGGTAAATTCTTTAAGTACTTTAAGATTGAACTCACTCGGATCACCTAAAAAATCACCAATTTTGGTTTTATCGAGCCCGGGTGTGTACCTAAGGAACATCGCAAGACCTTTCGGATCGGGTGGATCCGATATCAATTTCGAAATTTTCAAATATTCCATACCTTTTTTATCATCACGGTTAAAATGACTTCCCGCAATCATCATTTTCCGCTTTTGCGCCTTTCGAAACCTAACCGAATCAATCCATGTTTCTATATTTTTTTCACGAATTTCCTCCCAAAACGGTTTATATTCCGTAACCTCAACAGGGTACGGGCCAATCGGGCTCGTGTCATCTTGTTTATCAACACCATCAGAAATGTTATGAATTAGAACCATGAGCCCTTCAAAAGCTTGAAGTTGTAAGCTCGTGGCGGCCGGAGTGCTGCCACCACCGCCGCCAGTACTTCCACCGGACAAAAACGCGTGCTTGCAAAGACTCTTTCCGATCTCTTCAAACACATTACATAGCGTCGGGTCACAATCGTAATTCACATAAACTTCGATTAAAAAAGTTGGTTGTCTACAAAAGTTTATAACCCCTTCAAGTGCAAGTTCTTGTAACTGAATCAAGCAACCTTGATTTATAGTTTTGAACAACACGAACGAGAAGAAAGCCTCGAGCTGCAAACGGATTGATTCCCGATGGAAGTAATAAACGTTCAAAACCGTGCTGCAAATCATCGATAAAACTAACGGGCTCGAAGAAGTCCCGTAATGGATTAAATGATGAAAAAGATCATCTTGTACCATTCGTAATAATTTTTTGTGTTTTCGTATGCTATGACCGCTTAATTCTAATGCTGAATTTATTAAAACTAGCGCGAAAACTTGTACATCTTCATCGGCGGTTAATGCCGAAGAGCCTTCGGTTTCCACATTTCCGACCACGTTTAATAAAGTACAAAGAAAACGGAATATATCAACCGCACAACGAATCCCATAACCCGACCCGCTTTCCTCGGTATCGGATCCAGAATTATCCCCGTCACCGGCTTCAATCTCCGGGAACCGTGAGAAAATAATCTGTATCAAATCATGCAATGTGTGGCGTGCGTTTCTCTGCAACAAACCACCTTGGCCCGCCGATTGTTGCACCACCTGAAAACACGTGTTAACGACGGTGGAGACGGCGTGATTGGAAAGAAGAACCGACGCCGGGTGTCTCATCACGGCGGTTAAAACCTGCAATATTCTCATCATCACGGCCGCTTCCGTGACCGGGTGTGTTTTCTCGAGGCGGCAACCGGTGACCGCCGTGACTACATTGGACATAGCTTCTCGGGCTCCCGGAGTTTTTTTATCAAACATGTCGAGTCTCATGATTTTTAAAATTGTCGAGAGCGCCACCGCAGTGGCACCGGCCGGAACGTCATCGGAAGAAATGACATCCAGAAACGGTGACAAATAGATTGACGGATCGATTGATTTCCATGATTGTCTCGGATTGAAAATTAACGATCGTAATGACTTTAACGATTGAGGTATGGAGGAATCTAGGGCATCATCTTGGAAACCGAATTGGGAAGTCGGGTCGGATCTCCGCCGTATGACCGCCAGGACGGCACCCACCTCCGTGTTCAACATGCATGAAAGACCCAATTCTTTACTTTTTCTAATATTTTCATCACAATCATCGTCATATTCTTCTTCATCATCTTCTTCCTCATTCTCTTCTTCGTCGTTGTATTGTTTCCCCATTTAATGAATTTAATTAGCAATATGAATACTTACAAAAAATAGGAGAATTTTAAGTTACAATTTTCTCTAAAATTTTACTTTTTTACAGTGAGAATAACATGTGAAGTGTAGCCGTGTAGGGGTATTGTTGTTCCTGAAAGAATGGTGGTACCTAAAATTGCTCTGTATACATTAATTTATTAACGGCTAAAATTCATCTAAACCCAGAGGACCGAAACAACGGTCAACGGGTCAAATATTTCTTTAATTGCTATGATCGGATCGTTCTATAAGGCCCAAACGACAGCAGCCCAAGAACGAGTAATTTTGTTTTTTTAGGTAAAGTGTGATGAAAAAAGTTTTATTAAAATAGGCATAACTAGAGCTTTATTTCATGCACACGAATAGTTAAATTGAAGCTTGCAGTAAGTAGAAGGTGGCGGTAATTTTCGGGCCCAAAAACGTTGTATTATGGAAGTTATTTGCATTGTAAGTTTGTGTTTTCAGTTTATGGACATTATTTAAGGCCTAATTTTCGGCGCGTTTGTCTTTTTTAGCTAATTCGAAATTCTATGTCTATTTTAGGGTTTCATGTTGCTGCTTGAAAATTTACTTTTGATTTTTATGAAAGTATACTTTCTCCCAAAATTTATATTCTTGACTTGACTGATTTTAAAAACTAAATCCATTACATTCTTTGAATCAATCTGGTCTTTGAAATATACTGTCCTGATAATTCAAACTCATAAACCTTGTTAATTTATTCAATAAAACAAGATGAGAAAGTAAATACATATTTTGTATTTTATGTGACAATTTGTTGGGGCTTAGAGCCATGGGGAATTATATAGGGGTGTGGCCACGGTTTTGAGCTGAAGATAATGGTCAAGTGCCTCGAATCCTTGTTCTCTTCCGAACCCACTCATTTTATAGCCTCCATGAGGTGCATCTCGGTCAAATGCTAGAAAACAGTTGACCCACACCGCACCTGCTCTGATAGATCTTGAAACCGTGTTTGCTATGTCGATATCTTTAGTCATTACGCCTGCTGCCAGTCCGTATTTTGTGGCATTTGCTCTCGTGATCACTTCTTCGATAGTCCTGTGTTCATCATCGTTGTTATTAGTACGACTGGATTTCAGTGAAGTATTATGCAAATTGTGACTTACAAAATAGAGACTCGTCTATAAAAATCATTATGTTTATCAATTCGCTAAGTTTTATTTGTTTAACATTTTGGTACCATATAAACAGCCGGTCCAATCAAATTTTGAAGGAATCTTAAAAAGGGTCCTTTAATATAAGATTATCCCAAATATGTAAAATTCTTCCGCTAAATCAAAAGTGTGTCTCAAATCCTCTAGTTATATGTTTGTTATTTCTTTTAGGCCATTTAGTCAGTCCATTTTCAACATTTTATTAGGCTCACCTTGATTCAAGTGAGGTTACACACAACACACACATAAACATATACTTCCTCCGATTCAAAATAAGTGATACACTTTCCTTTTTGGGGTGATTCAAAATAAGTGATACACTTTAAAAAGTTTCCTTATTTGGCAAAAAAAATGGGACCCACACCCACTAACTATCTACTTTAACAAAGTGAAATGACCCATTTACCCTTACTTTTTACTTTTAAACATAATTAACATTACTTTATTTAAAAGGTGTGGGACTCATTCCCCACTAACCATCCAATTAATCTAATTTAAGCATTATTATAATCTTTTGCCTCAAAAACCGTGAAACCTCAAGTGTATCACTTATTTTGAATCGGAGGAAGTATATAGACCTTTTTTTTTTAAAATGGGCTCTTAAATTTTGTAAGCCTTGGACAGCTGCCCAGTGGCCCATACCCTAGACCGGCCCTGCATATTAGTACATACACATGAACTTCCGCTGATTTAAAATAAGTGATACATTTTGGGTTTCACGGTTTTTTAGGCAAAAGATTATAATGATAATTAAATAAGATTAATTGGATGGTTAGTGGGGAGTGAGTCCCACTCATTTTGAATAAAGTGAGGTTAATGATGTTTAAAAGTAAAAAGCAAGGGTAAATGAGTCATTTCACTTTGTTAATATAGATCGTTAGTGGGTGTGTGTCCCACTATTTTTTGCCAAATAAGATAATTTTTTAAAGTGTATCACTTATTTTGAATCACCCCAAAAAGGAAAGCGTGTCACTTATTTTGAATCGGAGGAAGTATTATAAAACATAGATAACTCTTTTTATAAACATAAACGAGATTATTGATTTCGAAAATTATTATATTGAAAATAAATTTTAAATCAGTAAATAAGTTCAAGTTAGAGCGCGAACATTATATTTCAGAACAATATTTTTAAAACTTTTTCGAGTTAAAGTCAGATAATTATCAAACAAGTCGAACTGAATTTTCCTAATACTTTGGGTCAACTCGGAATGTTTACACCCCTAATCATAGGTTGTACGTTTTTTAAGTATATATTAGACAGAAACTAGAAGATAAAAACAGAGGCGTACTTGAACTTGAGAACAGAGATAACTGGGCCAAAAATTTCTTCCTTTGCTATGGTCATATCATCCTGTAAAACCAAAAAGAAAAAAACGTAAGTTATACTAATTAAATGGATTTTAATAACAGTGACCAATTATAACCAAGGACATGCATAAAATTTGTAATGCTTTTAACCATAACTGAAGAGTTGTTATTATAAAACTCTTAATTAATTACAAAATTATACTAATAGACATGCGATATTGACACACAAAATGATATCAGTCATACCGTAACGTCTATGAATAAAGTTGGCTCGATGTAGTACCCCTTCTCTCCAAATGGCTTACCACCGGTTACCAAAGTTGCACCTTCCTTCTTGCCGTGCTCAATGAAGGAAAGGACATTTTCGTATTGTTGTTTATTGTTCTGCAAAGTGGATCGATGAAAATTTGTAACGTTTTATGTTAAAGAGATTAAAAACTTTGTTGTACCTGAGGTCCATGGCGAGTGGCGAGATCAAAAGGGTCTCCGGTTGTCCAACCCTTCACCATTGTTTCTAATTTCTTAACGAACAAATCGTGGATTCCTTCTTGGACGAAAACACGAGACCCTGCCACACACATCTCACCCTATACATGGAACGAGTTAGTATACAAAAATGTGGCAACTTCGACATATTTTCTTGTGAATTGATCCGTTGGAATTATGTTCTACAAGTAATAGGTAAAAAAACTAAAGTTTCCGTTTAATGAATTGTCAAATGTGCGGAACTAGTCAAATGTGTTGAAATTCACATAAAGTCTATTGTAATGCGTAAAGCATTCTAAATATTTTTTTATACTTTTGGAAAAGCTATATAAATATTAAATAATATGGTTATATAATTATATTTCACATTGTGTAATTTGTAAAACGTTTAAAAATCTGCTTTTGGTTGTTCCTTACCAAAAATTATCCATTAACTTTGACCCATTACCAACCCGCACTGTTTCGCCACTTTTCGCACTGGCAGTCATGTATAGTTCATAAGAATAATATAAATCTGAACATTGAATAAGTGTTTATTCATATCGTACTTTGTTCATTAGATTTCCCATAACAGCAAGCTCTACGGCTTTATCAACATCAGCATCATCGAAAACAATGAAAGGCGACTTCCCTCCTAGTTCAAGCGACACGGGTTTCAAATTGCTAACTGCAGCAGCTTGCATTATAGATCGACCAACTTCCGTGGATCCCGTGAAAGTAACCTAGATTGATCACACATCATTAAACCTAAAGTATTGAGTTGTCTGGCACATATATTGTTTTCAAAATAATTAGTTTTACAATCCAAAAGGGGTTAGCGGGTATAACTTGTTGCTCATAATTTTTCTTCCTGTTCTATGTAAAAAAAAAAGATCTATTATTATGCAGTTTCTACATGAATAACTAAGAAAATAAAAATAAAAAATCACCGCATCAATTTCCATATGGGAACTAACGGCAACACCAACAGTTTCTCCGAACCCGTTGACAACATTAATCACTCCGTCGGGAACACCAGCCTGCACATCATATACATATATCGATCTTGTAACGATTATTAAAATAAAAAGTAAGTAATATATAGGAATTAAAAGTTACAATCTTTTTGTTTCCTAAGCGTACCACTTTTGACAAGTGGGCGAGAAAGAGAGCCGTAAGAGGTGTTTGTTCAGCGGGTTTGATCACCATGGTGCACCCAGCGGCTAAAGCCGGTGCAACCTTTGTGGCAAACATGAAGGCAGGGGCGTTCCACGGAATGATGTGTCCGACTACACCCATGGGTTCACGTAATGTGTAAGCTTGAATATTAGTCGACATTTTGAGTGTGGATCCACGGATTTTATCAGCTGCACCCGCAAAGTAACGAAATGTTTCTGATGAAAACGGGACTTCAATGTATTTTGCTGGACCAAACAATTTTCCACCGTCGATTACTTCTAAGGTCGCTAACTCATCACCATTTTCTTCAATTAAATCCGCAAATTTCAACATAATCTTTCGTCGTGCCTGATTTTGTGCAAAATAATAGATTTCGGACCAAATTAATCTCTAGGCCTTGGAAGACATTTTTATGATCTAATAATGTTCTGTAAACTTTAATTCAATACAATAAGGAAGGTGAATTGTGTATCACAACTTTTATTTTATACATCATATTGTTCAACTTTTGCAGCAAACTGTACAACTATATCAAACATTAGTTGCATTTTAATGGCACCATCTCTTTTGAATAAAAATTTACCTCGCCAGACAAGCGTGGCCAAGGTCCATTGTCGAAAGCTTCACGTGCAGCCTTGACGGCTAGGTCAACGTCTTCCTTTCTACCTTCAGCCACCGATGCCAACACTTCCTCGGTTGCTGGATTTATCGTCTCAAATGTGTTTCCTAAAATTATAAAAAAAAAATTAAGTCACTATCTATATCTATATCTATAATAAGTAAGAAAATTAAATTATAAAGAACACCTGAAATTGAATCAACAAATTGGCCATTAATGAAGAGCTTAGTAAACTTGATCTCATGGGTTGCAGATTTGGAACTTCCATTGGATGCTAAACTCATCTTTCTCCCTCTCTTTTTTATGGTAAATTGAATTCGATCAAGTGACGAATTGATTAATGGTGATTTCAAACACTAACAACACCACTAATAATTTATACATGCATAGGCGGCCTACCTTCTTCTAATAATTATAAAATACATTTTAATACATAAACTTAATTTACTGAGTTGTATAAATACCCTGAACTTAGTTGATTGATATCTATATTACCTTGAACTATTAAAAGTAAATCATGGTACTCTAAACTTAATAAAATGGTCGATTTAATACCATTAGTTGCCTAATTTGATCTTGTTTTCTTACTTGACTTACTTTAATTATAGCTTTTGACGGATTAAGAATTATAAATTCATTTTAATAAATTGATATTATAAACAAATTACGTAAGAAAATAAGACCAAATTATTGAGTTATTATATTAAATCGACCATTTTGTTAAATTCATTATATCATGTTGTACTTTTAATAGTCCGGGTAATAGAGTACACAGTCAATTAGAATACTAAAATAATTTTGAATTCGTAATAATTAGTCACCAGAATGAGAACTGTTCACGCATTTTTTATGTGCATATATATGGAGCGATGTAGTGGAGTAAAAGCGTAAAAGCAAAGGGGGAGTGAAAGAGAATGTGTTTATCAATTAGGTTTTTGTTCTATTTTGTTTTGGTTTTGTAATTTTTGTGTAAAACGTCGTCATATACGTGTATGTTATATGGAACTTTATTTTCACAATTTCACTAGACTATTATTAATCTAGAAGATTGCATGTAATGCCATCACTAAACTCGTTACAAACCATTGAAACGGCAAATCGGGATAATCAGACCGTTACAAACTACACTTCATTTATATTGAAAATCTATATCTATATCTATATTATATATATAAATTGAGTCTCATATTTGAATTTGCATTAATTACTTTGCATTTAATATTAATAATAATAATCTAATAAATTCATTTATAAAAAATAATAATAAATTAATCAATTGTAAGATCAAAAATTTTACCATAAATAAAATAATAATAATGTAATAAACCCATTTATAAGAAATAATAATAAATTAATCAATTTACTTCTATAAGAAAATCCATAAATTAATCAACTGTAAGATCAAAAGTTGTACCATAATAATAATAATATAATAAACCCATTTGTAAGAAATAATAATAAATTAATCAATTTACTTCTATAAGAAATCCATAAACAAAATAATAAATCGATTTATAACAAAATTAATCTATTGTAGGATCAAAATTTATACCATAAATAAAATAATAATAATGTAATAAATCCATTTATAAGAAATAATAAATTAATCAATTATAAGATTAAAATATTTACCATAAATAAACAATATTTATAAACACAACAATAATGATTTCCATGCATTTCTGAATCGTAAAAATTGTATAAAAATGAGTATTATGTTGTATTTAACTCTTAAAATTATTTAATTAGATAATTTAACCCAAAAATCTATTCAAGTAGATGAAGTGTCATAATTTAAGATTAATTAATTAAAATTAAATTATTATACTTAATATATAAGTTTTAGTTTCTAGCATGTGTAAAGACACATATTAAATGTATTAATTAATTTATACATTTAGTATAAATAGGTAGGTGTGGTTGTTAATTTCATTCATCTATTCTCCTATTATATGAATTTCATTTTGGTAATCGGTGAATGAAATATGTCTCGATTGTTTTCTAAGTGATTTTGTGTAATGATGCATCGTTTAATTTAGGTTTGTTTATTTTGTAAGATCGACTATCTCCGGCAGCTACTATGAAGATTTCAAAATATCTTATACTTAAAACGGTATGATTATGATTTAGTTCCTCATAATTCTTTGATTATATAATTCTTAAATTATATCTTAGACTCTAGTGTTAAAGCTTAGATAGTATATATGCCACACACCAATAGCTAAACATGTGGGTTGACAATATGATCGTTGGGCAACACAAGGCATGACGACAATACAAACGAAAAAAACAAAAGGAACAAATGATGATTGGAAGTGAAGGCAAGTCACATTGTACATTACTTTAATAATCAATATGTAGCAAAGTTTATAATAAACAAGATCCTTCATTTTCATATAAGTGTTCGCTTACATATTTGTAAATATAAGTAAATTAATATATTATATTTAAAAGTTGAGTTTTGTTATAATAATAAGAAACTAATGTAATAAAAATATATAGTAAAAAACTAATATCTCTATAAAATTTTCATATTAAAAGTCTTGAAATAATATAATTAGTAAATGAATATAAGTAATAAACTCATGTATATTTATATTAAAATCTAATAAATTGACTTATCATGAGTTTTAGAATAATTATTAGAAAATGATTGTGAGTAATAAACTAATGTATAGTTTATCATGAATATGATTAATAAATTAATGTAATGAAAAAGACTATTTTAATAGGAAAAAAATATAATAAAAACTAATAACTTCATCAAATTGTAGTATCGAAAGTCATGAAATAATGTCTAAACTAATGTAGAATTTAATTACATTTATTTAATATATAATAAAGTCGAATTTTGTTCATAAATATGAATAAAAATAATTATGACTAATAAACTCAAATTGTCACATGAAAAGTCTTAAAATAATTATTAGTAAATTAATATAAGTTATAAAAACCATTTTATAATAAAATTAGTAGAATTTAATTATAATTATTTAATATATTTAAAAGTTGAAGAAATAATTATGACTAACAAACTTAAATTGTCATATATAAAGTCTTGAAATAATTATTAGTAAATTAAAATAAGTAATAAAAACCATTTTATAATAAAAATAAGTAGAATTTAATTATAATTATTTAATATATTTAAAAGTTGAAGAAATAAATATGATTAATAAACTCAATAGTCATATGAAAAGTCTTGAAATAATAATCAATTTACCATTTCAATTCAATATTAAACATCCTCATCCGTTTTTAGAAACGCAAATGTTGAATGGTGCTAGATAGGAAGAATTACAATAAATATAAATATTTAAACTCAATATACAATAAATATCCGAATTAAAGGAAGAATTAGTGGAATATCATTTCACTTCATATACAACATAATCAATTTAGCGTTCAATATTTGTTTCACTTCATATACAATAAATAAATATCACAATCTATAATAAACATGTATCTTTTGTTGGATTGGAAGAACTATATGTTGCATTTAATTAAAACCAAGTTCGAAATGAAAATTGAGTTTTTGTCTATGTTCATGAATAAATGTAGTAAACCATATATAAAAAAATAATCAAGCCTCGGTTAAATAAGACAAAGAGTTTAACATAAAAAATGGTAGTAAATTCAATTAAATAATAGTCTTTTCATTTAACTAGAAGTTACATATTATAAACTATAAATAGCACACTATCAAGATGCAAATGACGTTGAGTTTTCAAATGATTTTAGCTTATTACCCAACAGAACATCCATGTAAAAAAAAGAGTGTGATGATAACGATTTTGTTAGTATTTCTGTTGAGAGATACATGTTTTTGTGTATTTGTACGGATTTCTATTTTATATTACGTACTTTTGGAGAAATAATGTACAATTAGAAGTCTGACATAATGTTTGCATTAATCGACATTAGTTGAAAATATATTGTTATTGATTCATAGTTTTGCTTATAAAAGACAAACCATGAAGTTCTTCATAGTACCACTTATATGTTATGAATAACATGTTTTGTATTGCACAAATAAAAAAATGAAAATGGTTTTGTTACTTTGCATTTTCCTCCAACAAACTTTGCTTATTTAGTAGAGCACTCGCAATCAACCTAAACATGTTAGCGGTCTTGCTTTTAGTACTTTGCACGTTACACCAATACAATGTATACGATTTACCTTAAATAACGTTTTATCATGAACAAAGCCCGTGCATCGCACGGGCCATGTTGCCTCATTATATTTAATAGTTGAATACTTGTATACATTAGACTTCATTTAATGCATTTTCAATGTAATTATGCGTATCAATCAAATAATAATGCATTTACTATTTAATTATACTTGAGGTGGAATTAAATAGCTTATGTCATGTCCATTTTTCAAAAGTGATCAAAATAAAGGTTTCAGAAACTCATTAATTAAACACAATACATTAGAATCATAAGATAATCCTCTCTACGCCCAAATTTTGGCTTGACCCAAAATTATATAATCGACATATGCTTATTAGTTCAAATACCAAATTCCCGGTACAAAATGCGATTATAGCCAAGGAGAATTATGAACGGGAGTGACTACGGATTTGACTTGTAGATACTTGTATAAGCCTTCCATTCCAAATTCTCTCCCGAAACCGCTCATTTTGTAACCTCCATATGGACAATCCGCATCAAATGCTAAATAACAATTAATCCAGATGATTCCCGCACGCAGTGATCTTGAAACCGTGTTTGCTATGTTTAAGTCCTTGGTTGCTATTCCTGCAGCTAAACCATATCGTGTTGAATTCGCTCTTGCAATCGCCTCCTCAATTGTCCTACAAATTATACAAAAGAAAAACTCAAGGAATATGAAGAAGCAGCAAAGTTCATACTTGTAAGTTTTGAACAGGGGCGGTCCTAAGTATGGGCCATCAGGGTAGCCACTCAGCTCACAAAATTTAGGGGCTTATTTTCAAATCATAACTTATATATGTGTAATTTTACCCGAATCAAGGTAAACCCAATGAAATATTGAAAATTGGTTGACTAAAGGGCCAAAATAAAGAAAAAAATTGGACATATAACTTAGGAATTTAAGCATCACTTTAAATTTAGTGGAGATTTTCTTTTAGGGCCCCCTTTTAAAATTCGGACCCAATAATTCATTGGACCGATCCTGGTTTTGAATAAGGATGTGTGTAAACCGCTATTTTATGGTTAAACCATATCCTAATGAATATGATGATTAAAATAATCGATTTCGTCACAACTCAATTTTAGAAGTCTAAAACTCGAGGTTTATTGTTATATCTGTGTTCGAACTTACTTGAACTTAATGACAGATATAACAGGGCCAAAAATTTCATCAGTCGCAATAAGCATGTCGTCCTGAAATCATCGAGAAAGATAGATGTAAATGTTAACACAGGTAAATTTTTACAAATTTTTTACCCTGACTTAAGTTAACTTACCGTTACATCTGTGAAGATTGTTGGCTCGATATAATATCCCTTTTCACTACAAGGTTTCCCCCCGGTTAGCAATGTCGCCCCCTGTCATTTTCCATGTTCGATATACGAAAGTACTTTCTCGTATTGTACCTTGTCAACCTGTTAATTAAATTTTGTTAGGTTTGTAATATTATTTCATATTTGATATAAGTGTGATTACTTACTTGAGGTCCTTGAAGAGTTGAAGGATCAAATGGGTCACCGACGGTTATTCCTTTTGCATTTCTCGCAAATTTGGTCACAAATTCGTCATAAATTCCTTCCTGGACGAAGATCCGCGAGCTACATACGCAAAACTCTCCCTGAAATGATAAATTTTGTTACCCGGACTTTTAAATTGACAATTCATTTAGTATAGGTAACGGTGCTCAAAGGGTCAACCCACCCGAACCAAACCCTAAACCCTAAACCAAACCTGATTATGCTAGTCGGGTCGGGTGTATTCGGGTCTTATGTTAATATTGGGGTTTTTTAACCCGACCCGACCAATCCGATTCCTTATTGGGCCAGGTATTGGTTTAGGATTACTTACCTTCATCGGGTATCGACCCAATAATAGGCCTAACCCGACGTAACAACCCAATGGACACCCGAAGTATATGATACAGAATAATGAAAATACAAAAGTTAAAGATTCGAAAAAAGATTCTAGAGATGACAAAACAAGTCGATGGCTGGATAATAGGTCAAAAATTATAACCCGTGGTAATACATGATCCGGATCAACTCATCATCCATTATATGTTTATACGTACCTTGTTAGCAAAACCACCCATAAGAGCAAGATTAACGGTTGAATCAACATCCACATCATCAAAAATTATGAGAGGAGATTTGCCTCCAAGCTCGAGAGACACCGATTTCAAATTACTCGTGGCAGCAGCTTGCATCACAAGCCGCCCTACTTCACTCGACCCTGTGAAACTCACACAATCGATATCCATATGAGAACTTATCGCCGCTCCGGCTGTCGGCCCAAATCCCGTTACTACATTAATCACCCCATCAGGAACACCTGCCTGAATTACATTACTGTCAGGATCGATTAACTATAAACAAGTTAATAAACACCTTAGATCTATTTGATGATAGAAGTTGCAGCGGATCAACACTATATCAATGTATTAAGAACGATGAACTGTAAGAACAATATGTAAGAATATTAAGAACACAGTTTCACAAAAAGCTTCAATGTATATTATTGAGTTAACAATACACACGTACGTTTACAATTCGTAAGGAACTATATATAATAGTCCTTGAAGCTAAACTATTTACCCTAGTTATTCTAGGATATGATTTACATCTAATTATAAACGATATACATTGATTTACATTCTATAACTATCTCTGCGAAGATCTCGGACTTGATATGTTCCATAAACGCGTATCAGTAGTAAAACCAATCACCAGTAGTAAATAAGTAACATCAGTAGTAAACTTGGTGATCAGTAGTAAGTCCATAATCATCTTCAGTAGTAACTACAATGATCAGTAGTATCTTCAATCTTTGTATGATCAGTAGTAACTAAGTTATAGAGAACACCAGCATCAACTTCGTCAGTAGTAAATGTTTCTGCCCCATCAGTAATAAACATAATTATCACTAACTGCAGCATCAGTACTAAGTTGATCTGTGATTTGCTCTAACAATCTCCCCCTAAACTTATTGATTATCCTTTAATCAATCAAGTTTTCTTCTGTTCTTCTTCTTCTTTCTTTCTTCTTTCTAATGTTCTTTGATTTTGTTGAAGTCTTTGTTCAATTATGTATTTGCTGTTCTTCTTGATAAAGTAATTCAATTTATTTTGGAACATAACTGCATCAAAGGGCTTCATTAGAGTGTTGATGAATATCTGATACATTTCCTTTTCTGAGTGAGGATATTCTCTTTCATATAAGTACAACTCACAATTTTTACTTGATCTTTCAAAGAAATACATATTGCAAGTTGGGAGAACATTCCATGCATACACATTTTCTGGATTTGTAAATAACTCTGGATAGTTATCTGGATAAAAAGCTGCATCAATCATTCTTGTTAAGTATCCAGCTCCAGATTCTTTCCAAGATTTCTTTGACATTCTCGGTTTTCCAATGATCAGAAGTTTAATCACATCACTTCTTGTACAGGATCTGATCAAAGGTAACCATCCAGTAAACTTTTGAATGATTTTGTCTTCCCTTACAACTAATAGAACATTATTGGGCAAGACTTTCCAGTTTAGTATTGGGTTATTTTGAAGTGGAGCAACAGGTACTTCAAGAACAGGTATAATTTTTTCTTGTTTTGCTTTCTTTTGAAAACTCTGTTCTTGAGTTTCATTCTTTCTTTTCTTTGTCTGAGAAGATGAGGATTCACCAATAGTAGACACACTATTATCTTTAATTAAATTTGGACTTATTGGGATTAAGGTTTTTGCTGCTTTCAATTTCTTTTCTTCTTCAGCCTCTTGTTCAATTAAATCTTTCCTTTTTGCAGTACAGTATTTTTCAATTATGGTTGTCATCTTCATTCTTCCAAAAGATTTTGCACTGTGACCTTTTGTCTTTAGAAAGTCTATCATAAGAGACTTTTGTTCAAATATATCATCTGGTAAATCACCTTTTGTTCTTTTGCATTCTGCTACAAGATCTTCAAGACAGTTTAGATGTTCTTCTTCTACTTTTCTAAGCCTTTTGAACTCTGCTTCTTGGGCTTCTATCTGAACATCTTTAATTTGAACAGGTAATTTAACAGGAATTTCTCTTTGATTTTTCTTCTTTTCAAGAGCTTGATATTTAGCTACTTTCTCCCAATATCTTTTATCCTTCACCTTCCATTTATCTTGTTTATCAGCTCTCACCAGATTAATCTTGTTTACCATGTAATGACCAAGAGCTCTGTTAGGGTAATCTTCATCATATACTTCTTTACCCTTTCCAATATGTGCTGTAGGTGGAGGTGGAATATACTTCATGTCTGGTACTCCTCTTATTATAACAGAGGGAGCAAATAATTTAAGTTCATTTTGTTGAAGTATTTTTGGATGTGGAGGAAGTGAGCATTCATCAACCTCAAACCAATTCACATTATCATCAATGTCAGGTATGATAAGTGGTTGATCAGGTGTTGGTGGTTTGGTAATGATGACATGTCTTCTAGCATCAATGAGTTCAGGAAATTGTAGTTCTTCCTCATCAGTAGTAACCAGAGTAGTTACTACTGGTGTTATTTCAGGAGTTACTACTGATAGGGTATCAGTAGTGTTTAGTGCAGTTAATTCCTCTTCTTGACTTACTACTGCTATATCATCAGTAGTAGGAGTTACTACTGGTATCTCTGTTTCAACTTGTTCTTCCATTTTAGCAGTAGTAATGGGCTCATCTTCTGTAATCATCATCTCTGGGCCTTCATCAACTTCTGTTTCTTTTAAATTCAAGAGGGAGGAAGCTGCTGCTGCAATGGATTCATCAATCATTGTCTGTATGTTATCCTTCTCCCCCTTAGTGAGCTCAACTGGAGGAGCCTCACTATCATCAATCCTCTTTTTCAATTTTCTGATAAGCTTTGATTGTTGATGAAGCCTAAGTTCATATTGTCTCATTCTTTTGTTGATGATATTGACATTTCTTTTCATAGCAGCCATAGTTTTTCCTTGATTTGTTTGATAAAAAAGACAATCTTGTACAGTGGATTCCAAGGAATCCACTTTAGCCGTCAATTGTTGGATTTTAATACTGCCCTCACTCCATCTAGCAAGATCATCGGGCTTACTAACAGGTACATTGGTTTTAAGGTTTTCCTTCCTTTCCATCAATTCCACAGATCTGCCCTCATCACTGCTTGGTGATTCATTGGGTCTTTTAGACATTCTCTTCTTCCTAGAAGAAGCAGAGATGCCCCCCCTTGTGGTTTCTTGGCACCGGGGTCCTTTGAGTAATTCCTCAAAAGAGTCATCACTCAAAGTTGCCGAGGTTTGGGTCCTAATGATGTTTTCACTGTCCTGTGCACCCACCTTTGGGGCATCAGTAGTGAAAGCCCTCCCCTCATGTCCTCTCTCCTCCTTGGAGGACAACTCTTTGAGCCTGGGGTGTGACTCGATTTGTCCCCTGGTGTCCTTTAAAGATTTCTTTCTTTTATAGATTGTGGATATATTTTTGGTTTTGTCTGGTAGGTCTTCTACAGAGTGAAGAGTAGCACTCTGCAGATTTATATCAAGTTCCTGGGACACATTCAGGACTTCTGTTTGAGTTGGTGATTGAGTGGCTATATGGGGTGGTGTTTGGGCTGTATTTGGGGGTGATGGAGTGGGTTGAGGTTCAACTTGGGTTGTAGCAATGGTTGAACCTTCTCCAATATTGGGTTGATCTTTGATCATGTTTGGAAACAAAGGGGTTTCCTTCCCTGAAAATTTAAATTGTTTTCTCATATTTGAGAAAACTTTCTTGTTCAACTCAGGTAATACAAAAATGTTTTTAGGAGTTGACAAGTTTTGTAATTCACAGTTTATGATATGTTGTAGAAATCTGGGATACATTAAAAATTTAGAAGAACTAAGATTTCCCAACATACCATCAAAAATCATATTAGAAAAATTGAATACTTGGTCTGTGCATAAACATACAACAGCAGATGCTATTGCCTTGTTAAACTCATTCCAAGTACTTCTTTTAGGAGAAATACAATGCTGAATGGTATGAACCAGAAATTTCCATTGTGGGGATAGAAGGCCTTTTTGAAAAGTTACAATATTAAGTCTGCCTTCATACCCCATTTTATTTAAAGTATCAGCAATGTATTCCTTAGGAAGGGTATACATACCTGAATCATCATGAAGTTGTAGATGATGTCTGATTGATTGTTCAGTTACAGTGATGTACTTTCCATCTACTTTTGATTTTATCATTGATGATGTTGTTCCTTCTGTTCGCTCAGCATTGGTCCAGAAATCCACCAAGTGCTGTTGATATGCCTTCGGCTTTACAGTTAAGGCAAACTGTATATACGAATTTCTCAAGAATTTTACGATTGGACGGAAATCTTTTGTTCCGTCGGGATTCTTTAAAAATGCAACCATATTGTGAAATTCTGAGTATTTGAGATCGGTTTGCACATCGAGAGTTTGTAAAGTTGCCATTGTTGTTGAGATTTTGCAAGAATTTTGTTAAAGATGAAGTGTTTTTGATCGTAAACTAGGGTTTATCGAAAGGTGTTTAGAGAATCGAAGTGAAGATAATGCTAAATTAATCATCTGCCGCCTTTTATATCTTTCGATTAAACCTGCAAAACTACGAAAATAGCCTTCGAATCATAACATAACGGTTATTTTCATGGGGGTTAGTTTGGTAATTGTGTTTATGAAAGACCAGTAGTAAATAAGATATCAGTAGTAAAACGTCAGTAGTATCTACTAACATCAGTAATGACTAAGGATTTTGACATCAGTAGTAACCATTACCACACAAGACCAGTAGTATATGTGAATACCAGTAGTACTGACTTACCAGTAGTATCCGTGTAAACCTAAAATACATCAGTAGTAATGAACTATCAGTAGTATTTTGTGCATACACTTTCACACCAGTAGTACAGCAATACTAGTAGTAAAACACTTAAGAAAATAATATTTTACAACACTAACTTTACACATAATTTTAAGTGAGATTTTAAGTTATTAAAATCATTCCAATACTACTGACCAAGAAGTTGAATCTTCCTACATCAAATGCTTTTGTAAAAAGATCTGCTAATTGATCATCAGTATGGATTTTAACTACTTTGATTAATTTCTTTTCATTACAATCTCTTATAAAGTGAAATCTTATTTCAATGTGTTTAGTTTTTGAATGTTTTACTGGATTATTCACAATACTAATAGCACTTTGATTATCAATAAAAATAGGAGTTTTAAGGATAGAGATACCAAAGTCTAGAAGCTGATTTTGAATCCATAGAACTTGAGCACAGCAAGCAGATGCAGCTACATATTCTGCTTCAGCAGTAGATGTTGATACATTTGTTTGCTTCTTACATTGCCATGACACTAGTCTTGATCCAAAGAATTGACATCCACCAGTAGTGGACTTTCTATCTTGACATTCACCTCCATAGTCACTATCTGTATAGGCTATTAGTTCAAAGGGTGAGTCATGTGGATACCATAGACCTAGTGATGGTTTGCCTTTCAAGTATCTGAATATTCTTTTAACAGCCTGCAAGTGTAGTTCTTTGGGTCTTGCTTGATATCTTGCACACACACAAACACTATACATAATGTCAGGTCTTGATGCAGTTAAGTACATCAAAGATCCTATCATTGATCTATATAAGTGTTCATCTACATCCTCCCCCTCAACATCAGGATGTAGGTGTTTGTGTGTTTCCATTGGTGTACTAGCACTTTTACTGTCTTTTAAGTCAAACTTTTCCAAGATGTCTTTGACATATTTTGATTGATTTATCAAAATACCATCAGTTCTTTGACTGACTTGGAGTCCAAGGAAGAAGTTCATTGGACCCATGGAGCTCATCTTGAATTTAATCTGCATCAGCTCTTCAAATTCTTTGCACAATGTATCATTGGTTGAACCAAAAATGATATCAT
The DNA here is from genome assembly GCA_963853835.1 of Calendula officinalis. Taxonomy (NCBI): domain Eukaryota; kingdom Viridiplantae; phylum Streptophyta; class Magnoliopsida; order Asterales; family Asteraceae; genus Calendula; species Calendula officinalis. The sequence continues at coordinate 71,110,536 of OY970829.1, read as the reverse complement.
CTACATAGATTTGTACCAGTAGAATATCATCTTTGACTTTCTTTGTAAACAATGTTTTATCAATGGCTCCTCTTTTAAAGTTGTTCTTCAATAGGTATGATGATAATGTGTCATACCATGCTCTTGGTGCCTGATGTAGGCCATACAGAGCTTTATCCAATTTGAACACATAATCACCATGTTTTGGATCTTCAAAACCTGGAGGTTGGCAAACATAGACCTCTTCTTCAATTTTTCCATATAGGAAGGCACTCTTAACATCCATTTGATAGACTTTGAATTTCTTGAATGAAGCATATGCTAGAAATATTCTTATTGCTTCAATTCTAGCAACAGGAGCATATACTTCATCATAGTCTATTCCTTCTTCTTGAGTGTATCCTTGGGCTACAAGTCTGGCTTTATTCTTGATCACTATACCTCTTTCATCTTTCTTGTTTCTGAATATCCATCTTGTTCCAATGGCTCTTTTTCCTTTGGGTAGAGGTACAAGTGTCCAAACAGCTTGTAATTTAAATTGAAGGAGTTCCTCTTGCATTGCCTCAATCCAGTTTGAGTCCTTCATTGCTTGTTGGATCTTCTTTGGTTCATCCTGAGACAGAAAGCATTCATACATACATTCATTAGCAATTAAGCTTATATTACACATATTTGCAGTTAAACTTTTGTTTAATTTGCTTCTTGTTTGAAGTGGTGAGTTAACATCACTTAGAACAAGGTCTAATGGATGGTTCTTTTGAGTCCTTGTTGTTGTAGCTTTATCAACCACTAGTTGATTTTCAAGGTTGGACTCATTTGCCTCAGGTAGTTGTTCTTCTTGAGATCCTTTATTGTCATTAGTATTTGGTTCATCATTATCTTGGTCAGAGTTACTACTGCTATCATCTTCATTGAGATCAGTAGTATTGAAGTTGTTACTGGTATCAGTAGTATCTTGAGACTCTAGATTATAGTTGGGACCAGTAGTATTTTCAGTACTATCACTGGTACCAGTAGTATTTGAATTACTACTGACCTCATTCTCAGAGTTACTACTGCTTTCAAAATTTGAGTTCTTACTGACATCAGTATTAACTATGGGAGCAGTATCAACAACTATGTATCTCATCTTTTCTTGACCAGTATAAACAGATGATGTTCCTTCTTTTTGATTAAGACAATTTGAATTACCTGCATTGAAATTCATTTTAGAATTAAAGGATTTGGTTAGATTGTCTATGTCAAATAGCCAATCTGGACCATTTCCTTGTTCATTAGGTACATTTTCATTAAAGGATACATTGATGCTTTCTTCAATTATCCTTAGTCTTTTGTTGAATACTCTGTATGATTTGCTTTGAGTAGAGTATCCCACAAAGATTCCATCATCAGCTTTGCAGTCAAACTTACCAATTTGTTCTCTTGTAATCAGAATAGTACAAGGACAGCCAAATGATTTTAAGAAACTTATAGAAGGTTTTCTTTTATTGAAAAGTTCATATGGTGTTTTAAAATGTGGCTTCACTATTAATACTCTGTTTTGAACATAACAAGCAGTATTAACAGCTTCTGCCCAAAAAGTAATTGGTAATTTTGAGTCTGCAAGCATTGATCTTGCTGCTTCAATGATGGTTCTATTCCTTCTTTCAGCTACACCATTTTGTTGTGGAGTTCTAGGTGAGCTGTATTGTCTGTCAATACCTTTAAGATCACAAAAGTTAATTAAGTTAGTATTTTTAAATTCTGTGCCATTATCACATCTTATGGCTTTCACTTTTTGATCAGATGTGTTTTCCAGTTTGACAATTAAGTTCTTTATGAGTTCACTTGTTTCATCCTTTGTCCTGAGAAAGAAAACCCATGTATATCTGGAAAAGTCATCAGTAATAACAAGACAATATTGTTTCTTTCCAATACTCATTACATTTGTAGGTCCAAAAAGGTCCATATGTAAGAGCTGTAAAGGAACAGAAATAGAGTTCACAGTTTTGGACTTATGAGAAGTCTTGTGTTGTTTACCTTTTAGGCATGCAACACAGTGATGATCACACATGAATTGTTTTTGAGGTAGTCCAATGACCAGATTTCTTTTTACTAAATTATTCATGTTTTTAAAATTTGTGTGACACATCCTTCTATGCCAAAGTTCTGATTCAGTGGTGTTTGCCTTGGATATAAAACAGTTGACCTCATTTGTAGAAATGAGTTCTCCCCCTATATCCAGGCAATACACATTGTTTCTCCTTGGAGTTCTTAAAACAACATATTTTTCATCTAAAATAAACTCAGGAGAAAGAATGATGCACTCAATGTCTGTGAACAGAATCTTGTTCTTTTTATCACAAACTTGAGACACACTGACAAGATTGTATTTTAGTTCAGCTACATAAAATACATCATCAAAGGTAATTTTTCCATTAGTAACAGTACCTTTACCTGTAATCTTACCTCCCTGGGGATTCTCACCAAATGCCACATATCCTCCATCAAATAACTTGAAATCTTTAAGAATTTGCAGATTTCCAGTCATGTGCCTTGAGCATCCACTATCAATATGCCATGTTCTTCCTGCTTCTGGGATCTGAATGCTCTGCACAAGTGAGTAAAGGATTAGTTAAGTTTGGGAACCCAAGCTTTATATGTCTTGGGTTCATCCTTTGAGAAATGAGCTTTTGGGGATTTAACTTTAAAGACTTTTGGTACCCATACTTGTTTATTACTGGTATTTTGTTTTACTACTGTCCTTTTGTAGTTATTACTGGTGTGAGAATTTCCTACTGATCTTGGTTTATACCCATTGTTTTTAGCTTTTGAATACTTTACTACTGATGGACCAGTAGTATTTGGGTACTTACCATGTTTAGAATGACCAGTAGTGTTTTTAGAGTTAACACCAGTAGTGTTTTTGAAATTTGTTTTGGGAGCAGTAGTATTTTTGAAATTAGGGTTATTACCAGTAGTATTCTTGTACTGGTACCATACAGCATTATAATTAGGGTTAACACCAGTAGTAAATTTGTTAGAGTTTCTACTGGTGTTGGAAAATTTAAAATATTGTTTATTTTGATTGGATTTTCCATTATTTTTGAAGTAATTGCTGTTCTTTGGGCTTCCAGTTCTTCTGTTTTGAACAAACCTTGGGTTACTTCTTCCAAATCTTGGATCTTCAACAATTGGATTTTTAATTTTATTTACTACTGAAAGACCAGTAGTAACTTTTAACTTTTGAGTTTTAGCATTTTCTTTAAGGACTTTAAATTCTTTTAACTCTTTGCAGTTTATTGGATTGTAGTGACAATCCTTTGCTAAATGGTTCATTTTATTGCATATAACACATCTTAGTTTCTTATTTTTAGCACCTTCAGGTATTCTTTGGTCTAAGAGTTGTGTTTTATTTCTTTCATTCCCCCTTGTTAAAATTTTTGGTACATTATCTGCATTATATTTGGGAGATTCATTTGGACTTTGAGCTGTGTGAAAACTTGTATCAATTGATTTTGGTGATTCACTTTGAGATATAGTAAATTCAATTGATTGTTCATCATCAGAAGAATTATTTGATTCAGATGTTTCATTAGATGATTCAGTTTGATTTTCAGTTTTTAATTCATTAATGATTCTTTCTGAACTGTTTTTAAGAGGTGGAATGATTTTATATGGAGGTGGTACAGCATGATATCCCACCCCATGAACAACCTTTTCTGTAGTTTGATTATTAGTTAATTCATCAAGAATTTTAGTGCTTCTTTCAAACTTTTTAATTGTTAATTTGTTTTGTTCAATTTCAAGCTGACATTCTTCTATTTTACTTGTTAGTTCTTTATTTTTTGTTTCATAAAACTCTTTCTCATCCACAGCTTGAAGCAATTCTTCCTTGATCCGTTGATCAATCATCTTGTACACCTTTATTTGATGTTCTTGATCAGCAATCACCCCATCAAACTCATGATTTCTTCTGATTGCTTTTGCTAAATCTTCATTTAATTTATTGTTTTCTTTTTCTAGATTTTTAATAATTTTAGCACATTCAGGAGTACAAGGTTTAGATTTTACCTCAGTTTTGTTGTCAGTAAAGGCCATGAGAGCTTGATTTTGAGCATGCTCTTCTGCTTGGAAGCTCCAGTCATATCCTTGTCCTTGCTGTGACACAAGAGCAGTTGATTTTGATCTTTTGTCTGGTTGAGGACATTCTTTTGCAAAGTGACCAAGGTTGTTACAGTTGTAACACTTGACTTTAGTTTTGTCAAATCCTGCTTTGTCACCTTTGTTGAAATTGAGGCTTGTTCTTCCAGTTCTTTTTAGGAATCTTTTGGTCCTTAGGCTCAGCATAGCCATCTGCCATTTAAGATCCATCTCCTCAAGATCATCTGGATTCAGTTGTTCCAAGTCATCACTAATCAATGCAGTATGCACATGACTAGTGAAGAAGGATTCTCTTGCAGTATCCTCAGAATCTGCAGCCTTTCCTGCGGAGGTTTCTTGTCCTTGACCTGTACTAGACACAAAAGCAGCATTGTTAGAAGAAATAGAAGGGTTTTTGTGATTTACCTCAGTTTCAAACACTCTGAGATCATTATAGAGTTCATCTAACTCCTTTTCTTCTAAAGCATCTCTTTGTCTGTACACCACTGTGTACATGGCCCATTCTTCACTAAGAGACCTTAGAAACTTCATGTTGACGTCCTCTTGATCCATCTTTACACCAACTTGGTTGAGTTCACCAATTAGTTTGTTGAATCTGTCAAACACTTGAGTGAGTGTTTCATTGGGCTTTCCTTTGAAATTTTCAAAGTCTTGTTTGAGAACAGACTTCATATTCCTCTTGGTGCTCTTTGTCCCAACGAATCTCTTCTCCAGTGCTTCCCATAGTATTTTTGCATCATCATATTCAACAAAGAGATGTTGATAATCATTAGGAATGGCCAGTAAGAGAGTGCTTAGAGTTTTGAGTTCGATGCCTTTATCTTTCTTCTCCTTCTCACATTTAAGTTTGTCTGCCTCAGTTGCAGAGCTACTTGCTTGAAGTTGACCAGTTTTGTTTCCTTCACAAACGACTTCCCACATGGAATAATCTGTAATAAGCATGTATTGCTTAATACGATTCTTCCACATCCCAAAGTTATTGGGTGTGAGTATAGGAATTTTGTTGGCCTGAGTGCTTTCATTATTATCAGTCATGATTAATAATGTGTGTGTTTTAAAGATTTAAAACTTTTTGTTGTTCTTAACAAAATAGTAGATCTAGAACCAATAAGCTCTGATACCACTTGTCAGGATCGATTAACTATAAACAAGTTAATAAACACCTTAGATCTATTTGATGATAGAAGTTGCAGCGGATCAACACTATATCAATGTATTAAGAACGATGAACTGTAAGAACAATATGTAAGAATATTAAGAACACAGTTTCACAAAAAGCTTCAATGTATATTATTGAGTTAACAATACACACGTACGTTTACAATTCGTAAGGAACTATATATAATAGTCCTTGAAGCTAAACTATTTACCCTAGTTATTCTAGGATATGATTTACATCTAATTATAAACGATATACATTGATTTACATTCTATAACTATCTCTGCGAAGATCTCGGACTTGATATGTTCCATAAACGCGTATCAGTAGTAAAACCAATCACCAGTAGTAAATAAGTAACATCAGTAGTAAACTTGGTGATCAGTAGTAAGTCCATAATCATCTTCAGTAGTAACTACAATGATCAGTAGTATCTTCAATCTTTGTATGATCAGTAGTAACTAAGTTATAGAGAACACCAGCATCAACTTCGTCAGTAGTAAATGTTTCTGCCCCATCAGTAATAAACATAATTATCACTAACTGCAGCATCAGTACTAAGTTGATCTGTGATTTGCTCTAACAATTACACTTATACATAACTTATCATTACAAATAAAAACTATATCATTTAGTGATACATATATTAATAGTTTACCAATTTAGCTAAATGGGCACAATAGAGAGCGGAAAGGGGCGACTGCTCAGCGGGCTTGACCACCATGGTGCACCCTGCAGCCATGGCTGGTGCGGTTTTAAAAAAGAACATCCCTGCCCGACCACACCAATAGGTTCATGTAACGTGTGGCCTTGCAATTGGTTTGCAAGTTTCATTGTTTTTCCATGAATTTTATCGGCTGCACCCGCATAATATCTGTTAAATTATGTCGTAAGTAAAATATTTTTGTAAATGAAAATATTATAAATGCGGGTTTAGAGTTTCGGGTATCAACCGAAGCACGCTGACTCCAAAAGGTACATCTCTGGCTATCCCGTGAGTGAACACTTTGCCAGCATCGATTGCGTCCAATTTCGCTATTTCTTCAATGTGTTCTTCGACTAAATCCACTAATTTCATCATTATCCTTCCCCTCTCCTGTTAATATACAAATTAGAAGTGTCGATTTCGGGCAAATTACTTAAAAATAGTAGATGGTTTATTAGATATTCTATAATTAAAACCAACAAACTCCTCAAACCGGCCCCTTGAATTAACTTACTTTACATGAACATAAACGAATTGTTAAAATCGTATAAGGTTATTGAAATACGTACGGATCCGGGCATGCGAGGCCAAGGGCCATAATCGAAGGCGGCACGAGCCGCCTTAACCGCCAAATCAACATCCTCTGCATCTCCTTCCGCAATATTAGCAATCACTTCCTCACTTCTTGGATCAACTGTCTCGAATGTTTTTCCTATTTAATTATTTTTTTCATAAACTAATTGTTTATGCATGATCCCCGAGACGAACGTATATTCTAACAATAAGTAATCCAAAAACATGAAATTAGTAACAACAAACGCACCTGAAACAGAATCGACAAATTCTCCATTGATGAACAGCTTCGTGAACTTAATTTCTGGGATTTTGACTGAAGATTTGGAGTTACCATTGTTGTGGATTTCTGCCATTATCTTTGATTGATTGTGTGTGTAGCTACGTATGTTGTAATGGTTGCCAATTAAGGAAAGGGTTATCTAATTTAAAGGGTGGATGTTTGGTTTTTGAAAGATACCATCCACCGTTTGATCATGATACCGACATTAACAATTATTGTCGTGGCCTTAAGAAAATCGGTACAGATTCCATCTCACTTGAAAACAAAAGATTTTGATTGCTCCAGAACAAAAGAGTTTTAAGTAATAATACTCTCTTCGATCATCACAAACTAAATGTTCCGTTTTATACTTTATTTATAAGGAAAGTACAAAATAAGGGGGTTTTAAGTGTAAGTCATAAAGTTAAAGGGTTTATATATAAGTACTATTTTCTCAATTCCGGAACCGTCGAATAGAACCAAGGTATACATGTTCGGTATTTGATTCTGATTTTTATGCAAAAGCGGTTATTGCTCCTATTCAGTTTGGTTCTGAGTGGTTCGATTCGGTCCAAAACTGAGAAAAATTATAAACTATAAACTTTCTCAGTTCTCAATTGAGTTCAGTTCCAGCCGGTTTTTGGTTTGGTTTGGTTCCAATGATCATCGGTTCGTTCCTCAGTCCGACTGAAATAATTTTCTCGGTTCACAGCTTAGTTCGGTTCTAAGCAGTTCAGTTAGGTACTTGAATCGTGCACCGACCAAGACGATGATAAAGCCTTGTTAATATCGAGAGTGATGGACCTGTGAACTGTTTGTATATTTATCTTTATTGCATATGATAATGCATAAGAGACAAATGATAACGTGTGTAGTCTATTTGTTGTTAGATATTAGTGTTTATTAATGTAAACCATTTGTCTGAGTCGTACGATTTTCAAGTATAAAACTCATTCAGACGGTGACGAATTAAAAGTTAACTAATTGTCTATTTATTTGGATTTGAATATTATTTTCCAATCATACAACATTGCATTTTTCTTTAGAGAAATGATATTGGTGCCTACTATTTATTATGCATATATGTTTCTACCCACTTATCACACCAAGTGTCAAAATTAATGAATGATATTAGGAAAGATAATTAGTGGATGACACATATCACTTTGTGGTGAGTACACACAATTAGTAGGCATTAATATCATTACTCTTTTTCTTTATGGTTCATCTATAAATAATTTAGTAAATTAATTTGATCACATTTATAAATTTATGGAAGCCTACCATCAGATTAGGTTTTGAACCATACCAGCATTAGGTTTTAAATGTCCAATTTTACCTAAATTGTGTACTTTAGGTAGCATTACAGGGTGTGCGACTTCTATCCTCGGCGTGTTAGTTTGTTCCTAGGCGTGCAGAGACCGGTTTATTTTTAAACAGGTTAAAAAGTTACTGTTTCTAATCCGAACCGAAACCGGTTATACTTGCTACTTAAAGATTTAAACATATACTTCCTCCGATTCAAAATAAGTGATACACTTGGGGTTTCACGATTTTTGAGGCAAAAGATTATAATGATGGTTAAATTAGATTAATTGGATGGTTAGTGGAGAATGGGTACCACACATTTTGAATAAAGTAAGGTTAATGATGTTTAAAAGTAAAAAGTAAGGGTAAAGGGGCAATTTCACTTTGTTAAAGTAGATAGTTAGTGGGTGTGGGTCCCATTTTTTATGCCAAATAAGGAAACTTTTCAAAGTGTATCACTTATTTTGAATCACCCAAAAAAAGAAAGTGTATCACCTATTTTGAATCGGAGGAAGTATATGCAATTGCAATTAAATACTTGATAAATCATTTTTTGGATGATTTGGAATCATTTAAATACTTTACTACTTCAATACTGAATCAAACAGAATTTAAAGATTTATATTGTAATCGGGGGGTAGTGGTGTTACGGCAGGCGGTGGAAAAAATTCTGGCAGGTGGCTGTAGGTTGACCAATAATTTATTGACCAATTAATGAATGAAGTTTGAAAGGTTGTGAATGAATGGCTGCACTCAAATTTTCAGTTTTATGCATGAACTAACAAAGGCCTCTTCACATTTCGGTTCAAGTGCCGTATAAAATGGTACCAGACCGGCCCGAAACTGACAAATCCAAGAACCAAAAAAGAAAAAAAGAAAAAAAAAACCGTGAACAGGACTGAAAACTAGGTCTAACAAGTTCCGGTTCAGTTTTTCGGGCAAAAAGCACATCCCCACTCAAACTCACAACCTTTTGGTTAAAAGCTTGTTCATATGCCACTAAATTATAAGTCATTTTGTAAATAAAAGCTTAATACCGGTTTAAATACTCAATTGATACTTTAACAATTCGAATCAAAATTCGTTAATGGAATTTAGAAATCCACAAACCTAGATATATATCCAACACAATCACCAATCTATTAAAAAAATCAAAAGAATATGTGGCTCAAATAAATTCAATACGAATTACAAATCTACAAAGAAATAAAAATTTCTGGAATAAATTAATGAACAAGATAAGTGATTCCGAGTGCCACAAGTAAAAGAAGATAAGCTATCCCTTGATCGATTGCTGCGCCATCGTTCGATTGAGGCATTGGAGAAGGAGAAATTTTTTGAGCTCGATTAACATCAAATAGAGCCATGAACAAGAAAGCGATAATAGCAACAATAGCCGATCTTGAAGTCACCATTTTCAAATCGAAGTTCGACAAGATTGAATGAGCTGAATCTGGGTTTTGATCGTAGGGTGTTTATGAATAATGGGCAGTTTTCGAATTGAGGTTTAGAAGAGAGATAATTGGATGAATGAGATTTTGATGATTGGGTTTGTATAAATAACGAGAATTTTGATGTGAAATTTCGAAGGGGAATGAAGGAAGATGGAAAGGCATGTGTATAGAGGAGTGGGTTTTGTTTGACTAGCAGCCAGCATATTGAATGAGATAATAGTTCTTTCGTGAAATAAAAAGATTTAGGTTTTTCTTTTTCTTTTGGTCTATTTTTTATATTAAGTTTTTTTTTATAAAGGATTTTTTAATATGTGTCCGGGCACATCATTATAATATTAATTGTCTTTTATGCTAATGCATTTAATTCATTAATAATCATCATTTTTAATTATGATTATTGTAAAATCGATATAACACAAAAATATTAATGACTCATAAATATCATTGTAATTTTAATTTATTAAACTTTAGTTATCGTATGTTGACGCTTTGTCTTCCAAAAATAACTTGCGATAATTATAAGCCTGTTTTGAATAGAACGCAACCTATATTGCCAACACGTACATGAGATGTTGGATTCGGAAGTAAGTATTAGTCTTAGCAGGCATAGCATGTTTTTGGACTACGTTGCTATAAGAATAGTTTGACATTATCAAAACCTCGCAGCTATTCATGTTTAGGCAAGTGAAATACCATGATTTGGTCGTATTAAACGTAAAATCTATTTTAATCTGTTACTCGACCAAATTGAACTTTAGGCTGGATTTAATGGTATTCGTGAGCGGAGGTGAGAGGTAAAACTCACGCGCCAACCCCATTAAAATGTATATGCCTGACGCGTGAAGATTCCATTTAGAGTCACCAGAGTTCACCATTCAAGTTTTGTAAAATTGGTGGGGCTCTCTGTTAACATCCCACCCACTACTTTATTATTTTATAAAAGATTTTTAAGGGTGACCATTAAGAGTGAAAAGTGAGAGGTAGTGAGAAGAGGTAAATGAAGAGAGAGAAAGATGATGTGTCGATGATGTGGATGGTGAAATTGTGTGACCATTAAATGTAGTCTTAGATCGCTCTATTAGCTAGAGGTCTTGTGGATGTACTAGGGGTGAGCATTTCGGCAACCGAACCGAAATCAAAAACATGTAATCGCTTCGGTTTCGGTTTCAAAAATTCATCATTTTCGATTCTATCGGTTTCGCTTCGGTTCACTTTGGACCTCGGATGGGGATGAGCATTTGAGCTAAAAAAATGAACCGAAACCGAACCGAAAAGATGTAGTCGGTTCGGTTTTGAAAATTTATCATTTTCAATTTCGGTTTTTATCGGTTCGCTTAAGATCGGTTTGGTTTTTGGACCGAACTCACCCTAGGTGCTAGGATGTTCAATTATTGGTCCATTTTAAGTATGTGTAAAGGTAAGATTATGACTCTTCATTCTTAATCAGACAAAAATAAAACAGTCATAAAGGTTAAAGAAGGTAAAGATAGCAACATCTGGATAATAGAAGGATCATTCTTGACAATAATTTCTAGAAGTTCTTAATATTCAAATGTTGTTGATAATTTATCGAGTCCAGATTCGCCACTTGTTATATTGATTGCCTATTTTATTTTATTTTTCCAAAAGAATACTTGTATATTTAAGTCTTTCTCACTATAAACGTCTTTGTAATACGGAGTAACTTTTACTTGTTTATTTTAACATGAATACAATATTTGAAGTAGTTCTTGAATATCTTAATAATAACATTTGCTGCCATTAAAGCATCTCATCTTCCTTATACCTCAATATGACGGAATTATGTAATGTTGTTGTTACTATTACTTGTAGCGAGTACATATAAAATTCACTTACTAAAGAGGAATAGATATATTCTTAAAAACATATCAATGTAATATACTAATATATATTTCGTAATAAATTTAAACAGAAAAACTATCTTCAACGTAAAGTAAACTTAACTAAATGTTCAATATGAAAATGTAGTAAACTAAATTTATCATAAGTTGTGTTGCAATATTATCGTTCTATTAACTAAGAATGTTTCATAAACTTGCCATATAATAATTATTTGATATGATGCACAACATATTAGAACCTTAAAATAGAATCCTCCGATTTCAACACGGTATTATGATATTAATATTCAATAGTATAAAAACGAAAAACAATCTCGACTATAACAAAACTAGCTACAAAACCCGCCCGATGGGCGGGTATGCTGTAAATTTTAGTATGTAGAGAAACATCCAAAAACTTTATATATTTCTAAATGACATAATAATCGATAGATGTGATGATGATTTTGTACAAAAAAACGGTAAATGAAGAAATGTTACACGGGCATTTTATTAAATGAAGAATCCAGCTTTTTATGCCGTAATCCGTAATATCTGAAGTCTGGTTCCGTTGCACAATCCAGCTTTTTATGCCGTAATCATAGAATGCCGGTTTTATGAAAATTATGTTGAGTCGTGTATCACTTCTGAATAGTTATTTATTTGTTTCCTTGTATGTAGGAAGCCGTATTTAAATATTTATTTATTTCCTTGTATGTAGGATCTTTTAAATAGTTATTTATTTGTTTCCTTGTATGTAGGAAGCCGTATATGGAGCATATGAATGTAGACCATAAGCCGTACCAGATTCGTTTGCCGTATATGGAGCGTATGAATGTAGACCGTAAGCTGTACCAGATTCGTTTGTATTAGTGCAAATGACGTGGACCAATCAGGGAATTCCAAGTGGCATTATGGACGAATAGGAATGCTTGGAATTGCCATGGTGTCAAACCCTCTTCAAATTTAGGCCTCATATATAGGGTAGGATTGATATATACACAAAAAAATAAAAATAAAAATAAAAATAATAATAATAATAATAATAATAATAATAATAAATAAATAAATAAAAAATTATCCACTTAATTAATGCACCAAAAAATAACTAACATTAACAAGTCTTTAAGAGCTTCTTTTTGGGCTAAAATAAAAATAAAATACCCACTTAATCATACGATGAAGTATTTATATTTTTTATGTTATAATTAAAAATTTTACAGATTATACAACTCTTATCTGCATCTTATCAAACTACTTAAAATAACCATCAATTTGTAAAATTCTTTTTCTCATTGCATTAGTTATACCAAGAGTATTCCATAGTTTTATGGCTGCCACCATGACACCATCTACAACCAACCAAAGCTTAGGCATAGTACCTAAACTAGGAATGCTACCCCACACATAAACGATCCACATTAATCATTGTACAGAAAGCATCATATTCCAAACATATGTCCACCAAAACCATATTGAAACAAAATAATAATCTGACCACATCCAATTGATTAAAGCTCCAAGATCTTCAAGATTGCTTTATTATGTTAAATGGATCATAATATTCTAGACAATATCATATATGATGCAAAGTAGACAAAGAGAGCACATGTAAAACATTTACCAATAATCAAATATAGTCGCACAAAGTGTATCTAAATCTTTAGACTATGCGAGCACGCGTAATGGGAGAGGTCGCCCCACCCCTTACATATGTTTGATCGTCGCCTGCTACGTGGGTTTGATTAGGATTTGTCATGTGTTTGGTTTGAAAAGAAAAAACTGATGTAACGCTCAGGTGGCTGAGGTGACCACTACACACAGGGGTGGACCCCCTTGGAGCCCCAAGAGGCATGGGCTACCCCTTAAATTTAGCCCAAAAATGTATATAATTTAGGCATCAGCCCAAAAATGGTAACCCAAGTGCAAAGTAGGTTGGAAAGTCATGGCCTAAATCATTTATTTTTAACAATTTTAACGATAACAAGGACTAAAATGAAAATTTCGTCAATCGTCCCCTGGATTTTCAAAATGAAATTTTTGTCCCCTGGATTTTCGTGAAAAAGTTTGTCTTCCCCTATATTTTCAACTTAATAATATGTGAAAAAATTGTGCTACCTCTGGATTTTTGTCCGGGTCCACCACTGACTACACATATTCATACAATATCCTAAATCTCCTAAATTCAAAAAGGTTAGATAGTTATTTTATAGTTTAACTTTATAACCATATTTCATACGTTAATACTCCCCCGTCCTTAAATAAAGTTATCATTTCTCTTGGACACAAGTTTTAAGAAGAAAGTGAGTGGTGGGGCTATTGATATAAATTTGATTAAAATATAAAGTTGGTTTGGAGAGAGAAATATAGTTAGTGGATAATTAGTTGTGGGGTCCTTGGTAATTATATTCTTTTATTAAGTGGACTCCATCTAACTTGTGAAATGGAAACTTTATTTAGGGACAAAAATTAAAGGAGAAATAAGAACTTTATTTAGGGACGGAGGGAGTAGTATTAATTGGTTGACACAACCCGACTCATATTTATACGATATACTGTAACATCTGTCTCACATCGGTTGAAGAGTGGAACGAAACATGCCTTATAAGGGTGTAGATACCTCTCCTAGCATGAGGCCTTTTGGGTGGAGTGGTCCATACCAAGAATAAAACCGTGCGCTAGTGGGCAAAGCGGACAATATCGTGATACGGGATTCTGGAATGTTACAAGTGGTATCAGAGCCAGTCACCGGACCAATGTGCACAACGAGGGCGTTGTGTCCAAAAGGAGGAAGATTGTAACATCTGTCCCACATCGGTTGGACAGGGAACGAAACATACCTTATAAAGGTGTGGATACCTCTCCTAGCATGAGGCCTTTTGGGTGGAGTGGTCCATACCAAGAGCAAAACCGTGCGCTGGTGGGCGAAGCGAACAATATCGTGATACGGGATTTTGGAATGTTACATATACTCATATTTATACGCTATCGAATTTTTCCGACATGCCCATCTTGCTACACCTGGTTAGGACTGTCAAAACCTAGCACGACACGACAAAAATACACGAAACGAAACGAGATTGGGACGAAATCAAAATTTGAATTCGTGTTCGTGTCGTGTAAAACAAACACTAAGTCGTGTCGTGTTCAGATATTAATACGAAATTGACACGATAATTATGATTTTGAGAATATTTAGAAATTTATTTTATATTTTTGTCGTGTTTGTCGTTGTTTTAGCATGTAGTAAGTAAGAAATGTGATATATCTATTACGTATTCCGTGTTGTCGTGTTTATCGTTTTTAATCGTGTCGTGTTCGTGTTAGCAAAATAAAACACAAATTCATGTCGTGTTGTTTTCGTGTTGAACGAATTCGTGTCGTGCCGTGTTACCCAAAAACATGAAATGATATCACGATTTGACAGCCCCAAATCCGATCATAAGTTACTTTTTCATTTTATTCAATATATTTTAATATCGATTTGCCTTAATAAAAACTAGGGGTGGCCATTGTGTCTGGTTTAGGTTAGCAGACTCGGGTTAGCAGGTTGGCAGGCTGGAGTCAACCCAAATGTGATCTTTTTATAATTTCTAGTCTAGAAAAGTTAACGATGAACACATTTAAACAATATATAGTAGCCAAAGTACGACCCATTTGACCAATAGTACTTAACATGTTGGTGGGCTAAATGGGTTAGCAAGATAGAATCAGGTTGGCGGGTCAGAATTAATTAAAAAATGAACCTGAATGCAAGACTAATCGTTACAAAGTTCAATAAATTAAGAGCTAACAAAAATCAAAATCTTAAATTCATTTAATAAAAACGTAACAAAATCTCAAAACAGTCAATACAAATGGGATTTTAATAGGGGTGGGATCGGGTCAAGGACCGACCCCTGAAATATTCGAGACCCGATTTCAGAGGGTTAGTAGAACCGAGAACCGAACACTTTTACAGATATGCTTCAGATGGTTCGGTTAAATCGGATATAGACCTGATTAGAACCGAAATAGTAATTAGAGGCAGTTTTGGGTGTTTGTATCATATTTGTTAGTTTAAACATGTAATTTAAAATAATTTACAAACCTGAATTGTGTAATAAGCATGAACCGAAACCAATAGTATCATACCAAATTAAAACAATTTCCAAGTATATAGTTAATTAAATTTCGGTTTCGGGTTTTACATCCGATTTGTTCTATACCCGATGTACCCGGACCCAAAAGACCCGATAAGCCGATTTCACGAAAAAGTTGGGCGTGATACACGAACCAACTTTAAATAATATGGTCCGGTTCGGTACACGTTTGGATTTTCGATTCTATATGACATCCCTGGATTTTATAGTCTTTGCATCATTTTTAAAAATTAAGAGCGAATTACATCTAAGGTCCCTGTGGTTTACCATTTATTGCAGCCACAGTCCCTAAACTTCATTAAGTACATTGGGAGTCCCTGGTGTTGCCACTTTGTTGCACCCGTAGTCCCTGAAGCAAACAGACGTTAATTAATGCCGTTAAATCTCCCATGTGCACACCACATGATGGGTAGTATGGTAATTGTCCACCCCTTCCTCATATTTAAACCTGAGTAAATTACATGGAAGGTCCCTGTGGTATACTACTTATTACAGTCTTAGTCCCTGATCTTTATTTATTACACCGGAAGTCTCTGGTGTATACACTTTGTTACACACATGTAGGCCTGTAAACGAACCGAACGTTCAACGAATCGTTTGCGAACCGTTTGGCGGGAGTTCATTTATGTTCGTTCATTTAGCTAAACAAACGAACACAAACAAAAAAAGTGGCAACACCAGGGAATATAAAATCTTGTTTGTGTTCGTTTGTTTAGCTAATCGAACGAACATAAATGAACTCCCGCCAAACGGTTCGCAAACGATTCGTTGAACGTTCGGTTCGTTTACAGACCTACATGCGTGTAACAAAGTGTATACACCAGGGACTTCCGGTGTAATAAATGAAGATCAGGGACTAAGACTGTAATAAGTAGTATACCATAGGGACCTTCCATGTAATTTACCCAGGTTTAAATATGAGGAAGGGGTGGACAATTACCATACTACCCATCATGTGGTGTGCACATGGGGGATTTAACAGCATTAATTAACGTTCGTTTGCTTCAGGGACTACGGGTGCAACAAAGTGGCAACACCAGGGACTCCCAGTGTACTTAATGAAGTTTAGAGACTGTGGCTGTAATAAGTGGTAAACCACAGGGACCTTAGATGTAATTCACTCAAAAATTAATAAAGATAAACGGGTTGACAGGTCGATTAGTTTATACATAAGTCAACCCGAAAATGACCCGATTTATAAGCATGTTGACCTGTATTGGACCTGAATCCATTTTGGCTCAATCCAAACCTGATAATTTCCATGTCGTAAATTGCAGGTTGACCGATTTATAAGCATGTTGACCTGATAAGCAGGTTGACCTGTATTTGACCTGAATCCATTTTGGCTCAATCCAAACCTGATAATTTCCATGTCGGGAATTGCCGCCCCTAATAAAAACCTCATATATCATTGTCATTCAACCATTGATGCGTTCTTACTAATTAATCGAACAATAGTGTAACTAAAACCAACATTTACGTTATCTAATAAACCTTAATAGTCATTGTCTTGTAATCAACATAATAATGACCCAATCACGTTCTAATTAATCATACATCAACACTAGACTAGTAGTACCGTTGGGCTCGCGACACCTGAAATTTAAGGACCCAAAGTGGGCCACCACAACATGTTTGGCAAAGTGAGCTGTGTATGACTCAGGTTTCGCCCCCCAAATATAGTCATGAAAAAACACTAGTCTTTTTTCAATCATAAAGCAATTCCTTAGCAAGAATTTGTTCTAAAGGCTTCTTTTTATGCCCAACTTTCTTTTTTTCCTTCCTTCCTCTCATTGGTATGGTATATAAATTAACATATAACAATATATTCTTTTCTTAAAATTAACCAACCTCAAAAGTCGCAAAGGAAAAGAAAATGTGCTACCGGAGTTCTTGTTATTCTGGTGTGGAGAACCTTATGAGGACAAGGTGGTACATTCCTCAACCGCCAACAACCGCTGTGGAAGAAGATGGCGGCAGTGGTGGTGGTGGGACCCAAGGGGCGGTTAAGCAGTGTCTATGCTCTCCAACAAGCCATCCAGGTTCTTTTCGCTGCAGAAATCATCACGATGGGTATGTTTGGGGTGCTCGTGTGACTCGATTTGCAACGAAATGAAGCTTCATTAAAATCAGGGGGGGGGGGGGGGGGGTGTTGGGGGTTGGGTTTGGGGGATAATATGTTTGGTTTCTTTCTGGTATGCCATTTGATGTTGATATGTTGTGAATCATATGGTATGTTTCCTCTAATGAGGTTGTGGGTACTTAAGCTTAAGTTGAATTATATCATTTCCATGTTATAGTTATCATGAGTAAGTTTTATCTTTCGGTTTTTCTTTTCTTCCATTTTGAAAAATCTTTATGATAACTGCATAAAAAGTAAACTTTGATCAAAAACAAATTTGCGTGACCATCTTTCTTCTCCTTGCCTAAAGAAACCATTAAACTTCGGAAAGCGTTTATAAAAAAAGTGGTGATTTTTACATCACATATTTTAACTTATACATCACAACAATTGCTTTATATATACTTGTAGAATCTGCAATATTGCTTGTACAGTATGGTACAAATATTTAAAAATGTCGTGTAGTAATTAATTCCCTTATAAAAAGCCCAAAAAATTTAGATATTTTGATTGAAGGTACTAGGACAAAATGATGATCTAACCATGTGAGTAACTTGACCATATATGTTGACCTTTTCTGACATGGCGCCTGAGAAGGTTGTTGAAAACAAGGTTCGACGGCTAAGAATTTTTTGTAAGTTTGAGAAAATAGCAATTAGAACAAAGTTGGTTACCTTTTTATGCAAAATAACAATTCTTTAAGTTTGATCAAACTCCATTGTACGTGAATTAATACCGAGTTCATAAGCTTATTATCTATAGTAAAAAAGACGTCCGTGTTTCTTAGCCAATCAAGAACGTGAGTGTAAAGCCCAAAAAGATAGCTAAAGAGAGCTAGATAATGTTCCCTTAAAGAACATGAGATATTGTTACGAAAAAGAATGTATCATTAACTTCCGTTAACTCTAAAACCGTTACAAGGAAAACGACCCCTAAATTATATAGATGAGAATCTACCACAATCACAGGATGCATAAATGGAGGTGGGCAAGAAGGAACCAAACATGCATCTTTCTTTAACAAATATGCCCAACCAACTCACATGCCTAAAACTCCAAACAAAAAAAAACCAATAAGTGAAATCAAGGTGGTTCATTAGTATCCTATTGGAAAAGTAGACCCTTTGTCTCACTATAAGAGATCATGGTTCAAACCTCACTGGATAACACTTTAAGATGACCAGAGAAAAAAATTCTGAAAATGGTCACTGGAATATTAGTTAGGTCGCATATATCACAGTCAAATACTCAACTTATTTCGGGTAAAGCAAAAGAGAAATTCATGCATAGACTACCTAGCTAGCTAGCTAGAAAGGCATGGTTGGTTCATTATGCAATAAAACGACATGATTAAAATGCTTGTGTGAGTGTGGTTCTAGTTGCATCTTCGTGTTGCAATGAATATGTAATAACCGAATTTGGTCCTAGTTGACGATGAGTTAGACTCGAATCGACATATTAGATAAAGACATTGGTCCTGCTTGATAAAGAGTCAGCCTGGAATCTTCATACTTGATCAAGACTTTTATCCTAAGTTCCCACTACAATATGCTTTTAAATTTTTAAAGTTCACCCTAAATATATAACATCTCGTTTCTGGCAACTTCTTGAAAATAAAATTATTACAGAATTTGCTCAAGACAACCTTAATTTCATGTTCCGCCTAAATATTTAAAACTAAATTTATTTTTTTTTAATTTTTTTGAACCAAAGGGCCTTTGACCTAGTGGTAAGGTGTTTTACCCACAGGCCACATCTATGAAGTTCAAGGTTCAAGTCCCAGGATATATGTGAAATTTAGGAGTTAGGATTTGGCTTTCAATTTTTTTTTTCACTTTTTTTAAAGGTAAATACATATCCAACTAATTAGTACCATACGTATCTCTAATAAAACTTGGGTTTTAATAATGACCAAAAGACATGCATAATAAGCTGTTGGAAATAATAATGGGTTATTTGCAAGTTGGTAAATTTCCTATTATTATGAGAGTTGTGGAGCTTAATATTTTATGAACATCTTTTGTATGTCATAACCATTGACACTAAATGTCATAATATGTGACATAATGTTGAATTAATCAAGAGTTACAAAACTCTTGGTTTGTTTGTCATTATGGTACTTCAAGGCATGAGAGCCTATATAAACAACCTCTAGTTGTGAAGTTCTACACACCAAAATTCATAAGCTCTCCTCTCATATGCTCTCTTCTCATGATGTTGTGTTTTGATATCATCATGTGTTTCCAAGTAATCACTTTGTGTTGTCGGTAATTCTAGTGCTGTATAATAATACTGATAAACTGCATCAAATCCTGGGGTTCTACGTTGAGGCTTGCAGCATATAGAGCGCGTAAAAACCTTAAAGGACAGGAATTACAATTCCGTGCGGTTCGTTCTTCATCAACATTCAGGTTTGATTATTCCATTTGGTTCTTTCTTTCTTGTTGATTATGATATTGAATTATCAATATCAAATACGGTTTTAATATCGTAATTGTCTAATTATTTAATCACCGAATATTTAATCTAAACAACAATCTTTAAGGTTTTTATTTTGTTATATATTATTGTGTATATATACACATATTTTCTTTTATAAAATATTCGGTGATTAATAAAACATTGAGATATTGTGTCAATGGTTAAAATATATATATATATATTAAATAGAGTTCATTATGTGAATGTTTAATATATATATTCATGTTATGGAATAGTTTTAAAAGTGATTATTATGACTATTAAGTTCAACTTTTATGAGTTACATTTTTTCTAATCATGGCTATTTAATATATGTATTTTAATGTTTTGACATAATTAAATATCTATTTTAATCTAATGGACAAGTTAAAACAAAAGGTTTTTTCTCATCTAAAGTGGGTGTTATATGAATTATCATGCTTATGGTTGAAGCATTATAATTGATTTAATTATTATTTTTTGTATATAGATTATTTCAAGATACTTTTATGTTTGAAAAGTATACTATTTGAAAAATCATGATTATACAAAATAGATAATTTAGTGTTAAACGGAATCTTTCCAGCTGTGTATCATTAAGCATTGTATTGAACCTATAAGTGGAATAAATTATCAGTCATCCCCAAATAGGCTCACATATTCTTATTACAATGTCTAGGAAAGTTAATGGCGGTTTTTCTGACTCCAAATGGGGGTGGTTCTGATACGCACTAGCGCTGTCTACCCTCACCGTCTTTCCTGGTTGTATTCGAATAGAGCTACCGAAAAGGGTTGACTAAATAATGTTTTCCTTGAATGTGGTTAAATACTTGGAGTTTCACAAATTTGAGGACTACTCTTTGGATGTTTTGTCGAAACACTTCCTTATTGAGAAGGAAAATCTCATAAGAGATCAAAAGAGTAAAGTCAGATTGAGTGTGTACCACATGTCAGGTGGGAGCTCGGATTTTGCTTATGTAAAAGGAATTGCAAATGTTGTTGCAAATCTAATCCACTTGGGTGCAAGTGTGGGTCATGTAGGAGTCAATATGACTACCTCAATTACTCGGGTGATGGAGGCCCGAGACTGGTTTGTGGATTCTGGAGTTAACATTCATGTTTGTGGAAATTGTGATAGTTTCAAATTTATGGTATGGTTCGAGAAGGAACTGTGGTGACATGTGTTGACCGCCATAGAGTACTTGTTCATGGCATTGGCACAGTGGTTCTAACATTGCGAAATGGAACTATGGTTACCTTCGAGAGGTCGTACATGTTCCTTGAATCTCCAAGGGACTTATATCGGAGAACAAATATGACAAAAATAGTTACAAGCTGGTAATAATAAAAAATGGTCATATCGTGTTCTCCAAAGATGGGTTATTATGGATCAAACCATCATCAAGGGTGGAATGTTTATGCTTGATCTATGTGGTGATGGATAAGATAATGTTGTATCTATATCCAATGATTCTGTGTCAAATGTTGATCTTTGTAATCGTGAGAATATGATACTGTCAGCGTTAGTGACAATATCGCTAGTAATGATGTAACTAAGTTTCGAATTAATGAAATAGTTTTTCAAATTATATTGCGTGTTCAATTTCTTTGTGTCATAAAAGGTTAGCTCACACTAACATTAAAAAAATATTGAAAAGACACAATCTAAAGTATTGATAGAAGTAAATAATAAAGATTTTAACAAATGTGAAACTTGTATAAAATCAAAGTTTACAAAGAAACTTTTTCAAGTGTCAAAAGAATTACATCATTACTAGAGTTGATCTATTCAGATATTTGTGAACTGAATGGAATACTCACGCGTGGAGGTAAAAGATACTTCATTACAATTTGTGGTGACTATAGCCGCTATTTACATGTTTACTTGTTGCATTCAAAAGATGAAGCTTTTAATGCATTCAAACTGTATAAGTGCAAGGCTGAAAACCAACATGACAAACACATTAACATTCTTCGCTTGGAAAGAGGCGGAAAATACGTTAATCATGAGTTTGACACATTCTGTGAAGAGAATGATATCAAGCATGAGATAATTTCACCATATACTCCCCAACCGAATGGATTAGCTGAAAGAGAGAGTTGAACCCTTGTTGAAATGGTCAACTATATGTTGAACCAATCGGGTTTGCTACACAATTAGTGGGGGGAAGCTTTGTTGACTGCATGTTATGTGCACAAAAGAATCACTAGTCGTGTGATTCTTTCTAGATTATCTAAGAGTGTGGGGGTGTTTAGCTTATTATCGTACACCGATCTTTAACGATCCAAGTTGGGAGCTCGAGCTATGAAGTGTATATTCATTGGATATGCTCAGAATAGTAACGCCTACCGATTGTTGGATAATGAATCAGGAGTCATCGTGGAATCCAGAGATGTGGAATTCTTCGACGATAAGTTAATATGAGATGATGAAAACTCTCATCCCAACTTTAATCATATTCTAGCACCCAGTACTTCTCGAGATATTATCTCATCTTCTTCTGTTGTGGGAGAATCACATTCTACTGTTGTTGTAGAAGAACCACCTTCTTCTGTTGTAGAAGAACCAACAAGAAGTACACGGGTTAGAAGGGAAAAGAATTTTGGAGATGATTTTCTATCATACTTAGTTGAAGGATCTCAATCTAAGGTGACGAGAGAGGTCATCTTAGTTATTATTTTGATAATGATCCTAAGATTTTTAATGATTCCATGACATCGAGAGGATGTTATTAGTGATGAAATGGATTCATTTATGGGAAACAAACTTGGGAGTTAGCTGATCTTCCCAAGGGTATGAGACCCATATGATCTAAATCGATCTTCAATAGGAAGTATCATCCAGATGGATCAATATCTTTCTATAAAGCGAGAGTAGTCGCTACACGATATTGATTATTTCGATACCTATGCTCCGGTTGCTAGGATTAGTTCAATTAAAACTCTTATAGCAATTTCAGCATTGAAAGGACTATACATTCATAAAATGGATGTGATGACAGCCTTTCTAAATGGATATCTCAAGGAGGAGATATATTTGGAGCAACCTGAAGGTTTCATAGTAACCGGACATGAAAACAAAGTTTGTAGACTTATTAAATCACTGTACGGTTTGAAACAAATTCCAAAACAGTGGCATGAGAGGTTTGACACCACTGTATCTGCATTCGGTTTTAAGCATAATAGTGTTGATAGATGTATCTACACTAAATGCACACCTGAATACACTGTAGTTATCTGTCTTTATGTTGATGATATGTTGATCATTGGCACTCACCTACAAGGTATTCTTGATACGAAGAAATACCTATCCTCGAACTTTAAGATGAAAGATTTAGGGGAAGTGGATACCATTCTTGGTATTAAGGTTAAAAGGACAGATAGTCAAATTTCTCTAAGTCAATCTCATTACATAGAGAAAATATTGACAAAGTTTCAACACTTGAATATTAAGGAATTTAACACTCCTTTTCGATTCTAGTGTAAAACCTGAAGTGAACTCTGGTAGAGCAGTGGCTCAACTAGAATATGCTAGTGCAATTGGAAGCACGATGTATGCTACATATTGCACTAGACCTGACATTGCTTTTTCAGTAAGCAAACTAAGTCAATATATTGTCAACCCCGGTACAGAGCACTGGAAGGCATGTAACGCCCTGAAATTTTCTAATAAATAAAATATTACTTTACCTTTTAAATTAAATTATGTGTTAATGTCTTATTATTATGTGATGAATGCATACCGTTTCGTGCTTTTATGATTACATTTAATTATGAATAACATTTAATAATGGGACGTTTTATTTACGCGACATTTAAATCCCAAGAGTTGTAGTGCCTGAGTTGAGGCCGGCCGTAGGCCAAGGCCGAACCGATTCACTAATATTCCGCAACGATTCTAGTTAGCTCGAGTCAAACCTTGTCCGGGAATTTCGGGTAAATAAAATATTACTTCAAATTCTACTTAGGTTAAGATGAGGACTTATTTGTTTATATTGTGTTCGTGATTGAGATTTAATATCATATTTTGTGGTTAAATTCAAAGTGTCTTATTTACAATAGTTAAATTGTGTTTTTGGGGGAGGTGTTTAATAATCATAATTCTCATAATTTGCATGTCTTTGTCATTTTCGTGCACCGCTCGACAGTGTATGTCCGGATTGTTGGTGAGCTAATTGGGCTAGTATATGCCATTCGGAAATGAAGGCCCGTATGATGGGGATTGGGGATTAAGACCTCATATAAAAGCATGTGTCCTTGACCTAGGGATTTTTAAAAAGAAACATTCCTCCTAAACAGCCGACATTCTCCTCATTTTTATAAAGAAATATTCCTCCTAAACAGCCGCCGTATCCATTCTCCGGTGAAGTTCCACCACCGTTACGAACTGGGTTTCATTGTTGTTATCGCTTTGAGCTTCGTGCTACGTCTATTCCGCTGTACGGTTTCTGAGTTTCCCTCAGGCTCACCTTCGCCGCCGTTGTACTTCGAGCACCATCTCAGCTTCATCCGGACGCCGGCGAGCCCCACCGTACGTATTTAAACCTCACCACTACCTTCACTTTTCTGTTTTGGGTTTCACCAGAAGTCCCTACCACCATCGATTACTTTTGCATCTCCACCGTAACCGTTAGTCTTGTTTCTACACGACCACCGCCGTACGTTCCAAAATCACCACCGCTACTTTTGTTTCCGGCGAAATTTGTTTTGTTCCGACGAACCCTGCTTGTTTTGTTTCCGGTAAACTTCGCCCTTTGCTCCTCGTTTCTTTTACGCTTTCGCCTTGTTTTTATCAGTGATTGATTTTTCCATTATTGTGTATTATGGTTGAGGGCAGCTAGGAATGTTGAAGCTTGAATTGTTTCAGCCGAGAACCCCGTTAGCAGAAAGAGAAGCAAGCTTTTCCGGCGACGTGTTGGTAAAAACTTTTAGCAGTTTTATTCTTTTAGACCACGTACTACTGCTCGTTTAAAAAGGGTATGGATTTGAGTTGTTATCATTATTTTAATTGGAAAAGTTTATTATTTTAATGGAGGAAGGATTATGATTTTTTAATGGGAAAGAGTTTTATTACTATTAAATCAAGGGGAAACAGTCGAAGGAAAACATTTTTTACATTGAATGACTAGCTCGAGTACTAATTCAAAAGTAGGGGTTTTTCTAATCGAAAACTTATACATCTTTAATACAAGTTTTGAGTTGAATTTAATTAGGGTTATCCTTCATGTATTTTTAGGACGTCTAGACGTTAGCTGAGATATATCTTCGGAGCATACGTTTTCGAGGTGAGTATTCTCACCGTGTATTCAGTTTTAACGTTATACATGCATGACTTACGTGTTATATTACTGGCACCTTAATTGTTATCTGAGCTTGACCTGTTATCTGAGTTTGATCTGTTATCTGAGTATCTGAGCAGCTGTTTACTTATTCATGATCTGAGACATTGTGCCTGGGTAACTGAGCTCGGCACAGAGTCATTCTGTGCTACTACTTGCTAGGGCATCTGAGATAATTATGTTAAAGAGATAATAAAACATAATAACACACATCTGAGTTTTTGGCTAAATGCCTGGGATCACCTCCCGTTTGAGTTTTGGGATTATTCCCGTCTGAGTTTTGGGATTATTCCCGTCTGAGTTTTGGGATCACTCCCGTCTGAGTTTTTGGCTTATGCCTATCTGAGGTGTGAGGAGGGGCGAGGTTGATCTCTCGTCCCAAATCACACAAGCGCGCCATATAAATTAAAAATCTGAGTAATAAAAATCTGAGAAATAAATCTGAGTAATTAATCGAGTAGATTCTGAGTAGGAGTACACCGATGTGCCCTCATGTGTTGTATGTTATGATTGTTTACATTTTGAGACTATTCACTCAGCTTCCCAGCTGACCCAAACTTTCCCCCACATTGTTTCAGGTACCAGTAAAGGAAAGGAGAAGGTGGACGGTTGACTGCTGTATCTTATCAACACTGATGTGGACAGCAATTAATATTTTAAAACACTTTATTTTATTTTAACTATTTCCGCATTAAATACGTTTTAAATGTTAAATATTTATATCTGAGATTTATTTATGGGACCTTTTGACTATAATTTTGTTTTCAAAAATTTTAAAAATCTTGTAAATTTTAAGGTGTTATAAGGCATTAGGAAGAGTACTAGGATACCTGAAAAGGACTAGTAATCTTAAGTTGACTTACATGTCAAAATCTAGCATACTAGAGGGGTATTCAGATGCCAGCTGGATTGATAACAGAAGTGATTCTAAATCCATAAGTGGATGGATTTATACACTAGCTGGTGGGGCTATTTCTTGGGCGAGCAAGAAACAGTCATGTATAGCTCATTCAACGATGGAAGTTGAGCTTATTGCTTTAGCCAATGCAGGCAAAGAGGCAGAGTGGATTAGAGATCTACTCTTGGAAATCCGTTTGTGGGATACTCCGATGCCTTCAATTCCCATGTACTGTGATAGTGAGGCCACACTGTCTAAAGTATATAATTATGAATATAATGGGAAGTCGAGACACGTAGGTCTTCGACATAATTCTGTGAGACAATGAATTGATAGTGGTACCATCAAAGTTGTTTAAGTCAAGACAGCAAAGTACTTGACGGATCCGTTTACCAAACCTCTGACGAGAGATTTGGTTACATCTACCGCGAGAGTCATGGGTCTAAAACCAAACTAGAATCGTTAGTAATGGAAACCCAACTTGAACTTAGTGCTCCTATTTTCAAGTTTAATGGGTAATAACGAAATTACTAACGATAGAAGGTACTATCAATCCAGATAGATCCATGTGAGGTAGGATAGTACGTCGTTGCCGAGAACGAGGATGAGTTAATACTCTTAACAAAATTTTGGATACATCTAAGCAACGAAGATGTTGTAAAATTTTGCCTATTTGATCTAGAGGTGGTGCCGCCTCAAATGAAGACTTTTGGTTTGTCTTCTAAAGGGTCATGAAAAGGATTTTAGCACATGGCCATATTAGTGCTCAGAGAGAACACAAAGACGGCATATGTTATGTGGGGGTAAACCGGGGAGGCTACTAAGGTTCTTGGTTTAAACCTATTAGGATACCATTGAATCAGTCTCCTCTTGTTTGCTCACATTAAACTTGGGTTTAATCTTCGTGACACCTAAGTGACAACATATGTCTGAATGAAAGGAAACTTTCCAACTTGGTGGGGGATTGTTGGAAATAATAATGGGTTATTTGCAAGTTGGTAAATTTCCTATTATTATGAGAGTTGTGGAGCTTAATATTTTATGAACATCTTTTGTATGTCATAACCATTGACACTAAATGTCATAATATGTGACATAATGTTGAATTAATCAAGAGTTACAAAACTCTTGGTTTGTTTGTCATTATGGTACTTCAAGGCATGAGAGCCTATATAAACAACCTCTAGTTGTGAAGTTCTACACACCAAAATTCATAAGCTCTCCTCTCATATGCTCTCTTCTCATGATGTTGTGTTTTGATATCATCATGTGTTTCCAAGTAATCACTTTGTGTTGTCGGTAATTCTAGTGCTGTAGAATAATACTGATAAACTGCATCAAATCCTGGGGTTCTACGTTGAGGCTTGCAGCATATAGAGCGCGTAAAAACCTTAAAGGACAGGAATTACAATTCCGTGCGGTTCGTTCTTTATCAACATTCAGGTTTGATTATTCCATTTGGTTCTTTCTTTCTTGTTGATTATGATATTGAATTATCAATATCAAATACGGTTTTAATATCGTAATTGTCTAATTATTTAATCACCGAATATTTAATCTAAACAACATAAGCTTGTACGTTCATTACAACCGACTCCTGCATTTTAGGAATTACTCCCTCCATGGAAAAATGTACAATTTTTTATGCACTTATTGACAGCCCTAAGGGCTGTAATTATCAAAACCCATAAAACTTTGAACCCATAAATTCTGGATAGCAATCGCATACTGCTAATAAGCCTTTTGGTTTTAATCTATGTAAATCAAAGTTAAAACTTTAGTGGTTTATATATGCAAGTTTCCATACAATGCAATTGTTTGTTTTCTTTTTTTAAACTATAAAAAACTTTCCTAAAGATATGTTCCTAAACTTTAAATTAGAGGAGAAAAAAAGATAGTCGCAAAGAATATAAAAGAAGTTTTGTGTTCTACAATATTTTTACAAAATGAAAGATAAATAAAATAGAAAATTTATTGTCAATATTTTTTCATAAATTTCTTCTACAACGTTGAAAGATTTGGAGAGAAATAACTCAATAATTCTTTAAAAAAGAACCAATTATCTATTAGCATTAATAAATCTAGCAAATTAATTACATAATAAGAGTAAAATTGTAAATTTGATAATATTTTTTCTTTCACTCTCATTAAGGAACACGAAATATTATTAATTTCTCTTCTTTTCTTTCCAACTTGGTAATACGAAAAATATAAATAACTTTTTCTAAGGATCACTTCTTTTGTCTTATAAATTTTACATTCTTTTCTTTTAATAAAAAAATCTGGAACACAATGTAAGTGCTTTAGGTATCCTAACGGAGGTGTCTGTGTGATCCTATGTGGCTAGCCTTTAGTGGCGCCAAGGCCAAGACACCACATCGGTCCATGAGTTGCGCCAAAGTGGAGGAGAGAGGACATAGTGTTTTTTTTAGATGTTTTGTGAGTGAGTGATATTTAGTGAGTTTAAAAGAAATATTTTTATGAGTGAGTGATATCAGTGAGTTAACATTATAAGTGAATTGATGTTTAGATGAATTCCTAATTAAAATAGTGTAACATGCATTTTTATGAATTTCATTTGCTACAAAAAAATATAATATAATTCAAGGTATAAACAAAACAATATTTTACAAATATGGTTTAACTATGCACGAATTTAGGCTTTTTGTTCGACGTGGCGGTGCCGCCGTCTCGATCCACGGTGGAGGGGCGTTTCCGTTGAAGAATCTGAAATTGAAAGCCGGTTAAGACAAAGAACAAACCTAAAACTACAATTTAAAAGTCAAAATTTCTCCATTTGTTCGACATTATCAAGATTTTTAGTTCTAGTATTCTTCTTCCGTTCTCACGTTGTGGTTTTGTGTCTCAAAATT
This sequence comes from Calendula officinalis, assembly GCA_963853835.1. Classification (NCBI taxonomy): domain Eukaryota; kingdom Viridiplantae; phylum Streptophyta; class Magnoliopsida; order Asterales; family Asteraceae; genus Calendula; species Calendula officinalis. Next base: position 71,081,278 of record OY970829.1, on the reverse strand, counting down.
TTCTGTTGGAGCAAAACACAGATCAACTTATTACTGATGCTGCAGTTAGTACTGATTTTATTTAGTACTGATGGGGCGGAAACATTTACTACTGATGAAGTTGATGCTGGTGTTCACTATAACTAAGTTACTACTGATCATGAAAAGATTGAAGATACTACTGATCATTGTAGTTACTACTGACGATGTATCTGGACTTACTACTGATCACCAAGTTTACTACTGATCTTCATATTTACTACTGGTGATTAGTTTTACTACTGACAACGCGTTTTTGAAGAATATCAAGTCCGAGATCTTCGTATAGATAGTTATAGAATGTAAATCAATGTATATTATTATTATTCGATGTAAATCAAGTCCTAGAATAACTAGGGTAAATAGTTTAGCTTCAAGGACTATTATAAATAGTTCCTTACGAATTGTAAACGTACGTGTGTATTGTTAACTCAATAATATACATTGAATCTTTTTGTGAAACTGTGTTCTTAATATTCTTGCATATTGTTCATACAGTTCATTGTTCTTAATATATTGATATAGTGTTGATCCGCTGCAACTTCTATCATCAATTAGATCTAAGGTGTTTATTAACTTGTTTATAGTTAATCGATCCTGACAAGTGGTATCAGAGCGTATTGGTTCTAGATCTACTATTTGTTAAGAACAACAAAAAGTTTTAATCTTTAAAACACACACATTATTAATCATGACTGATAATAATTGTAACGACCCGAAATTTGTAAGTAAATAAATTGAATAAAAATATGATAAATAAGGATAAATCGTTTAAAGAACGTAGGAATTGGTTTCGCGTCGTTTGGAGACCGTATGAGAAAGTTATGAGCGAAACCGGGTCGAGACAACAACCGAAAAGTGCAGCCCTGCTGCACGTGTAAAGTTCGCGCCGTGAACTTGGGGTTCCCGATCGGGAACTCCGACCAGGGAGTTGGGGTTTTTGGCAATTGAGGTTCACGCCTAGGTAACGATCGCGAAGAGTTCACGGACATGCAAAGTTAGCGACGCGAAGTGGGTTCGCGACGCGAACTCCGGACGACCAGCATTAAAATCGGGTTTTGGCTCATTTATGTCTTTGGCAAACCCTAGTTTCTCTCTTGGGCGATTTTCGAGTGCAAAGGCTGGTTGAGGTCGATTTCTCCATCAAAGCTTGGTAGACTTCACTCCTAGTTGAAGATTAAAGGTATATCTTCACTCTTTGATCTTTGTAGCTTTAGATCTATGTATTTTGATGGTTGGGTTTGAAACCCTAGCTATTGGGGGTTATGGTTTATGGTGAATAAACGTTGTATACACTTGATAGATGGTATAGTAGCAAAGGAAACAAGTGTATGATTATGATTCGTAAGAATCTTAAGGGTTGGTCAAACCTAGGGTTTGGTAAATCACCATAATTGGTGGAAATGAGTTAATAAGTGTTATCTAGAGATAGATGGACACATGGGTAGTAGAATGTGATGTTGATAATCTTGTGATTATTGTATTAGGCATTTGGTGAGGTCTTGGAAGTTGACCGAATTGTGAAGCAAGGAAACTGACGTAAAGAATACGGTTGGAGCACTTATTTGCTAAGGTGAGTACATGAGACTTTTAAACTGGGTACATAGCAAATAGTCCTGAAAGTACATATGATATTGTATCGGTCTTTATTAACAAATATTTGATAAAGATAGTAATTGAAAATGTATGAGAGTATGTAGAACGTGATACTAGAATGTGTCTAGTATGATTGATGAATTTGAAGTAAATTATGATAGATCCAAGTAATTATGGAATCTATATTAATGAACAATAAATATGTAGTAAGTGATTAAAAAGAATGTATACGGAGCCTTTATTAATAAATATGTATTAGTAAAACAATTGGGAATGATTTTGTAGTAATGAGTACCTATTGGTAAGATATACTAATAAGAGTAAAGAACGAATATATATGAGAAAGAATATGATGTGAATAGTAATAATTGTCTATTATAGTCAAGGCAGAGATAAAAGTATTATGTGATCGATAAATAAGAAATGTATCTTATGTATAAAGTAAGTATGGACCTCATAGGGTTCATAGATGTAGAAGTAACTGTGGTTGCTTATGATCGGGTCCATGGGACCATACAGGTACGTTCACACTGTGGTGAACTAATTATATGTCGTTAGCATTAGATGACTAACTTGTTTGATGTTGGATGTGATAGCCGAAGGCTTTGACTGTCATAACTGTTAGGTTATGGTAAGAGATAGATGGTGGTGACGCGGGGGACCCCTGGTCACTGGACGGTGGTATATATGTTTATACACCGAGTGTATATATGTTTATACACTAAGCACACGGGTGCTTCTAGTACGCATATGTTTGGTACTAGGTATGTTAGGTTCTAATACATATATGTTTATGTATTAGATATGTTGATTGGACGGTGGTATATATGTTTATACACCGAGTGTATATATGTTTATACTCTAAGCACACGGGTGCTTCTAGTACGCATATGTTTGGTACTAGGTATGTTAGGTTCTAATACATATATGTTTATGTATTAGACATGATTGGGCTTCTGGTACATATATGTTTATGTACTAGATATGATTGGGCTTCTGGCACCTATACGTTTAGGTACTAGATATCTTTGCTAGGAACGCAAAGTAGTTAGAGTCACAAAAGGGTGACTAGACGGTATTTATGTAGTATATATATATGTTTACATATTTATGAAATGTCTATTATTGGGGTCTAAAACCCATGTATCTCACGAGACTATTTTGTCTCACGTACTACGTTTGTTTTGTGGCTATGTACTCAGGTACAGGTTTGAAGTGATAGAAGGTTGCACTAGAAGTGGCCTAGAGATGCTTAGTTCGGGAGCTCATAGGTAGATCCCGTTTGCCTATGGTTTTGATATACTTGGTGACACCGTATTTTTTGTAAACTCTGATAAAGGTTTTAAAGTTTTTGATAAACTGTATTTTGGACAATGTGTCAAATGTTGGGAAATTGTATTTTAAATGATTTAAACGATGTTATAAAAATACGGGTGTTACAATAATGAAAGCACTCAGGCCAACAAAATCCCTATGCTCACTCCCAATAACTTTGGGATGTGGAAGAATCGTATTAAGCAATACATGCTTATTACAGATTATTCCATGTGGGAAGTCGTTTGTGAAGGAAACAAAACTGGTCAAGTTCAAGCAAGCAGCTCTGTAACTGAGGCAGACAAACTTGAATGTGAGAAGGAGAAGAAAGATAAAGGCATCGAACTCAAAACTCTAAGCACTCTCCTACTGGCCATTCCTAATGACTATCAACATCTCTTTGTTGAATATGATGATGCTAAGTTGCTTTGGGAAGCACTGGAGAAGAGATTCGTTGGGACAAAGAGTACAAAAAGAAACATGAAGTCTGTTCTCAAACAAGACTTTGAAAATTTCAAAGGAAAGCCCAATGAAACACTCACTCAAGTGTTTGACAGATTCAACAAACTAATTGGTGAACTCAATCAAGTTGGTGTAAAGATGGATCAAGAAGATGTCAACATGAAGTTCCTAAGGTCTCTTAGTGAAGAATGGGCCATGTACACAGTGGTGTATAGACAAAGAGATGCTCTAGAAGAAAAGGAGTTAGATGAACTCTATAATGATCTCAGAGTGTTTGAAACTGAGGTAAATCACAAAAACCCTTCTATTTCTTCTAACAATGCTGCATTTGTGTCTAGTACAGGTCAAGGACAAGAAACCTCCACAGGAAAGGCTGCAGATTCTGAGGATACTGCAAGAGAATCCTTCTTCACCAGTCATGTGCATACTGCATTGATTAGTGATGACTTGGAACAATTGAATCCAGATGATCTTGAGGAGATGGATCTTAAATGGCAGATGGCTATGCTGAGCCTAAGGACCAAAAGATTCTTAAAAAGAACGGGTAGGACAAGCCTCAATTTCAACAAAGGTGACAAAGCAGGATTTGACAAGACTAAAGTCAAGTGTTACAACTGTAACAACCTTGGTCACTTTGCAAAAGAATGTCCTCAACCAGACAAAAGATCAAAATCAACTGCTCTTGTGTCACAACAAGGACAAGGCTATGACTGGAGTTTCCAAGCAGAAGAGCATGCTCAAAATCAAGCTCTCATGGCCTTTACTGACAACAAAACTGAGGTAAAATCTAAACCTTGTACTCCTGAATGTGCTAAAATTATTAAAAATCTAGAAAAAGAAAACACTAAATTAAATGAAGATTTAGCAAAAGCAATCAGAAGAAATCATGAGTTTGATAGTGTGATTGCTGATCAAGAACATCAAATAAAGGTGTACAAGATGATTGATCAACGGATCAAGGAAGAATTGCTTCAAGCTGTGGATGAGAAAGAGTTTTATGAAACAAAAAATAAAGAACTAACAAGTAAATTAGAAGAATGTCAGCTTGAAATTGAACAAAATAAATTAACAATTAAAAAGTTTGAAAGAAGCACTAAAATTCTAGATGAATTAACTAATAATCAAACTACAGAAAAGGTTGTTCATGGGGTGGGATATCATGCTGTACCACCTCCACATAAATTCATTCCTCCACTTAAAAACAGTTCAGAAAGAATAATTAATGAATTAAAAACTGAAAATCAAACTGAATCTAATACTGAAACATCTGAATCAAATGATTCTTCTGATGATGAGCAATCAATTGAATTTACAATATCTCAAAGTGAATCACCAAAATCAATTGATACAAGTTTTCACACAGTTCAAAGTCCTAATGATTCTCCCAAATATAATGCAAATAATGTACCAAAAATTTTAACAAGGGGGAATGAAAGAAATAAAAAACAACTCTTAGACCAAAGAATACCTGAAGGTGCTAAAAATAAGAAATTAAGATGTGTTATATGCAATAAAATGAACCATTTAGCAAAGGATTGTCACTTCAATCCAATAAACTGCAAAGAGTTAAAAGAATTTAAAATTTTTAAACAAGGATCAAAAACTCAAAAGTTAAAAGTTACTACTGGTCCTTCAGTAGTAAATGAAATTAAAAATCCAATTGTTGAAACTCCAAGATTTGGAAGAAGTGCACCAAGGTTTGTGCAAAACAGAAGAGTTGGAAGCCCAAAGAACAGCAATTACTTCAAGAATAATGGAAAATCTAATCAAAATAAACAATATTTTAAATTTTCCAACACCAGTAGAAACTCTAACAAATTTACTACTGGTGTTAACCCTAATTATAATGCTGTATGGTACCAGTACAAGAATACTACTGGTAAAAACCCTAATTTCAAAAATACTACTGCTCCCAAAACAACTTTCAAAAATACTACTGGTGTTAACTCTAAAAACACTACTGGTCATTCTAAACATGGTAAGTACCCAAATACTACTGGTCCATCAGTAGTAAAGTATTCAAAAGCTAAAAACAATAGGTATAAACCAAGATCAGTAGGAAATTCTCACACCAGTAATAACTCCAAAAGGACAGTAGTAAAACAAAATACCAGTAATAAACAAGTATGGGTACCAAAAGTCTTTAAAGTTAAATCCCCAAAAGCTCATTTCTCAAAGGATGAACCCAAGACATATAAAGCTTGGGTTCCCAAACTTAACTAATCCTTTACTTACTTGTTCAGAGCATTCAGATCCCAGAAGAAGGAAGAACATGGCATATTGATAGTGGATGCTCAATGCACATGACTGGAAATCTTCAAATTCTTAAAGATTTCAAGTCATTTGATGGAGGATATGTGGCATTTGGTGAGAATCCCCAGGGAGGTAAGATTACAGGTAAAGGTACTGTTACTAATGGAAAAATTACCTTTGATGATGTATTTTATGTAGCTGAACTAAAATACAATCTTGTCAGTGTGTCTCAAGTTTGTGATAAAAAGAACAAGATTCTGTTCACAGACATTGAGTGCATCATTCTTTCTCCTGATTTTATTTTGGATGAAAAATATGTTGTTTTAAGAACTCCTAGGAGAAACAATGTGTATTGCCTAGATATAGGGGGAGAACTCATTTCTACAAATGAGGTCAACTGTTTTATATCCAAGGCAAACACCACTGAATCAGAACTATGGCATAGAAGGATGTGTCACACAAATTTCAAAAACATGAATAATTTAGTAAAAAGAAATCTGGTCATTGGACTACCTCAAAAACAATTCATGTGTGATCATCACTGTGTTGCATGCCTAAAAGGTAAACAACACAAGACTTCTCATAAGTCCAAAATTGTTAACTCTATTTCTGTTCCTTTACAGCTCTTACATATGGACCTTTTTGGACCTACAAATGTAATGAGTATTGGAAAGAAACAATATTGTCTTGTTATTACTGATGACTTTTCCAGATATACATGGGTTTTCTTTCTCAGGACAAAGGATGAAACAAGTGAACTCATAAAGAACTTAATTGTCAAACTGGAAAACACATCTGATCAAAAAGTGAAAGCCATAAGATGTGATAATGGCACAGAATTTAAAAATGCTAACTTAATTAACTTTTGTGATCTTAAAGGTATTGACAGGCAATACAGCTCACCTAGAACTCCACAACAAAATGGTGTAGCTGAAAGAAGAAATAGAACCATCATTGAAGCAGCAAGATCAATGCTTGCAGACTCAAAATTACCAATCACTTTTTGGGCAGAAGCTGTTAATACTGCTTGTTATGTTCAGAACAGAGTATTAATAGTGAAGCCACATTTTAAAACACCATATGAACTGTTTAATAAAAGAAAACCTTCTATAAGTTTCTTAAAATCATTTGGTTGTCCTTGTACTATTTTAATTACAAGAGAACAAATTGGTAAATTTGACTGCAAAGCTGATGATGGAATCTTTGTGGGATACTCTACTCAAAGCAAATCATACAGAGTATTCAACAAAAGACTAAGGATAATTGAAGAAAGCATCAATGTATCCTTTAATGAAAATGTACATAATGAACAAGGAAATGGTCCAGATTGGCTATTTGACATAGACAATCTAACCAAATCCTTTAATTCTAATATGAATTTCAATGCAGGTAATTCAAACTGTCACAATCAAAAGGAAGGAACATCATCAGTTAATACTGGTCAAGAGGAAATGAGATACATTGTAGTTAATACTGCTCCAGTAGTTAATACTGATGTCAGTAATAACTCAAGTTCTGGAACCAGTAGTAACTCTGAGAATGAGGATAGTAGTAATTCAAATACTACTGATACCAGTAATAGTACTCAAAATACTACTGGTCTCAACAATAACCTAGATTCTCAAGATACTACTGATGCCAGTATCAACAACAATACTACTGATCTCAACGAAGACAATAGCAGTAGTAATTCTGACCTAGATGATGATGAACCAAACTTCAATGACAATGAAGGAACACAAGATGAACAACTGCCTGAGACAAATGAGTCCAATCTTGAAAATCAACTAGTAGTTGATAAAACTACAACTACAAGGACTCAGAAGAACCATCCTTTAGACCTTGTTCTAAGTGATGTTAACTCACCACTACAAACAAGAAGCAAATTAAACAAAAGCTTAACTGCAAATATGTGTAATATAAGTTTAATTGCTAATGAATGTATGTATGAATGCTTTCTATCTCAGGATGAACCAAAGAAGATCCAACAAGCAATGAAGGACTCAAACTGGATTGAGGCAATGCAAGAAAAACTCCTTCAATTTAAATTACAAGCTGTTTGGACACTTGTACCTCTACCCAAAGGAAAAAGAGCCATTGGAACAAGATGGATATTCAGAAACAAGAAAGATGAAAGAGGTATATTGATCAAGAATAAAGCCAGACTTGTAGCCCAAGGATACACTCAAGAAGAAGGAATAGACTATGATGAAGTATATGCTCCTGTTGCTAGAATTGAAGCTATAAGAATATTTCTAGCATATGCCTCATTCAAGAAATTCAAAGTCTATCAAATGGATGTTAAGAGTGCTTTCCTATATGGGAAAATTGAAGAAGAGGTCTATGTTTGCCAACCTCCAGGTTTTGAAGATCCAAAACATGGTGATTATGTGTTCAAATTAGATAAAGCCCTATATGGCCTACATCAGGCACCAAGAGCATGGTATGACACATTATCATCATACTTATTGAAGAACAACTTTAAAAGAGGAGCCATTGACAAAACTTTGTTCACAAAGAAAGTCAAAAATGATATACTACTTGTACAAATTTATGTAGATGATATCATCTTTGGCTCAACCAATGATTTACTATGCAAAGAATTTGAAGAACTGATGCAAATTAAATTCAAGATGAGCTCCATGGGTCCAATGAACTTCTTCCTTGGACTCCAAGTCAATCAAAGAACTGATGGTATTTTGATAAATCAATCAAAATATGTCAAAGACATCTTGGAAAAGTTTGATTTGAAAGACAGTAAAAGTGCTAGTACACCAATGGAAACACACAAACACCTACATCCTGATGTTGAGGGGGAGGATGTAGATGAACACTTATATAGATCAATGATAGGTTCCTTGATGTACTTAACTGCCTCAAGACCTGATATCATGTATAGTGTTTGTGTGTGTACAAGATATCAAGCAAGACCTAAAGAACTACACCTGCAGGCTGTTAAAAGAATATTCAGATACTTGAAAGGCAAACCATCACTAGGTCTATGGTATCCACATGACTCACCCTTTGAACTAATAGCCTATACAGATAGTGACTATGGAGGTGAATGTCAAGATAGAAAGTCCACTACTGGTGGATGTCAATTCTTTGGATCAAGACTGGTGTCATGGCAATGTAAGAAGCAAACAAATGTATCAACATCTACTGCTGAAGCAGAATATGTAGCTGCATCTGCTTGCTGTGCTCAAGTACTATGGATTCAAAATCAACTTCTAGACTTTGGTATCTCTATCCTTAAAACTCCTATTTTTATTGATAATCAAAGTGCTATTAGTATTGTGAATAATCCAGTAAAACATTCAAAAACTAAACACATTGAAATAAGATTTCACTTTATAAGAGATTGTAATGAAAAGAAATTAATCAAAGTAGTTAAAATCCATACTGATGATCAATTAGCAGATCTTTTTACAAAAGCATTTGATGTAGGAAGATTTAACTTCTTGTTTAGTAGTATTGGAATGATTCTAATAACTTAAAATCTCACTTAAAATCATGTGTAAAGTTAGTGTTGTAAAATATTATTTACTTAAGTGTTTTACTACTGGTATATCTGCATTTCTGGTATGAAAGTGTATGCACAAAATACTACTGATAGTTCATTACTACTGGTATACATTAGGTTTACACAAATACTACTGGTAAGTCAGTACTACTGGTATTCACATACACTACTGGTCTTGTGTGTTAATGGTTACTACTGATGTCTATAGTTACTACTGATGTCAAAATCCTTAGTCACTACTGATGTTAGTAGATACTACTGACGTTTTACTACTGATATCTTATTTACTACTGGTCTTTCATAAACACAATTACCAAACTAACCCCCATGAAAATAACCGTTATGTTATGATTCGAAGGCTATTTTCGTAGTTTTGCAGGTTAAATCGAAAGATATAAAAGGCGGCAGACGATTAATTTAGCATTATCTTCACTTCGATTTGCTAAAACCTCTCGATAAACCCTAGTTTACGATCAAAAACCCTTCATCAGTAACAAAATTCTTGCAAAAACTCAACAACAATGGCAACTTTACAAGCTCTCGATGTGCAAACCGATCTCAAATACTCAGAATTTCACAATATGGTTGCATTTTTAAAGAATCCCGACGGAACAAAAGATTTCCGTCCGATCGTAAAATTCTTGAGAAATTCATATATACAGTTTGCCTTAACTGTCAAACCAAAATCATATCAACAGCACTTGGTGGATTTCTGGACCAATGCTGAACGAACAGAAGGAAGAACCGTTTCAATGATCAAATCAACAGTAGATGGAAAGCACATCACAGTAACAGAACAATCCATCAGACACCATCTACAATTACATGACGATTCAGGTATGTTCACTCTTCCTAAGGAATACATTGCTGAAATTTTACAAAAAATGGGATATGAGTGAAGACTGAACATAGTAACCTTTCAAAAGGGTCTTCTCTCCCCACAATGGAAATTTTTAATACATACCATTCAGCATTGTATTTCTCCAAAAAGAAGTACTTGGAATGAGTTTAATAAGGCAATAGCCTCTGCTGTTGTCTGTTTATGCACAGACCAAGTATTTAATTTTTCATACATGATATTTGATGGTATGTTGGGAAATCTTAGTTCTTATAAATTTTTAATGTATCCCAGATTTCTACAACATATCATAAACTGTGAATTACAAAACTTGTCAACTCCTAAAAACATTTTTATATTACCTGAGTTGAACAAGAAAGTTTTCTCAAATATGAGAAAACAATTTAAATTTTCGGGCAAGGAAACCCCTCTGTTTCCTAACATGATCAAAGATCATCCCAATATTGGAGAAGGTTCAACCATTGCTACAACCCAAGTTGAACCTCAACCCACTCCATCACCCCCAAATACAGCCCAAACACCAATCCAAATAGCCACTCAATCACCAACCCAAACAGAAGTCCTGAATGTGACCCAGGAACTTGATATAAATCTGCAGAGTGCTACTCTTCACTCTGTGGAAGACCTACCAGACAAAACCCAAAACATTTCCACAATTTATAAAAGAAAGAAATTTTCTTCAAAGGACACCAGGGGACAAATCGAGTCACACCCCAGGCTCAAAGAGTTGTCCTCCAAGGAGGAGAGAGGACATGAGGGGAGGGCTTTCACTACTGATGCCCCAAAGGTGGGTGCACAGGACAGTGAAAACATCATTAGGACCCAAACCTCGGCAACTTTGAGTGATGACTCTTTTGAGGAAATACTCAAAGGACCCCGGTGCCAAGAAACCACAAGGGGGGGGGGCATCTCTGCTTCTTCTAGGAAGAAGAGAATGTCTAAAAGACCCAATGAATCACCAAGCAGTGATGAGGGCAGATCTGTGGAATTGATGGAAAGGAAGGAAAACCTTAAAACCAATGTACCTGTTAGTGAGCCCGATGATCTTGCTAGATGGAGTGAGGGCAGTATTAAAATCAACCAATTGACGGCTAAAGTGGATTCCTTGGAATCCACTGTACAAGATTGTCTCAAGTACTTAACCAATCAAGGAAAAACTATGGCTGCCATGAAAAGGCATGTGAATACCATCAACAAAAGAATGCGGTTCTATGAGCACAGGCTTCATCAACAAACCAAAATCATCAGAAAATTGAAGAAGAAACTTGATGATAGTGAGGCTCCACCAGTTGAGCTCACTAAGGGGGAGAAGGATAACACACAGACAATGATTGATGAATCTATTGCAGCAGCAGCATCCTCCCTCTTAAATTTAAAAGAAACAAATGTTGATGAAGGCCCAGAGATGATGGTTACAGAAGATGAACCTGTTACTACTGCTACTATGGAAGAACAAGTTGAAAAAGAAATACCAGTAGTAACTCCCACTACTGAGGTAATAGCAGTAGTAAATGAAGAAGAGAAATTAAAAGCAACAAATACTACTGATGCCCTATCAGTAGTAACTCCTGAAGTTACACCAGTAGTAACTACTCTGGTTACTACTGAAGAGGAAGAACTACATTTTCCAGAGCTAATTGAAAGAGAAAGACATGTCATCATTACCAAACCACCAACACCTGATCAACCACTTATCATACCTGACATTGATGATAATGTGAATTGGTTTGAGGTAGATGAATGTACACTTCCTCCACACCCAAAAATCTTACCAGAAGGTCAACTACATTTGTTTTATCCAAAACTTCTGATGATGGGTATACCAGATATGAAATACATTCCACCTCCACCATCTGCTCATATTGGAAAAGGAAAAGAAATATATGATGATGATTATCCAAACAGAGCTTTAGGACATCACATGGTAAACAAGATTAATCATGTAAGAGCAGAAAAGCAATCCAGATGGAGAATTAAACACAGAAAATTTTTGGAGAAAGTGGAAATGTATCAATCTTTAGTAGAAAAGAAAAAGAAAGTTCAAAGTACAACTACTGTTCAAATACCTGCTCAAATCAAAGATGTTCAGATAGAAGCCCAAGAAGCAGAATTCAAAAGGCTCAGAAAAGTAGAAGAAGAACATCTAAACTGTCTTGAAGATCTTGTAGCAGAATGTAAAAGAACAAAAGGTGATCTACCTGATGATATGTTTGAACAGAAGGAAAACATGATTGAATATTTAAAGACAAAAGGTCACAGTGCAAAATCTTTTGGAAGAATGAAGATGATAACCATAATTGAAAAATACTGCACTGCAAAGAAGAGAGACTTGGCTGAACAAGAAGCTGAAGAATCAAAGAAAGTCAAAGCCAAAACTTTAATCCCTATCAGCTTAAATTTACTCAAGGCTGGTAGTGTTTCAACTGTTGGTAATACTTCAACTCCCAAATCACTGAAAAGAAAATCTGTTGATCAAGAACAAAGCTCCAAGAAGAAATCAAAACAAATTATACCTGTTCTTGAAATGCCAGTTGCTCCATTACAGAATAATCAAATTATTAACTGGAGAGTGATGCAGAACAATGTCATAGAGGTCATAAGGGAAGACAAAGTAGTACAAAGATTCACTGGATGGTTACCCTTAATCAGATCATGTTCAAGAAGTGATGTAATCAAGTTTCTGATTATTGGAAAACCAAGAATGACAAAGAAATCATGGAAAGAATCTGGAGCTGGATATTTAACAAAGATGATTGATGCTGCATTTTATCCAGATAATTATCCAGAACAATTTACAAATCCAGGTAATGTGTATGCTTGGAATGTCATTCCTACTGTAAATATGTACTTCTTTGAGAAATCAGGCAAAGTGTGTGAACTGTACTTATATGAGAAAGAATATCCACATTCCGAGAAGACTATGTATCAGATATTCATAAACACTTTGATGAAACCCTATGATGCTGTTATGTTCCAAAATAAATTGAATTACTTTACAAAGAGGAATAGCAAATATATTATTGAACAAAGACTTCAACAAAATCAAAGAACCCTAGAGAAGAGAAGAAAAGAACAAGAAGAACAAAAGAAACTTGATTGATTAAAAGATGATCAATAAGTTTAGGGGGAGATTGTTGGAGCAAAACACAGATCAACTTATTACTGATGCTGCAGTTAGTACTGATCTTATTTAGTACTGATGGGGCAGAAACATTTACTACTGATGAAGTTGATGCTGGTGTTCACTATAACTAAGTTACTACTGATCATGAAAAGATTGAAGATACTACTGATCATTGTAGTTACTACTGACGATGTATCTGGACTTACTACTGATCACCAAGTTTACTACTGATCTTCATATTTACTACTGGTGATTAGTTTTACTACTGACAACGCGTTTTTGAAGAATATCAAGTCCGAGATCTTCGTATAGATAGTTATAGAATGTAAATCAATGTATATTATTATTATTCGATGTAAATCAAGTCCTAGAATAACTAGGGTAAATAGTTTAGCTTCAAGGACTATTATAAATAGTTCCTTACGAATTGTAAACATACGTGTGTATTGTTAACTCAATAATATACATTGAAGCTTTTTGTGAAACTGTGTTCTTAATATTCTTGCATATTGTTCATACAGTTCATTGTTCTTAATATATTGATATAGTGTTGATCCGCTGCAACTTCTATCATCAATTAGATCTAAGGTGTTTATTAACTTGTTTATAGTTAATCGATCCTGACATTTTCGCAATCAATTTGACAATGGTGGGAGGTAACAACATACAAGCAAAGCTGGTAGGCACCTTTTTCTTCGATCTCATGATTTCATTATGCATCTGTTCCTTGATTGTGTATTAAATTAACCGCTTATTTCAATAGAAAAACATCATTTAATTTTTTTAGGGGCTGTTATTCCCGACACGATCCGCAACCTTACACAAACCCAACGCGGAAATAATTGGGCTTGGGTTGAGCCTAAATAAGTTCGAGTGAAAAACATGTTCGTTTATAAATCAGGCCGGGTTGACTTATGTATAAACGGGTCCCGCCGCCAAACCATTAAAAAAATTAATTTTTTAATAATAATGTAAATATTATAAAATCCTCTAACCTCCTGACTAAAACAGACATTTCAGCTCCCAATGATTACCATTGTATTTGGATCTCTTTCTTATTTCTTATATGCTAACCCATAAGTTATATGGGTCAGATAGGTCGAGTATGAGTTAAAGTTGATTACCATTGCTAGCCCTATATTTTTCTACCAAAACAGTTAAAGTTGCATATCTTACAATTTTAGTAACTGCAATAAGCTAAGCAGTAGTTTTGACACATCAGGTAGTCCTTGGAGACATGGGAACCGGGAAAACGAGTATGGTCTTACGATTTGTCAAAGGCCAATTTTACGACTACCAGGTTCACTTTATAACAACCTTCTAATAACGCCCTTAACTAATTAGAAGTTGCAAAATTAGCGAGTCGAGTGGGTTGGATAAATAGTAAAACGAAATGGGCCAATTTTTTGTATCTATTGGGTTGATTTTCAAACACTTTTTTTCCATTATTTTAAGTTCTTCATAATTATTAATGGGTTATTATCACAACCATAATCATTGAGTAAAACAATTAAGGAATTGCATGTGTTTAAAATAGATTTTGGGCGACTTTCAACCCATCTAATATGTTTCCGTTTTAACAAAACTTTTTTAATTCTCTTTTTTTTTTATAAATAAATATAACCCAAATCCGGTTAATCATAAGTTAACGGGTTGAAACTGCCACCTCTTGATAACTGATTAGTTCTTTTAACACACGTGTAGGAGTCCACAATTGGAGCCGCTTTCTTCACACAAGTTGTTTCAATAAATAAAAGTAGCATAAAATTTGATATATGGGACACTGCTGGACAAGAACGTTATCATAGCTTAGCTCCAATGTACTATCGTGGTGCAGCTGCAGCCGTTGTGGTCTACGATATCACTACCATGGTTAAAATAATCTTTCGAGAATTACTTTTATAATTTTATATATTATCTATCTCTCGAACATATGATTCCTTAATACTTCCTCCGATTCAAAATAAGTGATATATTTTGGGTTTCACGGTTTTCGAGGCAAAAAATTGTAATGTTGGTTAAATTAGATTAATTGAATGATTAGTGAGGAATGGGTCCCACACTTTTTGAATAAAGTGAGGTTAATGATGTTTAAAAGTAAAAGTAAGGGTAAATGAGTTATTTCATTTTGTTAAAGTAGATAGTTAGTGAGTGTGGGTCCCACTATTTTTTACCAAATAAGATAATTTTTCAAAGTGTATCACTTATTTTGATTCACCCAAAACGGAAAGTGTATCACTTATTTTAAATCGGAGGAAGTATACAACTTCTAATTGCATTTGGATGCAGGTTTCGTTTCAGAAAGCAAAGAAATGGATTGAAGAATTACAAAGACAGGGTAACCCGCATTTGGTTATGGTTTTAGTGGCAAATAAAGCAGATTTGGATATAAAACGAGAGATTGAGACCGAGGTAAATTGCTACGGATGTTCCTCGTTTTTGCACTAAAAGCTTATTTGATTATTTTCTTTTAAAAATAACATCGTACTTATAATTTGTCCTTGTAAATAAATCAGCATCATGTCATGACTACCTAATAATATTAAAAAAAAGAACCAGAAACTTATTATGGATATACTATGTGTATGTTAACAATATTGCTTCATATAAAACATTGCAGGAAGGGAAACAATATGCTATAGAAAATGGCCTACAATTTTTCGAGACTTATGCTAAAACATCAGAAAACATACATGAGCTCTTCTATGAAATAGGTATATAAAGTGTATTGCCAAGAACTATTTAATTTAATATTATGCCCAATTTGACAATAGGGTAAAACACACTCGTGATAATTGGGCTAACTATATTATTGATCACTATATATAGATTACAAAGATGCGTAACTGGACCCGTGTATACAATTGGGCTTCAGTCATATAATAAACCTAAACTATATAATTTAACATACTCCACGATACATAAGTATAAGATTTACTGGGTGTTTTGCAGCAAAGGGAGTTGCACAAGCTGCCCCTTTAACATCGAGTGGAATGAAGCTACAAAACGAAACGCAAGAAAACGTAAAAAGTTTATTCTGCTGCAATGTATGAAGCTTTATACATAGCATATACACGTGTATTCCATGTAAAAATTATACGGAGTACGTAATATGTATAAAGCAAGATAATTCACAAGTATTCTCCGGTACTTCCTGTACACTTTTCGTTAGGTGTGGCAATTAGATCGGGTTTGGGTTAGCGGGTTCGGATTAACATGTTGGTGGGTTGGAATCAGTCAGCCAAAACCCAACTTGTTTAGAATTTCGGGTTAGAAAAATCAAGCATAACCTGGACGCATTTAAACCATGGTAACCTGAAAAGACCCCATATAACTTAATAGGTTGGTGGATCAAATGAGTTAGTGTGTCAAAATCAGGATTGAAGTAAATTAAGTTCTAACAATATCAAAATCTCATATTTATTTAAAAAGATAACAATATCCCAATACAATCAATAAAATACTAATTGGTAGGGGATTTTATAGTACTTGCATCTTCTTCTTTTTTTTTTAAATAAAAAACGTTATAAAACTAAACGGGTTCGTAGGTTGACCCGTTTATAGATAAGCCAACCCGAACACGATCAAATTTATGAACGGGTTTGACGGGTCGTTCAATTTTTTACCCAAACTCATTAATTAGGCTCAACCGAAAGCTGATTATTTCTATGTCGGGTTCAAGACGGGTTTCAGGTCGTTGTCACACACAAGCATATATCGATATATATTTTGATAAATATTGTTGCGGTCTTGATGGTATAGGTCAAAGAACTGCATTTCAGCTAGGGCAAAATGAACTTTGAAGTAACCTCTTGAATGTTAACATAAAGTTTTACTTTGCATAAAAGCATCCTAAGAAATTTTTTGTCACGTATCTATCATTTATGATAAAAGTACATACCGTTTATGCACATCTGAAACTTTTGACCAAGACAGCTAGTGAAATTTTGTCATTTTGTGTGAATAACTAACTATCATTGATTCATTAGTTTAAGGTAGAGTTAACAGTTTCGAGTAGTTTACTTGTTTATAACTAGATTTTAGTTTAATTTGTTTTATCTAACACATTTGAATATGATAAATTAGCTAAAATATGCAAACATACATGTCAAATGGTTCAAAAGTCGATAGACAATATGTTATCCAATCCGATTAGCCCGCCAGTCTAAAATGTATATTAAGGCTCTTGAAACAGGAGACAGAAGGCATCACATGTTCTATGTCTATGAACAAAGACAAGAACCCTGCATTTGCTTTTTTATATTTTTGCTTTTGGGGTCTGAAAAAGGTGTCAACTTTTCATGTTCCCAATTATCTTCAACGTGAAGTGAAATGATCAAAATAACGGGTTAACATGCGTGTCTTTGGTAGTTTGGTTATTGAGCCAAAATATAAACAATAGATTTCCAATCGTGTTAACATCGGAAAACAGATATTATAAATAAATACCAAATGACGTATAGTCTAGTGATATCTGGTATTTAAGTGTTCCACAGATTCAAATTTCATTATGGATAAAAATAGTACACATTTAGGAGTTGTATGTTAGTCGTTTAAAAAATAAATAAATACAAATATCGTCCTTTTAAAGCACTGAATTGATAATAGTACGAGGAGTAGAAATACATAAGATACACACATAACGTGTAAAATCTCCTTGTGGTGTTTGGTTCTTTGGTTAGGGATTCCCACGTTAGCCTAGTGGTATCCAAGGAGGATTTAAGGTGTTGCCCATGACCTATTGGTCATGGGTTCAAGTCCCATCGTGGAAAAAAAGGTGGAAGGTTCGAGGGAAGGCATATTGCCCCTGTGGATGTCACTATCTAGGCTCGAACCACTAACTTACTAACTAGCTGTTAAAAAAAAAAAAAAAAAAAAAAGCCTACTAATAAACATAAAAAAGTTAACCCCAACGTGATGACTTATTAGTTGAATTTGCTATCTTAAATGGTGAAATTTCAGAAGCTAAATCTCATGTTCAATTCCTATGAGCACAAAAAATACCCTTTGTGGCCATTAATATTCACTCAAGTTGACTTCAAACTACCTATAAAGTGGGTAGTCATCCTGAAATTAGTGAGCTTACATAGAGACGAGACCATGTTACAAAAAAAAAGAAAAAACAAACTAAAAGTTAACGTGTAAAGAGATTTAATTTATTTATACACTTTCTGTTACTCCCTCTGTCCCACAAAAAATTCTCATTTAACCTTAAATTTTTGTCCCACAAAAAACTTCTCATTTCATACATTTGATGAATTCCACATAATAAAATACTATTATTCCTAAGGACCTTACCACTAACTATCCACTAACTATCTTTCTCTTTTCAAACCAATCATATATTTTAATCAAAATTATTACCAATAACCTCACCACTAACTATCACCTTAAAACTTGTGCACAAGTTAAATGGGAAGTTTTTTGTGGGACGGATGGACTATTATTTATACCATAAAAATAAACATTTATGAGGATTTGATACAGTACAATAATACAATATATACTTCCTCCGATTTAAAATAAGTGACACACTTGGGATATTACGGTTTTTGAGGCAAAAGATTATAATGATGATTAAATTAGATTAATTGGATGGTTAGTGGGGAATGAGTCCCACACTTTTTAAATAAAATGGGGTTAATGATGTTTAAAAGTAAAAAGTAAGGGTAAAGGAGTCATTTCACTTTTTAAAGTAAATAGTTAGTGGGTGTGGGTCCCACTATTTTTTGCCAAATAAGGTAATTTTCTAAAGTGTGTCACTTATATTGAATCAACCCAAAAAGTAAAGTGTGTCACTTATTTTGAATCGGAGGAAGTATATAAGATGTTAGTCTTTAAGGCGCATTTACCAATATTATTGGTCGAACTTATTACAATTAGGGGTCTAATCGAGTTGAGCCAGCAGAGTTCTGCTAAGCTTAAGCTCGACTCGACAACTAAAACTCAAGCACAATACTCAAAAAGTCTACATTTTTAAGCTCGAGCTCGGTGAAGGTATCGATACTTTCAAGCTTGATTCGACTTAGCTCAAAAAATTTTGATTATTTTAAAAATGCATTAATAAGTTGATTTATAAGAGTAAAATTGAGAAAATAGGTACGGTTAATTTTCTTTTCGAGCCGAGACGAGTCGAGCTCGAAAGTGTGGATATTTTCATCGAGTTCGAGCTTAAAAATGTAGGCTCGTTGAGTACCAAGCTCGAGTAAATTTATGTATATAAAAAGGTTAAAAAATAATTTAATGGAAGGTTGATAAGGCTCACGGCCTGACGACTTGAGTATTTGTGAATTCGAGCTCGGTCGGCTCGGAAGCCTACTCATGTAGCTTGACCTTGACTCGGTATACAACAAGTCAATTCCGATTATTTTACGAGTCGGTCTTAAATAGTTCGATCGCGAGCTGACTCAACTCACCTAATTACAATTTTCATAATATTAGTCAACATTTTTGGATTCTTTTCAGTATTAATTAATATTTTTCATCAGAAAACTACTTATATTTTCTAAAGATTCTAACTTTTTGGCTTTTTGCTAACCAATCAGATTCCGACTCTAGAACTCAACAAATAAACAATTATTATTACTTCGGCGTAATTATTTGGCACTCAAATTCGATTCATAATGAAGGAGAAGTACAAGGAGTCAACGAACAAGAAGAAGATATTCCAACATTACTATCACTACTCGAAGTACCAAGAGACCCAGCGTCTTTCAAACGCACTGAACATGCATCGGCCGGCAGCTTCTTCATCGGCGTTAACGGTGGTGTAACCACCACCTTCGACGATATCTCCTCCCTCTCATCGTCGCCGGAGGAACCTTCCGTTTCCAACCGAGAGGGTGAGCTGTCCGGTGTCTCAAACGGTGTACCACCATCATTATCCGCTCTACTTCCCCTTCCATTTTCATCATCAAAAATGGGATTAGAAATATAAACCAATGAAGACCCATTAACGGAATGACTCAAACGACCCTTTTCGAGTCCCGTTTTATCTTGGTGTTGTGTTATCCCGGAATCTTGATTTTCCGGCGACAAAGGCAGTTGCTTTTCTATGTCATCTAAGGGGTGTGCATGTGCATGGGTGGTAATGTTATCAAGAAGTGAAGGAGAAGGTGGAGTGAAGCTTTTATCGGTTGTGATGGTGGCCGGAGTTCCTTGCCGGAAGCGATGGCGGAGGCGGTGGATGATAGGTGAACAGTAGAGCTCAACTAAGAGAAGTAAAACTAAACCCAAAACCATGACAAGACTAACCACTAAAACAAGAGTTAACCACATTATACCCTTCATCTTTTTTCTTTCTTACTGTGTGTGAATAGTGTGTGTGAGTTTGTGTTTGATTTGAAGGTAAAGAATCATGTGGTAGTACTATAGCTAGGGCACTAATAAATGGTATGACAGTTGGTCATTTCTTTTGGCGGGAAAAAGGGGGCCATTTGTGAGTTGTGTTGTGTGATGGTGGTTGGGTGGTATTCCAAGAGAAGTGAGACAAATACTTGGCGGGTTGGTGCAACAATTGGTTGTATTAACCTTTTAAAGGTGTAATAATTGCTTGACAAATTTTGATGGAAAACGTTGTTGACTAATTAAGTCAAAGATACAGACGTTATGCTATCATATGAAAAGAAAAATGAAGTGATACGATCAAATTGGTACTAAAATGTTACCAATATTGCGTTTAAATGATGAAATGAGATTTGATACGATTGAGTGAACTAATTGGATCAAATGTATCAAATATCATGAATTAATGAAGAAATTGTAAAATAGCATTGTAATTTGTAAAGAAGATTATATTTATACCACAAAATTTAAATTCATCAACACATCGTACAAGTTTTAAACCAGATTATACAAGTATAACAAAACATAAGTTATAATATCTGAATAATTTTTGATATAAATATTATGTTCCAATTTGTAAGACCTATAAGCTAGTGATCTCAAGTGGGGAAATTAACCATTATACATTCAACAAAAGTTGGTGTCTTTTAAACATGAGTGATTTAGTTATGATACATTTGTTGCAAACTTAAATATTGTATTTAATATGAAGGATATAAAAGAAACCTAACTTACGAAAACTTTATGTTTGATTATTTCTCTAGTAATAAATTCTCTAAAAGTACCCGATTTACATATTCTGTAAAATTCTACCATTCATTGAATTTAACTAGCCTTCAATTCCCAAATTTGCTTCAAAAATATCTCACATTTTCTTTGTGGGTGCATGTGTCTTGTAAATAATTTTAGGTGTTGTATTTTATAAAGTGACGAATATGTTATACATTTTAGTAAAATTAGTTATGCTAAGTTGATCAAACGAGTTAGATTGAAGGTGTGGAGTATATATACATTCGTAAATGCATTAATATGTCATGACCAAAAGAGTTACCAAGTGACCTTGTGGGCTATGGTGGTGTCACCTAGTGGTATTCTTTAATCAACTGAACAATTATAAGAGTACAAGGTGTGCTATCAAAGTTAAAGTTATGTTATAGCCAAAATGGCTACAAGGTGTGCTACCAAAGTTGAAGTCATGCCCTAAAAAAATTACAAAAAAAAGTTCTTTAATCGAACCGTTAGGGTCGTTTAACCAATGGCACTGGCTCTTTAGCGCACCTTTGGTGTGACCCACGTTACCCTATGGCGACATAGGATGTTTGGCGAGCCATTAACGGCTCCATACCGTGCCCTCTAACAAGGTTGTTCAACTTTTGTAAAAAAGATTAGTGTCTTGGTATATGAGTACACATTTCGTCTTTATATGACGTAAAAACAACAATCAATATAATCAATCACTCGAGGTAATTGTCTTTTTAATAAAATTTGGAAAAACAAGGTGTAGAAAGATTAGATAAAGTTACAAACCTAATGTGTCTAAGAGTGTTCATCTGATCTACCATAAACATCTCAAGAAATTAACAATAAAGTTAAAGAAAGGATTGTTGTCATCAAGAAATACATCATGTTGAATGAACCTGTCAAGAATCGTGTTTTGAGGAAGCATACCGCTGCGATAGAGCATGGTTGTGACGGATACAGCTGGTTCTTCCCAAATTACTGCCACTAGCCTCAATAGTGACCGCACCATCATACTTGTTATCGACTGCCCGGTGCAAGATATCTAATATAAAATACAAGAATCAGAACCATTGTAAAACGAAATCGACTAAATTGATGAAGAAAAACCAAATTACTAGAAATTTATTACCATATTCAATGATACAATATGTCAATATCACAGAAGGAACAAGATAAATGTTTGGTTGTTTCTACTTATTTTTTCCTTTTTGGAGTTGCGGTTCTAGTGGAGTGGTTGAATTTGTGTATATCACAAGAAGTTTAAACCAAATGAGTTCGTGATATATTTATCATTTTCAAATCTTAAAAATCTAGCTCACTCATTTTTATTGTGTACCTTCTCATTTTCTGTTTTGACCTGCCGATTTAATTGAGATTTTAAAGGGTTTGAATTTGTGTAGATAAAAATAACATTAAGAAAATGAAAAGAGTAACAAGAATTCTATTGTCATGTTGTTGAGTGGGTATAAAGATATTATTTTTTGTATAAGTTATGTAACCGTGATTAACAAGTTTTTTAAAGTTTATACTGAAATGGTAGTATATTTCTAAGGAAAATGTTAATAATAACAATCCTAATAACAAGATAAAATTAATATAAAAATCGTCCATCAAATTTTAGTAACACTATTCTCTCAATTTACAAAACCCTATTTTTAATTTACGCGCTATAAATTTTAGCTCCGAAAAGGTTGAATTTGAAATCCAAAATTTCCCAAATCAGTATCAGAACTCAACAGTTACAAACAGAAAGATTCCACAATCAATCGCCGGAAAATGGCTCAAGCTGCAAGACTCAATCTCCGAATGCAAAAAGAACTCAAACTCCTGCTCACCGATCCACCGCCGGGAGCTTCTTTCCCCAACCTCTCTCCTACTTCCGATCTCTCTTCCTTCTCGCTAACCGCCATTGATGCTCGTAAGTTAACACACACATACTCATATTCAACTTTTTGTAATTAATAAATCTATAATTCGTGTGTGTAACAGATATTGAGGGTCCTGAAGGCACTGTGTACGAAAAGGGGGTTTTTAAGATAAAGATTCAGATACCCGAAATGTAATATAATCGATAATCGAATATCTTTTTTGCTATGCACACCAACTGTTTGTTGTTTTGTCTGACTGAATTTTGTGGGTTAATTTGTAGGTATCCGTTTCAACCACCAATTGTAACATTTAGCACTCCTATATACCACCCAAACATCGATACAGGAGGGCGAATTTGTCTAGATATTCTTAATCTTCCCCCAAAGGTGAGCTTTACTTCAATAAAGCTGCTAAATTGAACCTTGTTTTGCTTTGATTTATGATCTTAAACAATTTTATGAGTATATAATTTGATATTGAACCAGGGTGCATGGCAGCCATCTTTAAATATATCAACTGTTCTAACAAGCATTGGTTTGTTATTGGGCGACCCTAACCCTGATGATGGCCTAATGTGTGAAGCTGTAAGTAAATTTACCTCATGTAATTTGTACAAATTTATAGTAGATTGTAAGTTTAAATCACTATTTTTGTTTGTTACAATGTGTAGAGCAAAGAGTATAAATACAACAAACAAGTTTTTGACCAAAAGGCACGATCTATGACCGAAAAATATGCCAAATCAGATGCAAGTCCAAATCAAGGTGGACATCCATTCCTCACAGATTCAAGCATGGTATGTATTGCTTCTATTTGTGTTCAACCTATAAATTTGTTATTTTTTTTTTAATATTTTACTTTTTGCAGACAGAAGAAAAAGCACCAGACTTAGTGAAAACTGATGTGCATGAGTATGCTGTTGGTTTTAAAAAGCATTTAGGGATCAGTAAAAAGCTGTCATTAGATGCTTCAGGATCAAGCACGCGTGAGATTGAAATTGATACTGGGTTGAGTGAGATTCAAGAACCAAAACAAGATTCACAAAACATGTCAATTAAGTATACTGAAGATCATATTATCTCAAAAAAACTATGTCTTTCTGGCAAGAATCTACACAAAGAAATCTTGGATTCAACCAAAAAAGCCGATGTACCCGAAATTCAAAAGAAACCGATTGATAAAAGTTGGGTCAACAACCCGAAACGCAAGAAGTTAGGTTTAACGGATAAGAAACCATACTTAAGTTTTTCGGGTGGAGCAGAGAATAGAGAAAATGATTATAAAGGTAACAAAGGTGCAAGTTTAAAACTGTCACGAAAGCCACTTGGTGTAGTTGAAGAAAAAAATAACTGTAATAGGAATTTGGGAATTGATCATGAAAATGTGAAAAAAATTGATTTGAAAAATGGTGGTGAAAAATCAAATGAAGATGTTGAAAGATTGTGTGAAAATGTGATTGTGTTGGACAGTGAAGATAGTGAAGAGGAAAAGCCGAGTAAGTCGAATTTTAGACGAAAACGGTTGTTGGGTAAATGTTAAAGTTTTGGAAATGTTAAGGTGTTATAATTGGTGTATTTTGATCTACTAAATTTACTTCACATTTTGGCTTTGCGCTTGAAATACAATTGACTGTGAATTTACACTTTCATTGGTTGATTTCTGTTTAGCAATTTTAGTTTGAATTACCTAAATACTCCCTCCGTCACACAAAAAGTTCCCATTTTTCCTAAAGCTTTTGTCCCACCAAAAAGTTCTCATTTCTCATATGTGGTGGACTCCACATAATAAAATATCATTATTATTAAGAACCTCATCTATAATATCCACTAATTATTTTTCTCTCTCCAGACTAATTTTATATTTTAATCAAAATAATACCAATAACCCCACCACTAAGAGCATCCCCAATGGTTAAGCACTCAATAGCTTATTACTTTTGTCACATCAACATTTTACTAACCAATAAGTTATTCCTAAATAAGATCTCCAATGGTTAACCTTTCCAAAATCTTTTTCTTTACAATATTTCAAATTTACTTTTATTTATCTCAAATATTTTACAAATACCATCTATATGTAACACCTCAATTTTTAAAACATCATTTTAAACATATTTTTAAATAAAAATATTATAAAGCCCAATGTCTCAAAATACGGTTTAACAAAAACCATTAAAAAGTTTATCAGAGTTTAAAACCGGTGATACAAAACAATATCATAACCATAGGATAAACGGGATCTACCTACGAGCTCCCGAGCTGATCAACACTAGGCCACTTCTAACGAGTCCTTCTAATCCATCGATCCTGAACCTGAGTACATAGCCACAAAAACAAAGTAGTACGTGAGACAAAATAGTCTCGTGAGATACCTGAGTTTTCGACCCATTCTCAAAAGATTTATAAAATAATATTTGTATCAATATAAATACTTATCTTTTATCAACATTATAAACTCATATATCATTTTCTACTCATGTAATTGTACAAACTAATAAGCTTACCATAAAGCTTATTCAATATTTAATCACATACTTGTAAGCTATCTCCAAGCTCACACTTTTCTTCATCACATATGCAACGGACCTCTCCGAAGCCAACTCTCCTGATATGGGACATCATAGGTAAACTATCAAGGTAATTGGGAACCCCCATTTTACCGAGATTCATAAGCTTTCCCCGTTCCCGGGTCGTCATGCTCACCCAACACTGGGTGTCGTAAACTGTGACATTCTACTCTTTGCGCAGGGAGGTACCACCCCAAGTAGACGTCTCATGCTCCCCCATTTCTGGGCGGTCTTAATCCGGATATCTTATTCATCACATCTGAGCCTCAGCTCCATTCATCACATATGAGCTTCAGCTCCATTCATCACATATGAGCATTAGCTCCTTTAATCAATTCTATCATTTATTAGAATACCTCCATTCTAAGTTATCATATCTTTCTCATTACTTATTCAGTTTCAACATTGACTTGACCAAGTCCTTTACTAAATAAACGTATCTATTATTTATAAAAGCATGTTACTTTCACTTCTCTTTGACTAGTATACATATCTATTACTAGTTACTATATACTTATTCTTTTAGTAGATCAATCTCTACTCTTATTAGTGTAATATACTAATCAATACTTATTACTTAAAAGTATCATTGTCTCAAGCTTTATTAATACATATTATTAATAAACCGGTTATCAAACTCTTTTAAATCGTTATCCTCATTCATACATCTTATTTTCAAAAACTCAGTAATTACTTTTCATTATCAAAATCTCTTTAAAGTCATTAATCATTTAGACATACTTAAATAGTCTACTACTAGCATTTTCTCATCTTATCAATCATATCTTTATTAAAATTATTTATTAACAAAGACTCCTAAACATCACAGTTTCCAAAATCATTTGCTATGTACTCAGTAAAAGTCTCATGTACTCACCTTAGCCAAGCTAAATCCCAAACAGTGTTTATCAACACGAATCCTTGCTCTCCAACTTGTGAAATATCACCAATCTTTAGGTATTCTTGACCTATCATCCATATCATCAAAACAACTAGTTATTATCCATAACTAATCACTAATCAACCCATATCCACATTCCTAACCACCAAGTTCATCCAACTTGGTGGAAATCTCAAACCCTAGTTCAAGATTCCATCAATAAACCCAAATCCAACTTGTACACATCGATTACAAGCTTATAATGAGTGTTCTACACCCATGCTTAGTCATCTTCTCCAAAGATAACTTGGTAGGTTACCCAAACCACCAAATTTCCCCAAATAAAGTTCATAACTAGCTAGATAACATCAACAATCAAGAAATCTTACCTTTGATGTTTAGGTCCTTCAAGATGGCGAAGATTTGAGCTCAAGAACACCAAAATCGCCCACTTTGTCTTTCTAGAACGGCTGCACATGTGTTGGTGAGAAATGAAGAAAAACACTAGCTCAAAATCCGATTTTATAACACCAGGTAGCAGTTTGCGCCGCGAAGGGGGAGTTCGCGCCGCGAACTTCCCGCGTCGGGAACTCCTCGCGATCGGGAACGGTTCGTGAACTCCGATGCTCAAAACCTCAAACTCTCTGTCTCAACTTCGCGATCGCGAACCTTAGTTCGCGCCGCGAACTCGCCCAGGCGGCTAGGCTGCAACTTTTGTTGTCCAATTCGACCTGGTTTCGACCCTAACCATATCAAACGGTGTCCAAATGACACGAAACCAATTCCCACGTCTTTTAAACGATTTATCCTTATTTATCATATTTTTCCCTTAATTTATTTTATTCAAATTTCGGGTCGTTACACTATATATAATTTGACAATTTTTTAACATCTTACTAAATATAATATTTTTAAAAATGTCTAATACCAAAATACTACTCCCTCCGTCCCTAAATAAAGTTCCCATTTGTCTTGGGCACAAGATTTAAGGGGAGAGTTAGTGGTGGGGTCATTGGTATTAAATTTGATTAAAATATAAAGTTTGTTTGGAGAGAGAAAGATAGGTAGTGGATTGTTAGTAGTGGGGTCCTTAATAATTATATTATTTTATTAAGTGGACCCCATCAACTTGTGATATGGGAACTTTATTTAGGGACAAAAATATAAGGAAAAATGAGAACTTTATTTAGGGACGGAGGGAGTATAATAATTGACATTAAATATTATATAATTTATTTATTAATTAATAAAACATATTAAAGAATTTATATATATAATATATGTAAAGTTTAAAATAAAAAGGTAGTAAACATAAGGGACTAAAAAGTACAAACATTGAAAGTAGATTAAAAGCTTAGTAGAAAAAAAGTCTTTCCAATAAGCTTTTAAAAAAGCTTGTTATTCCAATGGTAAAAAAATCATTGAAAGACTTATTATAATAGTAATAAGCTATTGAAAAAGCTACCATTGGAGATGCTCTAACTATCACCTAAAATCTTGTAGCAAAAGGAAATGATAACTTTTTTGTAGGATGGAGGGAGTAACATTTACTATGGGTAAATGTACTACAGTACATGAATAGTAAGTTTTTTATTTTATTTATTGTTATGATGTGCATTACTATATCATTGCAAATTTGTCGCGAATAATAGGCACATGTTCCTTGTTAGTTTATATTTGGCATTTTCGTCCCTTGTAAAGGGACAAAATATTGAGTTGGTTTGTGTTCGTCAAAAAACTAAGTAATTGGCATCCAATTGCTTATGCAGTTATGCCCCCATCAAATAAGGTAAGGGTTATCTTCAATAATGTAGAATCAAATCATCAATCATAGAGAATAATGATTTTCACTTGCTCAATAGATTTCCAGTCAGCCGTTTCAACTTAAGTCCCCTTATGTAAGATGATATTTTAATTTGATTTGTTATAAACAGATATTAAGTACACTTTTATTTTAAAATTTTGAATCCTAAAACTTCAATAGTTACAATATGATTAGATATCATATCACCAATATGTTAAAAGTGATTAGTAGTGTTGCGTCGGAGGAATGGTTGTGAGGCAAATGTTGGTGTTTGAAACTATATGTATGGTTTGTTTATTCTGATGTATAGGTAAATTATTCAAAAGCAATTTGTTATACATACAAACAACCTATAGAGATGGTGTAACATCCTAAAATCGGCCTAGTAATTTTAGGTATATTTGGTATTTGACTTTATGTGAAATGAATTGATTTAATGTTAAATGAATTGTTTAACCTTTTGTCCTTTTGTGATATTTTAATCAAGGGATTAAAATATCCGGTTTCTGAAATGTCTAAATGATTTTATGATTTTTATATTTTTGGATTCTCCTCTTTATTTCGTTTCCGAAAATGTATTCGTTTTTGAAAATGAAGTCCGTTTGCTATTTTAAATAAATTAACTACGAACCAGACTTTTTGTATTGTAATTCTTGAAAGGTAGAAAAATCTAAAATGGGCCCCCCTTGTGAGCATGCTTCGGCAGGATTGGTGATGGGGTGGGATCCCATCACACTTTTTACCTTATCTTCATTTTGTTCTTTCTTTTTCATTAAAAAGCTTCCATAAACTCTTCCAAAGAACTCCATCTAAGCTTGCTTGTGTGCTTGGCGATTTTTAGAGATTCCAAGTCCATTCTTTCTCATTTTTCTTGCTAGAATCTCGTGTAGTTGAAGCTTGTGGGTAAGTTGTTTGTCTCTTGTTGTTATTATTGAATTACTTGCAAATGATAAACTAGGGTTGTGGATTTTGTAAGGTTTATGCTAGTTAAGTTATAGCAATGGCATTTTAATGTTATTATGGGTTTATTAGATGAATTACATAAAGATACATGCATGTTACTTGTTCATTGTGTGTGGGTGTGGTAGATGCGTGAGTGTGTGCATGGTGTATGTGAAATTATGAGTTGTGGGTGTATTGTACAAGTATTTAAACAAAGTGTACAAGTGTGTGTGTGTGCGTGAGAGTGTTTTGTGTGTGCGCAGGTGTGTGTGTGTGTGTAATTTGTGTGGTTGTGGCTTTTGTTGTGAGATGATAGAAAGAATGCAAGATTTTAGTATCATAGTTGTACATGTAAGTTGTACAAAAGTGGGGATTGCCTAAATAAATAAATAGATAAATAAATAAAAAGTTATTTACAAACATAAGTTTATTATAATTCAAATGCTTAGTTTAGAAAAGTATTAATCTTGTTGGATTGATTATCTAGTTATAGCTTGCTAGATGTGGTGATTATATGGTTGTTTATGACTTGAAAGTATGAAATTGCTAGTATATTGTTTGTGTGAATTCTATGACTAGTTGTGATATTGTTGAGTAAAATTATTAATTAAAGAGCTAGTTGGTATTTTATGTTTAAATAGTGGACTAGTTATTATATTGGTGAAAATATTAGTTTATAATGTTTGGATGGTTTATAGTTAAACTATGAACTAGTAAGTGGTGAGTTGATAGTCATGTGTCAAAAATGGAGTTTTGTCTTGTTGAAATAGCTAGTTAGCTATGAATTGCTAAATGATATGACTATAACTTTAAAGTGATGTTTGGAAAGTGCTAAAGTCAAATGTAACGTTTTGACCCGTTTCGGTAAATATTGTGAAAGTTAATTAAATGTGTTCTAGTATGCTTTGACTTGGACTAGGAATGTCAATAACATGATAATTACATATTTTGGTAAACTGTAATGTGTTGACTTGTTGTAGTTAAATTCGGGCCTCGACCCGTTTGGATGTATTATGCTATATTGGTTAGATATGGCTTGGTTGTATCTGACATGAATTACAAAAGTATAACATGACATGCTTATATGATATTACAAGTGTTTAGTTATTCATGGGGTGCAAGTGTTAGTGTTAAATGTATACTCCCTCCGTCCCACAAAAAAATTCCCATTTGACCTTAATTTTTTGTCCCACAAAAAACTTCCCATTTCATTTAATTGATGGGCTCCACATAATAAAATATTATTATTACTAAGGACCCCACCATTAACTATCCACTAACTATCTTTCTCTCTCCAAACCAATCTTATATTTTAATCAAAATTATTACCAATGACCCCACCACTAACTATCCCCTTAAAACTTGTGCCCATATCAAATGGGAAGTTTTTTGTGGGACGGAGGGAGTATTTAACATTGTTTATAATTTGGTGGAATTATATACTAATTCGGTATTTCTTTGGTGTACAGGAACTGGGATCGAGACTCAGAAACATTAGACCTCTGAGTTCGACAAGTGGAAGTAACGGTGAGTGGATTTAACCTCCAACTTATGTTTGGTTACAATTGGTTTGGTATTTGCATGCTTGTTGAAAATGCAGGAAACCGTTAGCAGCTACAGGAGTTCGCGACACGAACTATGGGTCGCGATCGCGAACTGTCGACAGTGAGTTTAGGTGTAGTTCGTGATCTACTTCGCGACAGAATTCCCGACGCGAACTGGAATTCGCGGCGCGAACTTCTAGTTCGCGATTGGAACTTTTCTGTGATGTTTTCGATGCAGTTTTTCGTGACTAGCTTGTTTGTTTGGTACATGTTGAAAGGGTTAAGCGAAATGGGATATGTGCACATAGATGTAGAGGTTTGCTTGATTGGTAGCAACAACTCGGTTTGACTGGGTGACCGAGGTTTTGAGAAGTCAGTGCGCTGGGCATAGTGTATCAACTAATGGGTGGAATGGACCTTACATGTATGTGTTATACGTAAGGGGGTTTACCCGGGGAGTTGGGTACAGGCCTTCGGTTACCATTGTTCGGCCAACAATGGTTTAAGGCTCAGGCAGGACCCCGAGCTTCTTGAACATACAGTGATTAGGTGGAACAGTGGTTACCTGAATCAAGAGGTTACACGGTTAAGGGGAACAGTGGATAGGTGATCAAGTGGTTAAGTGGATTATCGATTGTGGAGATGTTTGTGCTTGCTTGTTGTGCTTTACATAATTTGTAGATTATGTTCATTCACTTAGCTTTGTGCTAATCCCTCCCTCGTTGACTCTTTTCAGGTTGATCGGTGCTTTGGACGGGATGATTGACCAAGCTCAGTTTGATATATTTTGTAAAACGAGCCATGCCGTTTATTAACACCGTTTAAATATTATTATCATTTTGGAGTTTATTTCGGGACGTTTGGTTTGTAAACCTAAACCTAAAACCTATCTATTATCTTTATGCTTCCGCACCTTTAAAAAAAAAAACGTTTTCTAAATTTTGCGGTGTTACAACTTGGTATCAGAGCTTCGGTTTGGCGATGGATACACTGTTAGGTGTTTCATTCCCAAATCGTGGCTCGAGTTTGGTCGAGCATTCCGGACGAGCGGGATTAGAGCAACGGTGAATGAAGTTTGTTTATAGTTAGTATGTAATTACTAACGATTTAAACTAAGGTTTCGTGAGATGTTGTGTTTGTTACAGATATGACAGATATAGAGTACCCGACCCCCTTGGCCCCAGGAGATGTTGGTAGCTCAAGTAACAATGCGGGAACCGACCGAGAAGCATATATAGAAACTTTGGAAAAACAAGTGCAAGAGTTGAGAAATCAGGTACAACAACAGCAACAACTAATCATGGGAATGACACCCTCGATCCTCGCCCCATTGCTTCTTACCCTCCCATCAATACGACCACTAGCGAATTATCCATTCCCACTACAAATGAACCAACCCTTTCCACCTCAGATAAATCATTCCCTTCCACCGCAGGGAATTTACCCGTACCCACCATTGGGAATCCCGCCACATCTAGGGTTACAACAACAGAGTGCTTATAACCAATCGGGGAACATTAGTCCTAAGCAGTCTGTCCACAAATCAAGTCAAA
Source organism: Calendula officinalis (assembly GCA_963853835.1). Classification (NCBI taxonomy): domain Eukaryota; kingdom Viridiplantae; phylum Streptophyta; class Magnoliopsida; order Asterales; family Asteraceae; genus Calendula; species Calendula officinalis. The sequence goes on along the minus strand of OY970829.1, from coordinate 71,048,886 downwards.
AGAATCCATGGTGTCGTAATTGTAGGTCTGCTCATGTTGGGACGTGCACTGTTCAGACCAAGAAGTGTAAGAGTTGTGGTCAACTGGGGCACGAGGGTAAGGATTGTAAGTTTCCACGGGATGTGTGTTGGAATTGTCAAAGTGAGGGACATAAAGAGAGTAAATGTCCTTTGGGAAAGAAAGTGGGTTATAGCTCAAGTACGGGGGCGGTCGGGGAATCTTCATCAACTGTGGAAAGGAAAAGAAAGAGTGCTGACGTCATTGACAGTGACAGCTCGGGTATGTCTTATGAAACTCGATACTGTACTTATATTATTTATTAGTAGAGAAAAGTTTGCATATATGTTTTGATAAACTCGGTACTTGTACATGTGTAAATAGATACTTGAGTGAACTGCATAATTAGGAGTTGTGAAATGTTGTGATGAACTGAATTGCTTACCTTTGGTGTTGTTATGTCACTTGAATTAGAATAATTGATTGCTTATTGATTTGGGATACATCATATGTGTCGGGAGTTTTGTAGAGATAAGTGATGCATGCTTACATGTTCCTTTTATTGAAACTTGGACTAAGTTTAGTGCGATATGATGTATGGATTAGTCTAGTTTGATCAAAGTTATGAATAAATGTTGTAGAAGAATGAATCTTTCGTGTTTGTCGGACACACATAGTGTCTCGGTGGTTAAAGTTGCTTGTTTTCATATTGTGCAAACTGGTGACAAGTTGATTATAAATGTTTTGGTTGTTCCTTCACTTCAGGAGAAGCGAAGAGAATCGGTTGTATGTCGGTTTCGGTTACAATATATGTGACCATGGATCAAATTGAGTATAATGGTAATTATTGTAGACTTCGTGAATGTGATGTTTGTATTTAAAATGGATGGAATTGTATACGTGAGTTGAATAGTCCAAGTAGGACTAGTGTTTGTTATGTGAAAAAGTTGAAACTTTTATTGTGACCTGTCGGGTCACATGTAGTGACTTGTATAGTGAGAGTCGGAAATGCATGTCCAAAGTGAATAAATTGATGCTTGCTTTTGTTATAGCCATTAATTATGACCGTCAGTCAATGTTAAATATCTGAATGACCTGAAATGTTATGATGCAAATCTTGATTGGTTTCCTATGTTGAATTTTGAGTCTGAAAGTGACTAATGAACTGTATGTGTAGAATATTTTGAGTTGAATTGCGATAGTAATAATTGAAGATGAAAGAGGTTGTAAGTGATAACATTGATTATGAAATTATTTGAGAAGAGTTTTGAAAATGAAATTTATACTTAAATCTAGTGTTTAGATTTAATGATTGTATTGAAATGATTTATGTTAATAAAAATTGATCATAGTTGAAATTGGTAATTTTTAAATTACTCAAGGTGATGATGATGTTTTATTAATTATGATAGAAGTTGTCAAAATTAAGGTCATGAGGTTTTATGCCTTAAGAAATATGTTTCTAGATCAAATAACATATTAGATTGATAAATGTTGTTTATGCGTAATTGTGGAGTGAATCGATGAATTTACCATGCTATTTGGATGTTAATAGATAAGGGTCAAGAATTAGTTGATTTATAATTGGTAGACTTGAAGTCTAAGTAAACGTTGACATTTAATTGAAAATGCTTATTAGTCACCACATGAGCTTGACATGTTAATGAACCGTGAATTGTATGTTTGGAAT